>BMAU01000878.1:0-262425 GCA_019973935.1 Trichonephila clavipes | reverse complement strand
CATATTTACTTTTTCACTTACCACTTGCAATCTCTGACCTGATTCAGTAAAAATTCCTTTTAATTCTAAAAGTGAAATAATTTTTTGAAACAAAAACAATGAAAACGTTGAAAGCATTGGGACATGAGATAGAACCTGATCTTCTACAGTGAAAATGGGAGACCAGAGACATAGCTACCACCGTATCAATGATACGGGGCCCCCAAACTACAAGGGCCTCAACATGCGTAACTACAGTCCCCCTAACAGGGCTCCCACATCTAAAAAAGGGCCCTGTAGGAATTTTGACACAGGGCCCCCTCAGAGCTAGCTACGCCAGTGTGTAGGACATTACTTCGATTCCAGGTGGATACATTTAGATACTGCATATGTTCTATATAAGAACTTTTTATCAATTCATTCTCGTTACTTTTTGAGACAGACTGTGTACTGTGCAATGGAATGTAAGGAAATCAGAACAATAAACAACATAACTTAGTTGTGTGGTTGTTATTGCTAATCCTAACTTGTTAACCATTGGCTAGACCCAAGGACGTCTTAAGGCACGGGCGAACTTGGCCCAGGGGCCTCGACCTCATCTCGTTCTCGACTGAACCCTAATAAGATCATGATTGGAATAATTTTAACAGTCAAAAATTATGTCCGGTTGTATTCTCCGAAAAACTTTAAATTTCGGACAATATGTGAACTGGAAATAGTGGCAAGACTGTATTCTTATGTGATGACAGTCATTGGTTTATCACCACACACTATCATTACTCATGAAATCAAAAAGTGGTAATAGGTCGAGCCGATTTGTTCGATTGTAAGTTATGCAGATCAGTTTCGGATAACTGTTTGTTCGAGTACAGTAGAACGTCGTTTATCCGAATCAATTGGGACCGAACACCGTTTAGATACGATTTAGATTGGACAGATTATTTTAGGTCGATAAAATAATAGAATGAGAAGTGTTTCTTCTTCAATTATTATTAAAACAGATTTTTTAATTCATCCCTTCACGTTGTTATCGTTCTCAGACATTCTTAAGTATATTTTGGAAATGTGACATACTTTTTCTTTCTTCTCTTCATTTCAGTTCATTTCCACTTCAAAATACACTCATGGGCAAAAAAATTAGCGCACCAAGAAGGAGTCGTCAAAATAAAACAAAATTTTACATACATAATGACATTTTTTATGTAAGTAAATGATTAGAAAATCAAAGAAAAAAGATCATTTATTTCAGAGAGAAAGGCAAAAGAACCGAGGATTTAACCCCCTCTAGCACGAACGCAAGATGCGATACAATCGGGCACTGAGGCATACAAGTTCTGTATGATGTCTTGAGACATTTCGTTCCATATTTGCTGCAATCTTGCCTCTAGTTCATTCAAACTCGTTGGATGCCCAACTCGCCATCCCAAATAATCCAAAATATGCTCAATTGGAGACAAACTGGGAATCGGGCAGGCCAAGGAAAGGTAGTAACAGGGCGGAGACAGTCTTGTGACACCCTTGTTGTGTGAGGCGTAGCATTATCTTGTTGAAAAATGATTCCTGTGAGCCGTTGCATGAGTGGCAACACATGTGGTTGCAGGATGCCATGGACATACCACATGGTACCACAGATCAATACTAGGGGTGACCGTGTACTGTAGGCAATGGCACCCCTTACCATCATAGAAGCTGTGGGGGCGGTGTGTCGCTGTAAAGCAAAGTCATAATTGAGGCGTTCACCACAGAGTCTCCACACACGATCACGATTGTCATCACTGCTGAGATTGAATCTAAATTCGTCGTTAAAGACGATCCGGTTCCATTCCGCTGCAGTCCAGTTTCCTCGTGCGTGGCACCATTTCAAACGGAGTCGTCGATGGGTGGGCGTCACGGGTAGCACACATAATGGACGGCGCGATCCCAAATGTCCTTCAGCTAGGCACTTTCGAATGGTTCGAGAAGACACAAGGGCCCCTAGTGAAGGTGCTACCTGTGCCCGGATAGCGCCGATGAAGCAGTTGGCTGTAAACGTGCATTTCGTACGATGTGACGGTCTTCTCGACGATTGGTCTATTGATGGCGTCCTGAGCCTGGTCTTCTTGTAAATGACCTATCGGATCCACTGGTCCCAACACCTCTTCACGACACAATCTGAGCGGCCTAATTGACGAGCTACTCGCCTAACTGACCACCCAGCTTCCATCATGCCGATGATTGTCCCCGACTTGTACCTTCATGCCAAGTTTCGTAATGATCTAGCGATTATTTCTTGGTGCGCTAATTTTTTTGTCCATGAGTGTAAATTTATTTTTGTTAATGTGCATCTAAATTGTCCATTTTTAGGATTTTTACAACTATTAGAGAGGATTTTAATAATTTAACTTTCCCTAACCATTGGGATTTCATTCATTATATCTGGGAAATAAATTAGAAAATTTCTGAAAGATAAATAAGATTTCCTTCTATTACGTTTAAGAGGTAATAATTACAAAACGCATCCCAAATTTTTTTTTGTGAACATGTTTCTCTATCATCCAGTAAACATGGTAAACTATTTTGACACATATCAAATACTTATAATTAAAATAAGAATTTGTCTTCTTTTTATACCGTATATTTCATCTTTTTTCACAAATTTTTAAAGATATTATTTACTTTTAAATTATTTTTCTAAGCCTTTTTGTGTATGACTTTAATCAAAAATCGTTTCATTTTGGAATCCATATATTCAGGGATATCCAACCCAAATAACCGTGTGGGCCACTTCGGAAAAACATTATAATCTCGCGGGACATAAAAATATGTACCTTTATATCAGATTTGGAAACAAAAAATATTTATTGGACTGAACAATTAAAACAATGAATTGTTATTGTTGTTTTCATTATTTTTCATCTAACATAGATAATATTATCTATACATATAAATAAAAATGAAGTGCCTGTTTGTAATTTGAAATTAACAGCTTTTTACTAAAGGCATTTAAAAGTATATACGGTACTTATATGAAAAAATCCATTTTTAAAATTTTTGTCTGTCTGTCTTTCTGTCTGTTTGTCTATCTGTCTTTCTGTCAGTCTGTTTGTTCCGGCTAATCTCTGAAACGGCTGGACCAATTTTGACGAAACTTTCACTGGCAGATAGCTAATGCTATAAGGAATAACTCAGGCTACTTTTATTATAGAAAAAAAAATTAGGAACCAATGAAATGGTGAACAATATCCGTTTCTAATCGGGATTGTTTTTTTCAATAGGGATTATTTTTATTTAATAGGGATTATTTTTATTCAATAGGGATTATTTTTATTCAATAGGGGTTGTTTTATTTTGAGAGCCTTCTGTCTCAAAGTTTCTAGCAGTTATATCAAACTTTTTTGTTTCATAAGGTTACTGAGACTCGCGATATTTCCCGTTCATGTCCGATCCTAATGATTTTAACAGTCTTCGTTTCACCCTACCCAGTCCTCACCCCATCGACAGTCTCAAAGGACACGAATCCCTCTCCCCCCTGCTTGCAGATTTGTTTCACCCTACTGTTACTAAGACCTGTTTTGAACTGTTACATCATTCCAATGATTTCATTCTCTCTCAAAAACACTGAGCAACATCAATTTTTCTATAACTTAAACAGCATTTAAACTTAAATCAGAAAGTTTTTGGGTTTTACGTCATTTGACTTCTCACAAGGCTCCGCATTTAAATAGAGTTAAGCCAATTTCATACCTCTATTGTTTATTTCATTGCCAAATACTGCACAAAGCAGTCACAATAAATGTTTGTCTTGCAAGAGTGATTGCACAAGTTTGAGTGTGCGGTGGGGTGGCGATCGCAGAGCCAACAGGTTGTTTTACTTAGTTAAGTACGTAGATAGTTGTTTCTAAAATAAATATTTTTAATTACGTTTTAGGTGAAAAAGTACACTTACACCCTTAAATTAAGTAAGTTTATTCAAAACTGTAAATAACTTCATTTAACCTGCGCAATATCTATACATATAAATAAAAATGAAGTGTTTGTATGTAATTTGAAATTAACAGCTTTTTACTAAATGCATTTAAAAGAGCTGCACCAATTTTGATGGAACTTTCACTGGCAGATGTTATAAGGAGTAACTTAGGCTACTTTTATTTTATAAAATAAATTAGGGTTCTGCGGAAATAAAATTATAACCAATGAACAATATCCGATTCAAATCGGGATTATTTTTATTCAATATGGATTATTTTTATTCAACAGGGATTATTTTACATCGCGAGCCTTCTATCTCAACGATTTCTAGCAGTTATATTAAACCTTTTTGTTTGATTAGGTTGCTGCCATTTGCGACATTCCGCGTCCATGTCCTTTGATCCTAATGATTTTACAGTTCTCACCCCATCGACAGTATCAAAGGTCATGCGTCCCTCTCACACTTTGCTCGACAAAAAACAAAGGGAAAAAAAGTCAAACAAAAAAGGAACATTGATTCACAAAGTAGAAGAATGACATTATACTTATAGCATAGGTATTTCTTTACGTGGAATATATGATTATTAAGTTTTCGTAAACTCTGCGAATTGAATAAACACTTTTTTGTTAAATTCCACGTCGACGAAGCCGCGGGTAACAGCTATTTAACATAAAATAATTGCATCAGAAAGTAATATTAACGTATTGCACATCCAGATACAAATTATTTACATTATTTTGATGCGTTTATTACACAAAATTTGTAACAATGTATTAATTTTGCTGAGCAGAAGGAAGATGTTTTCAAAAATCGATCCATAAGAGAGTTATGGGGCGTTATAAGTAAAAAAAGTATCGTTATCAGCTATTATATCTACAGACTGAAAATTTAGCAAACATGGTTTTTTGTTCAGCTGAGATATTGAAAAAGTTTTTTTTTTTTTTGTTTAATATACAATTCACGTAAAATTAACTCATTAAAAAGTTCTTTATCCTTCAATCTGTATTGCTTAAATTTTCAATTCACCCGTGCGAAGAACGGGTATACCAGCTAGTCTATATATATAAAGGAGAAAAGCGACTCACTCACTGACTAATCATGATATTTCCGGAACTATTAAACCTACAGATTTGAAATTTGGTAGGTAGGAAATTTGTCTATTCCCTTCATGGAGTAGACATCAGCAAGAACGGATTTTGCAAAAATCGAACCCCAAGGGGCGTTATAGGTAATTATTTCCATTATTAAACTATTAGATGTACAGTCTTGAAAAAAAAAACTTGGTACACAGATTTCTTTCATAAAGTAGAGATTCCCTACATAATGACTTTTACGAAAATCGACCTCCAAGAGGCGTTATGAATAATTATTTTTATTTTTAAACTATTAGACGTATAGTATTGAAATTTTGTAAGCGGATTTCTTTCATAGAGTAGACATCCGCTACAAAATGGGTTTTGTGAAAATAGACCCCCGAGTGGCGTTGTGGAAAATTAAGGGGCGTTATAGGCAATTAACTCCTTTTTTAAACTGTTAGACGTAAAATCTTGAAATTGAGTAAGCTGATTCCATTCATTAAGTAGAGATCCGCTATAAGATGGGTTTTGGGAAAATCGCTTCCTAAGTGGCGTTGCAGGGGCTTAAGGGGCGTCATAGATAATTATTTCCATTTTTAAACTATTAGACGTACAGTCTTGAAAAATTTAGTAAGCGGATTCCTTTCATTGAGTAGAGATCCGCTATAAAATGGGTTTTGTCAAAATCGACCCCCAAGTGGCGTTGTGGAGAATTAAGGGGCGTAATAGATAAGTATTTCCGTTTTTCAACTAATAGACCCACCTGCTTCAAAATTAGAAGTTACGTTCCGTTCATGGAATAGAGTTCCTTTTACAAAGAGTTTTGCGAAAACAGACCCCCAAAGGAGTGGGGGTGCGAGGGCTTAAAGCGTGTTATAGAAAAATTCCTGTTTTTGAATCTAACCCATTTACTTGTAGTTTGTTGAGCACGTTTCTTTATAGTTGAATAGAGTTCCACTAAGAATGAATTTTACGGAAATCAACTCCTCTCTCTCTCTCTCTCTCTCTGTGTGTGTGTGTGTGTGTGTGTGTGAGCGCAGAAATTAGATATAATTAATGTCCTTTTTATATCAAGAAATGAGAGTTACAGCTATAAATATATTTTTCAGTACCATTGAATTCTTAATGCTAGATATCAATAATTTATATATATGTAAACAGTATACGTATATACAACATCGTAAAATACCCAGTGAAGTGGATGGGTAACGGCTAGTAATGTTTATATAATATAATAATGCAATGATCACACAAATAATGTTTAAAATATTACAGTGTGTGTGTTGCCATTTTCATGAATATTACGGTGTTCCTTTCGAATTGATATTTCGTTACTCATTGTTAAAATTTGATTGTGCTGTCTTTCGCAAAATATTATCTTGCCCTATCATCTTGTAATTGCCCCATAATATTACATTCCCTTTATCTTAACCATCCTGAATATTTTTTAAACTTTAAGAAACATCTCTCACTGCCTCTTGCTGTTTGGGCACTCCAAACAGAAAAGGAGGAGGAGAAATGAAAGTCTCACACACGAATCATGTACGAATCATTCGAAATTTAATAAAAAAGTAATTCTAAAGCAAAATTAAATGTAACTGTTTGATAAAATATAAATCTATTTTAATCTAAAGAATATTTCTGTCATCAAAAAAGAGTTTATTTTAAAACAAGAACAGGTAACAGGCAAATACATTGTAGATTTATCTTTATATATAAAATCTTCTGTGCGTGTGTATGACTAAACTCTTCCTAAATGGCTGGAGCGATTTTGATGAAATTTTTTGTATGGGTTCAAGTGGATTCAGAATGGTTTAGATTCACAATTTGGTCCGATATCGCAATTAGTTAAAAAGATATTAATTAAAAACATTCAACTCAATATTCACCTGCATTGCTGTAACAACGTTATTGCTATAAAAATGACTTAAGTTGGCGTCGAAAATCGATTTTCAGCCAAACTGGCCAAACCGGGTCTTTATTGATACAAAGATGCAAAGGAATCATGCTTTTTAACGTTTTTAATTAATATCTTTTCAAATAATCTTTATATATGTAATTCTTCTGTGCGTGTGTATGTGACTGAACTCCTCCTAAACGGCTGGACCGATTTTGATGACATTTTTGTATGGGTTCATGTGGATTCGAGAATGATTTAGATTCCCAATTCGGTCCAATATCCCAATTAGTTAAAAAGATTTTAATGAAAAACCTTAAAACGCATAATTATTTACCCCTGTGTGCTGTTTATTCTGCTAATGCGCGTAAGAAAAAACGAAAATAAGAGGGGAGAACTTTTTCCGATATTTTCACCGTTTTTAAAATTGCAATCTAATTTTTCTATCAAAATCAGACAAAAAATAATTACAGAATCGGAAAGATTATTCATTTCGCCACGAGATACGGCATATATCTTTATATATATAATTCTTCTGTGAGTGTGTATTTGACTGAACTCCTCCTAAACGGCTGGACCGATTTGGATGATATTTTTTGTGTGGGTTTATGTGGATTCGAGAATGATTTAGATTCACAATTCGGTCCGATACCACAATTATTTAAATATGCACCAAAATTATGTAAGGGCACTCGAATGTTCGTAAAAAAATCATGGGCAATATTCTTGAGGCCACTATTTTGAGCGGCAGACTTCAAGGTGAGGTTGTACTTCTACCACAGATCCCAATGATTCTTTCAGACTCACCTACCCATTCAAAAATTTTTGCAATTTCCAATTCGCTTGATATTTGCTATGACCATTAATAAATCACAAGGTCAAACAATGACAATTTGTGGCTTAGATTTAGAAAACCCTTGCTTTTCGCACGGCCAATTATATGTGCATGTCCGAGGTTCGACAAACCATCTTATTTGTTTGTTTATACCCCTCAAGGATTAACCCAAAACATTGTACATACAATGGCATTACGATAAATTTATTTTTTGTGCATTAAAAAAATATACCGGTTATGAAAATAGCTCGAGTTTTTATCTTTTTTACCCATTAATCAAAACAAGTTTCTATTCAGAATAGGTTCTATATTCAACTTAGTTAATAGTAAATACATATACTCGCACGCAATCGATAGGTCGAATTCTGGTAACTGTACATGTGATGATGTCAGGTATTGCAATAACTTTCTTTATAAAAAAATTCATCAAAACGGTCGAGATGGTTACAACATATTCAAGAAAGTTTATAATTTTTGGATTTAAGACGTGTGTACAGGACAACGTCTGTCGGGACCGCTAGTATATTTATATAAATTTCCCCTCAAATAAATCTCAAAATGAAAAATACTTTAAAAATCTGACATTTAAATAGTCGGCGGGCCGCAACCTACGTACTGGTGGGTAACATGCGTGTCGGACCCCCCTGTTCTACACCAAAATCTTTCTTCAAAAGACTGAAAGCCTTAGAAATGGGGAAAGAGCATGTTTCTCTCTTAAATATCAAATTTGAATTATTATACATGAAATATGTGGCAGATTAAGCTTCACGGATACCGTAGGATCGCAATTAAATTCAGACACAGTGGAAGTATTAAATAAATGTTTATAATTCTTCTCTTAATTAAACTATTTAGAATACTTATTCTAGCTGTACCTTAACAAAATGAAAATAACATTTATCTTGACATGAAGTTTGTGCGCAGCTATCTTGAAAGATTCTTCACTGTCTTCCAATAGGTTTAATCAGTCCCCTTTTCTAAGTCAATCCCTCCATGAGATCACTGATTACTTTAACTTTTATTGCTCTTCTAACAACTACTTGAATTTTGTCGTTCACTCAGTGTAACGTTTTCGTCTCCCAGATGTGAGTCGGCATCTTTGTGGAAATATTCATCACATGTGCATCCTGCACGTTGAAAGTTATTGCATCGTCCGCCTTGGATCTCCCTCGCAACCCCTTGACCCCGAGGGACCTTTTTTACGCCAACCAGCAGGATGTAACGGGATGCTAAGGGTGCCGGCCCCTGATCCCCGAGCAGATAGAGGGAGAACGAGAGATGCTTTGAATCTTCAAGTGAGCGGTCGCCGAAAGGGAATGCGCCTCTCACAAACCACTTTTTTTAACTCTAATAATCTTTTAATGTTTAATAACTTCAATGTATAATCTGTAAATAATAGCTGAGACGTAAATAAACAAAATATTTAAATTAATATCACGCTACCGTTATTTATCTCAAACGTCACAACAGATTCCCCTCCCCCTATTTTCATTTCAGATACTAAGTGATCAATACACTCACGTCCATAAATTAAGAATAATGCCAACTCTGGGTGAGTGAGTGTGGGGTTTAATGGCGCAAGAGCCAATTTTGGCTATGCTGCGCCAAACATTTGTTAAGAAACTTAAAATGTTTTATAAAATATGTAAAAATCATGACACTACACTTACAAAAAAAATTTTTAAATCATTGAAAACGGTTTTAAATGATTTGAAGAAACAAAATTTGGTGGGAAATTCCCCACCAAGTCAGACCATATCTTAAAATAAAAACATTGAAAAAGACAAATGTTAGCTTAAAATAAGGTTAGACAATACATGGTATAAAAAATTATTCTCTACTGTTCCTGTATCGGGATGGAGTTTTAATGAGCGTAAATATCCTTTAGGAAAATTTAAAGGATCTTCGTCAATGGTGAATTTATTCGTAGGATCTTGCTCAAGTTCCTCCTCCTCCACGTCATAAGTTATCATATCCTCTCGTCATCAGTTGTTATTTCTGCAGGTGCTGCCTTTCTAGATCTATGTGGAGCCATTTTTATTTCAATATCTGGTTTCTGTACTTTTGGGCGCTTTCTTCTATTTCTTGATTTACGTTTTACACACTGTGGGATTTCAGGCGCATTAGAATGTTCACTATTGGATGTATTAGGGACAGACTCTGGTAAATTTTCAGTTGAAAGCGCATTAAATTTTTCAGGAGTTGTAAGATAACGGGTTTCAGTTTCTAAAGATGAAACTAAAGTATTCAGGTTATTGCCAGGGGAAGTAGTTGTAGTAGTAGTAGGAATGGGTATTTTTAATAAAGACTCACTTTGTATTGTTGGTATTATTCCAGATGGGGAAGGAAGTAGATTTTCTTGAGTAGATGAAGATGACGTGGAGAAGATAGAAACTGAAGACGAGGTACTAGGCATTGGATTTTTAGAAGATATGGGTTTTAGGCATTGCAAAGGTGGACAGATTATGTTTGTTATATTTGGATCTGTTTGGGTAGTTGTGGATATAGTTGAAGGTTTAGTAGCCTGAGCATACGTTTGGGTTAACTGAGGAATTATTAATTTGCGTGCTTCAAAATAAGATGTTTTTATTGGTTTTAATTTCTTGGATCTGCTTTTCTAATTTCCATTTTTTGCATAATTTTGAATCTGAAGGATGAGACTGCGTACAATTAACACATTTCGGCTCTAGAGTATAATCCGTGGAAGAATGCCAAACGGAAGCACATCTAGAGCATGTTAATTGAGCGCGGCAGGAAGTTGGGGAGTGACCGAACCTCTGGCATTTGAAACAGCGCAGAGGGTTCGGTATGTAAGGACGGATTTTACAATTCAGATATATCCAGCTTTTATTGTGTTTGGTAGTTTCAATAATATATATATATATTTTTTTTTACTAGAAAAAAACAAAGTTGTAACAAAGTTCACTGTTTAATGTAGGTCTGTGGTCTGGACGTGAAAAGAAGAAAAGGGAAATTTGAATGGCAAGAAAGAGGGCCGAAAATAGAGAAAGATCACTAGGGTTCCCCGGGTTCGTGAAGCCCGTGTTTACCAAAGACAGTAAACCCCTAGGGAAAAGGAAAAGATCACTAGGGTACCTCGCGAGCGTGAAACCCGCACTCACCTAAAGAAGGTGAGCCCCCTGAGGGGATGCCAGCTCTGGGAAATAAAGGTTAAGAAACAAAACAAACGGGATGCATTATTTCAGCGTATTTATTAAACAAAAGATAAAGAACAAAAAAGGGTGGTGTCTGTGTGATACCATTCACACGATACGATTTTCGCTCTCTGGAGCAATTACAAAAAGTACTATCTTCACAGAAACATAATATTACACGGTTTTCATAATTAATACATTGCATGTCTCCAATGTGATGAAATACAGCCCGTACAACACCTAGGCATACTGAGTATCAATTTATTGAGCTTATCTTGGGGAAGATTACTCCCTTCATATAGTTAGCAATGAATGCTCTCCGAAGCTCCGGTGTACATGTAGGGCGTGGTTGAAGGGCTGAGACTCGTTGGCCAAGCATGTTGTGCCAGATTCTCGGCATGTGAGAAGGCTGGTCTTTTCAATTGGGGTAATAAACTCAGATTCACAGTGGGTAACGGAGAACATTTGGGGCCCCCTGCAAAGTCAGGTTTTGGGGCCCCCCAATTGGATTTTACAAAGGGTTGGTACTTCGCGGCAGTCAGGCTTTCGGCCCCCTAGAACCCTAGGCCGCCCCACGATGCGGGGTTTACGTTACATCTCTGAAGGTTGAAGGCATTCGTTTACGACATTTACTTGACGAAGTGGGGCGTTATCATCCATAAACGCAAATTCTGTGCTCATAGCACCTCCAAACAAAGGTAAATGTTGTTTCAGAATGATGGTGGTGCCACCTAGGCAAGTTATCTTGAACATCGTCATTGTTGCGATACCCATAAATTGTTATATACACAGTTCAGTTCTGGTTTTGTGGGATCTAGAGCAACAAAGGCTATTATCCCTACATCCTACACGGTGAAATCTTTTTAACACAAAACTGAGGGGACTGAAATATTTTTCATGCTGAAAGATATTCCACATATATTATACAAAATTAAGTTTATTAGAGTACATTTTATTTACATAGATATGTACATGTGCATGTATTTAATAAAAATCAATGAAACAAACATTCACAAGAACTTAATGAAATTTAATACAAATGTTTCAAGTTTTTTGCCTAAACATTTATTCAGTTTTTGGGAAAATAATATATTTTTCATTGCATTGTCTTGTTTAGCATCAAATTGTCAACAAATTGTTCGATGTCATCCGTTTTGTTATTCATTTCATCAGTGGAGTGTGCGTCTACATAACTCTGCATACTTTTCATGATGTTTCTCATTTCAGATGACATGAGAACAAGAGCTGCATTATTCATTTCATTTTCGCCATCGGAATCAATGATATTTTTTTTAGCTTTGAACAAACTCAGAAATGTCTGTCTGCCATACTTTGGGCTGCACACATAATCATCATCTACTGCAACGAACCCTTCTGATGATACAGTAAGACAGTCTAACACAGAAAAATAATGTGAAACTACCTCTTTTATTTCACACCCCTACTTAAATCTCTGGTGTTTTTCATATTTTGTTCATTCCCAGAAGGGAATACCACTTAGGACAGCGATGCACATTAAATCTGTCAAGAGCTGAAACGTCCTCCTGTTGGTGTGGTGTGATAGTTAGGAAAGGGGGTTGCCAGCTCAGGTGTCATCCACGTCACTTGACCATGGTTCAAAATTACGTGGCCCGTCACCAAAAGCCCTTGTGTAGCTGAACAGTGCGACGTTAATATTCAATCAATCAGAACCCAGAAGGGAAATTTGTTTGTGTTAAGCGATTTTTGTTTCATGTTAAAAGAAAAAAGATACATAATACTTAGTAGTTTGTTGGGACTGTTGTATTATTTCGTGTTAACCGATATTTCGTCTTAAGTATTTTCTCATTAAACGTATTTCACTGCATATATATGTTTTACTTTATATTTTATATTCAATCAAATAGTTTCACACAGATACCATACATATATATATTTTTTTTTACTTAACAGGATTAAACAGGAATAAAAAAAATAACACATATTAACAATCTATCCAAAAATCTATCTTATCTAAACGTCTATCCAAAAATATTTTACTTGTTTAAGTGTATACAGTTATTTTAATTATTAATAAAATTGTCAACCAAAACCAGAAAAGAGTGATTAAGATAAGTAGAAACAATACAGAGCAGTCTATTATCATTTATTGCCTCCAAGGTTCCAAGCATCTAGTTACACTCATATATAAAGACAATTTGGCACTTACATTTTGTCCCCATTGTATTAATGACATGATTTGATATGAAGCTAATTCATTGCATATGACACACGCAAAATCAAAATTGCCAATTACCTTGAAAGCTGGCATTGTTGCGATACTACATAAGTATCGACAACTTTTATTAGAATTAAACAAAAAATTATCGTAATTGACTGCTACTGAACAACTAATCCAATGGATTATCATAATACCAGTTCAAATCAATATCAGATCCCTTTCAAAGTGAATTAAAACATTCAATATTAATAAGTGAACAAATAAATAAAATTTTGAAAAATACATAAGCATTTTTGAAACAAGCAATTTGATTTTACGAAAACTTCATTCCTCATTACCAAATCTGATGGAAGCACCAATTGGTATACAAGTTGTGCCTCTTAAGAAATAGTTTATCAAATGAAATCATGCAAGGTTAAAAAATAAATTTCACATAATTAAGATACATAATTATTTTTACATTGAATAATCAATTGTAAAGCCTATAATTTTAGGAGAACTTGCATAATTCAACTCAAATACCATATCACTAATTTTAAATAACTATATTCTATTTTATGATGACATTTTCTCCAGCAAAGTTTCTTTTCCCAATAGCTATACTTAATGTGTTTATATAAATCATGAAATAAAGTTCTAATGTCCCCAAAATTAATGAAAGCCATTAATCGATGATGATTATGATTGAAATGTACGATTAATTATAGGCAAAACTAACAAAAAAATATCAATAAAATTTATAATAGAAGTGCAAATTTTTTGTATAATGTTGCAAATTTAATTCATTCTTAATGAGAATTCAAAAATAGCAAGTAAAGATACAGAAAATACAGAAGCAAAAACTACGTTCTTTCAAAATATCTGTAAAATTAAAATGTAAATGTTACTTCACAAATAGTTGTTAGAATTATATTGCTTAGCTACAAAAAAATAAACTGTTGCCAAACTTTTTTTTCCTGTATCTTTTTTTTCTGGATGGGCAATATAGTTTAATGTTTTTACAGAATTTTAATAATTTTGTGAGTAACTGTATCTACAGTTGATTAACAAAAAAAAATAATAACAATCAATGCTGTGTGTATGCAATTTTTATTTTTAAACCAAAACCCTCAAAGTAATAAGTCATTATCACAATTCAGCAATGGCTCTCTTCATTAATAAATCCAACATACTTTTCATCACTTGAATATTCCTATTATTCTAATTGAGAAGAAATCAGATTGATAATAATAAGCATGTTTAGATACAAATATACAATCTGTTATTTTATTTTTCAAAAATGTCAATTATAGAATAATCTTTTAGCAAAAATTATCGGTCCTTACATACTAATGCAACAATGCCAACATTCAAGATAACTTGCCAAGTTGGCAACCCCAATTTTGCATGTGTTTCAGGTGCTGATAATACATAATTACCAAATTATCTCAGCAAATAATTTCAGTTTAGGAATGTAAGATTGTATCTTACACATGTAGACAAAAAAATTATTCTCAGTCTGAGAAGAAAAGAAAGCCATTTTTGTATAACAATAAAAATCTTTATTATATTTGTTTTTAAAAATATTAATTGTGAATATAAATGATATCATTAAATTCAAACTAACTAATGATGACACAAACAAAGATGATGATACTAACAAAGCTTGATTAAAAAAAATATATTAACAGATAGAAATTAATATTTTAAAAAAGTCAATTTGTTAAAAAAAATCTATTTTTTTAAATACTCTTAATGTTTAATCATTTAATTTTTATACGAACAAGTAAAAATAAAACTATCATCACGCATTATTTTTTTCAAGTAATGACAAAATTAATCAAAAAATATTTAATACATTTATTTTCTACAAAAACTTATGTTATAATACTATATTTCAGATCTATAAGCACCATCTAATCTTATGACTTCACCATTTAACATTTTTGTTTCTAAAATTGTCTGCACAAGATGAGCAAATTCTTCAGTTCTTCCCAAACCATGAGGAAATGTGACAACAGATGGTATAAAACGACGATATTTCTCAGGTAAGGATTGAAAATATGGTGTATCAAATAAACCTTAAAAAAAACAGTACATTAATTATAATGTCAATGTTGTACCTTTAAATATCAAAGATCAGTATTTTTCAATGATTTTTAAAAATAAGAATAAAAAAAGTAAAATTTAAAGACATAACTTTTCTTTTTTTAAATGTTACTATATATAGTAACATTTATAAATAATTTATATCTTAACATACATGTGATTCAGTTTACCAATATTGAGAAAGTTGTGTTAGGACAGTAACTTCATCAACTAATGGCTGCATGAACCAAGTCAGAATTTAAAAAAATCAGTTTAATAAATAAGCAGAAATAAAACAAATGAAATAATAAAAATATAAAATATATTATACATAGAAAAATATTGAATTATTAATTTTTAAGATGAATTTTATATAATTTTATATTTAAGTATTTATAATTTGCTATTTTGTATTTTATGTTAACTAACTGTAATTATTTTTTATAACTGTACATATTTTATCAGTAACTTTTAAAATTATATTTGCTAAAGTTTAAAATTATACTCCTAAGTCTGTAAACAATTTTTTTTTTTTTGTAACTTTTTCCCTTTGCCAGATTGTAAAAGTCCAAATATTGACATTAGTTATAACTTACTGAAGGACAGTTAAGCCAAACAAAAAGTTTTTTTAATTGTAACTTCACTGTTCTTAAACGATAAAGGACCAATAGCTGTTTTCCTCTTAATATATTATCTTTTTAAACATACATGATTGATTTTATGTAGTGATGTAATTAATGCAGTAAAAAATCTTTTCACTAAAAAAACACACACAAAAAAATTTATTTTATTTTTCTAAAAAATATGCATTTATATGGGTAAAAAGTTTGTTTTTTAAAGTTTTAGCAATATTTATTAATACATAATATTTATTAATACATAAATACACATAAGACATATAAATTTAAAATAAAAGGAAAAAAAACAATTATAGTAATATTAACAATTGAAATTTTTTGAAAAGTTTATCTATAATAGTATATAACACAATAGAATATGGTATAGCTATAATAAATATTATATAATAAATAATTTTTTCTTGAAAATCAGTATAATAAAATCAACTTAACTTTAAAAAGACAACAAAGTTTGATTAATAAAAAGAATTACTTTGTACTAAAATTTAATTATTGTATATTAGTATTAATCAAATTTATATGACATTTAAAAGAAAATTCATTTTCAAAAGTAAAAACTGTCCACTAGAATCTCACAGGAAAAAGTACACACATTACAAAAAAGTCATTTTAAATATTTATTTCTTCAATTGTGTCAGCTTAATTCATGTGCATGCCTTAAAAAAAGGACAAATTTCAGATTGAAGATAATAACTATATTTGTGTATCCAATGCATATTAACTACAAATGATATTTTATGAAAATAATTTTATCAGTCTATTCTTGGTATTACATGTTGCAACTTTTAGATAATTCTTTTAATTCAACTGATTTCCTTAAACAATTCAATAATATTTTTAAAACAATATTAAATTTCAAGATAAAAATAGAAAGAACAATGTTTCATAATATTTCATGTATTTTACTTTTGCTATTTACATTTGCAATAATTCTAACAATTAAAGATTAAACCAGATTTTTTTATGTTTTTGTTATTTAAATAATAAAAATCGCAAGCCCTAAAATAATACAAACCTGCTGCAATAGCACAGCACCTGATTCCTTCTGATGATAGGTCTCGTGCTAGAGGTAATGTCATTGCAGCAATGGCTCCACTACTGGCAGCAAAAGCAACATGTCCCACACTTCCTTCAAATGCATGGGTACTAGTTAAATTAACTATCACACCCCTCTGGCCATCATCATCTGGTTGGTTTTTTGCCATCAACCCAACAGCTAGACGTGTCACATTAAATGTACCAACAGTATTTACCTTAAAAAATGAAAAATTTGGCAACATTTGAAATGGGAAATAACCTTAATAAGGCTTCACAAATGTACATCAAGGATAAAATTAGTTATGAATCATTTTTTGAATCAAACCAGTAAAAATGTCTGTTATGAATTTCAATTAGACCAATCTATATGCACACATAAAATTTACCAGCAATAACATCAAATTTACTATGAATTACATAATATTTTCATTACTAATGATTTTTAAAATATATTTAACAAATTTCATATTTTCCTAAAAACTAATTGTATTTTTTCACAAATAAATATAAAATTCCATAACCACCTTTAAAGAAAACTTTTGAAAAATCTAATTAAAACTGATTAAAACCAATTTATTTATTACTTTAACTATTTTGTAAAAGTAAACTTATTATTTTATACAAATTAAGTATCCTTACTTACAAAAATCATATTAAAAAGGGAGTGTGTTAATATACATTTCTTTCATGGTGAAGATGAATATACCATTGAATTATTCAAACCAATTAATAGTTTCATGAATTTTTTTTAAATTCTTGGAAATCATAATAATAATAAAGTTCCATTTGTTTAAAAATAATCCAAACAATGAACATTTTTTTTCTTTGTAATGAAACAAAGTTCTCTCATTTTGTTGTCTCTCTACACTACAAAATTATATTCAAAGCTTATGGGAGAAAAAAATATTTGAAATTTAAAAATCATATAAAAATAAAATACAATACAAAGTTCACTTTTTAAAAATATTTCATTATAATATTTGATTTTTTTTCAATGACAAACAGAATATAAAATAATATATATGTAATTTATGAGGTAATATACTTGAAATAACTTACTTCCAGAATTTTTTTAAATTTGTCTAAACTATGTGGTTTACTATGAGCAAAATCATAAGTTTTGGATAAGACATTTGTACCAGCACAATTAACAAGAAGATCCAATTTTTTAAATTTTTCAGCACAAACATCTACAGCATTTTTTACATCATTTTCTGAGGTAACCTAAAAATAGAAAACATGCACATGTGAGAATATACTTTTGAACCAATGTGTTTTTTAAAAAGAATATAACAATTTATATTACTTAATATTCAAAAATGAATGCATTACAAGAAAATAAAACATTATATGTGTGTGTGAAAAATAAAATTATATGCTTTTATATTGAATTGTACATAATACTTTAAAAATACTGATTGATGAATAATTATTGCTATTTTGTAACATAAATGTCTATACCCTATATCTGGTAAGAGTTATTAATTTTGACATTTAAACACTTTGAAGACAATCTGCATCAACAAAATGTAATTTAAAAAAATACTAAGACATTACTCTAACTTTTCAATCAAAGTAAATATTTTATTTTAAATCACACTAGGTTTCAACTCAATTTTTAGTTTTTAAATGTTTTTGATACATAATAGTTATAGGATGTAGATGCAATTTAGATAATTTTTTAACACAGATAAAAACAGAAATCAATTGAAAATTTAACAAATATAAAACATTAAAAAAGAATCTAACTTTTTTTAGTTAAAAAATAACCCCTATAATCCAGCAGTTCATACTGAATCTTTTAAACAGAAAAGATACAAAGGAAAAAATATTATACAAGTTAAACTAATGGTGCCTTAATGGTTGCACAGCTTGGACAAAGTGGTCAATATATGTATATTTTTTAATTATACCCACCAAGGCATTTTGCAGTCCAGTACAAAGCTGAAAATGGTCAAAATATAACAGAGATAATCGTTAAAGAGAAATTTGCTCTTATAACCATGTATCATATGACGAGACTGAAAGTTAAGATTCACTGAATTGTTCTTGATACATTTATAAATTTAGTACATAAATTCAAGAACTAAGTATTAACAAATGATTCAAAAAAGTAAAATATATTGGAAAAAAGAGAAAGAGGAACTACATTATATCGCAGAACATGATACAAATTGAAAATGAAACTTTGCATTTTCCAAACTAATTTCCTTTCATGAAAGAAGGCATCAATAAAATATTTTCAAACATCCCACTAATTAACACTTACGATCAGCAATTTAACTGTAATAGTTATAGAAAAATTTCAGATATTATATATACAACATAAAAAAAATTCTTATCAGATTACAAAGTCAGTAATCAAACTGGTACCTCATTTCAAGACTTTGAAATTACAACACATTTCACTGTTCTACAGTTTTGTAAAAAACTGTTTTAATTAACAGAAGATTATAGTACTACTAAGAAAAATACTCTAATCAATTAAAACATTAAAAAGTAATTCTTTATTTGTATAATATACTGTTAAAATTGAGTTTATCATTAGTGGATTAATTATATAATGGCATGAATTGCAATATAATCAAAATTGAAAACTGGGTCACTTTATTTGTTTCTAAAGCAACAGCCCTTAACCCAACTCAAGCAAACAGCTAGTATACAATAATGAGGATTTTTAAAAAAAGAAACAGAGCTTGTGAATTTGGAAAATCATTTGAGGGCAATCATGAATTTGGTGTATAAAATATATCAAAGAAAAATATAAGCCAATTAAATTAATTTTTAAAAAAATAATTTACAGTCAGAAAAATGATTCACTATTTCAATTATTTTTTCATATTAATATATAACAAAAAAGAATGTGTGAAAACAATAGAAAATCCAAACCGCCATAAGAGAATTTATTTAAAAATTGCAATGAATATGAGAATGTATTGTGAAAGATTGAGTGATTGAAAATATAAAATAAGTTTAGAGAATATAAATTGTTTTTCAGAAGGAGGGGTTATATAAGAAATAAAAAAATTCAATAGTTTGGACATGTTTTTTTAAACAAAATGTTCTTAGTTATACTTTTGGTGTTATGAAGGAGAATGGATTACAGAGACAATGATATAATTTTGAATTTTATAATCTATTTAAGGAAGCAAATGTCATTATACCCATCAAGGTTGGTCATTTGAGGTTTGTGGGCCGCATCTACCGTATGGACCCCTCATCCTTGATGTTCAGAATTTTCAATTACAAATCAATTGGAATTAGAACCAGGGGTAGGCCTAAATTGAGATGGGCTGATTGTGTGGAGGAGGATTTTAAAGTTTTAAGAGAGACTAATTGGAGAACTGTTGCTAAACGGAGATTGGAATGGAAGAGAGTTCTTGAGAAGGACTTGGCTCACCCAGGGCTGTTGTGTCAATAGAAGAGGATAAGGAAGTTTGGACAATTGTACCATTAGTTCACAATAACCTCATGTAGAAAAATATCTCTATTAGTGTTATAGTGTTTTATTATGTCCATTAAAGACAAAATTATGATCAAAAGCAAATTAGATACAAAAAAGTTAATATTACTGACATAAGAAAAATGCATAATTACTCTTTAAAGGGACAAAAATGGTGCTACAAAAATATAGGAACAAAGTGCAAGTTCCAATTTAAAGAAAACAATTTACAATATATTCTACTAAGAAAATAAACACAGAAATCTCAATGCTAATATATTAAATGCTTTATGAACAAATGTCAAACATCACTCACATCTGTTGGAATGAATAAACTATTTTCACCTAATCTGTTCGATATTTCTTGACCTTTAGAAGTTTTTAAATCACATAAAACAACTCTAGCACCTTGTGTAAGCAATCTTTCAGCAGTAGCAAGGCCATAACCTGATGCTCCACCAGTAACAAGAGCAACTAATTCCTAAAAAAGAAGAAAAGTTAGAATCAGTAAATCAATTTCTCATTATAGCACAGACCAAACATTACAAATTCAAAGGTTAGGGCAAAAAGAATAAACAGTTTTATGTTTATAAAGGCTGAGAAAATCTCTCTTTTTTCTTTTAGAATTATAATTTATTTTGAACAGAACAAAAAAGTTATAATCAAATGAATCATTAGATTGACAAAACAATAATTGACTATTAATGGAAATTGAAATTTGTGATTGACGTATAATAAATTGTGATCTTCATGATATAATTTGAAATATATTCAAATGAAACAAAATTTGTATTAGAATGTTTGTTGCAATTAGTTTCACCCATAAAATGGTTGCTACTCCACTGTTATTTGTTATCACTAATCGTTACAATTACAAAAAGAAAAAAAGTTACCTCAAAATTTGTACCAGAACGACATCTATAGCAAAACTGATACATTTAGATACTTGATAGAAAAAATTTCATGCTAAAATTTTAATGCTTGTTCTTAAATAATTTAATTTGTTAGTGCAACAGGCCACTCAGATAGGTCTGGTGGTCCACAGGTTGAGTATCGCTGATCTAGATCCTCAATTTCATCAGTTGAAACTCAATTTGTTAACTTACAGCACATTTCAAAGCAACATGAGGACTATTAACAAGATGTGGTTATGGCTGGACTGCAGCCTTGCAGTGGGTCCCAAGTCATGTTGGGATCCTCAGCAATGAGAGAGCCAACCAAAAAGCCAAGCAGGGAGACAAATTGTCTCAACCAAAAGTCCCCTTGACCCTCAAAAAAGAAAAGAGCCTTAAATCCTCATACATTGACAAATGTACTGCCATGACTCAAAAAACCAAGAGCCTTGGAAAGCCATGGGAAACCTTGGCCATTGTGGGTTCTATCCTGAGGCACCTGGAAAGAGCTGAGGCTATTACCCACTTTAGCTTAACCACCGGACATGACCTTTTGAGAATATACCTCCATTGGCTTGGCCTGGTAGCCGATGAGGCCTGCCCGCTCTGTGGCCACGCTAAAATGGATGGTGAACCCCTGCTCCAATGCACTGGACTCAATGAATACCCGGCTGAGGACATTGTCAATTGGTACTGAGAGGCTCAGCATCAAATGGTCAAGAAGCCCAGCACAAGCATTGAATAAATAAATAAAATAACTATTAAGAAGAAGTCTTATAATTTTGAGCTTCCAGTAAGTGATCAGGGCAACACCTGAGAATTAGCACATCCGCTCTATAAACTTCTACATCATATAAATGCAAAACCTAGACAAAATTAACATGCCTCAGCTTCTGTGTAAGGTGGATATTTAGTGGAACAGTGTCTTAACAAAAATAATGCCAGCCACAAATTACCAAACTGGACCATTCTTATATGGAAGACACACACAAGATATATTCATAATCTATGCAATATATATATATTTAACATAACTCATTGAACTGACTATATTTTATGGATATTTACATACTACATTGTTGACCAATTTGTGAAACAAAAAGATGTTGCTGAATACCATGATATGCTGCAATAGTAGTGTTGAACTATTCTCACACATGTATGAACACAATAATTTTGTTTGCACATATGATGACAACATTTGGTGAAGTTTTTCCTTTTAGTGAAATTGGTCAATGGTATATTATATAAATAACATTTTATGCAATGTTGACAATTATACTTATCCTAACTGTTATGGCACTAAGCTTGTAGGCAGCAAATTTTTCAAAATCTTACGCTTCAAATATTGTAAATAAATATCAGGTAGAGGGAATGTTACATTTTAAATTTTATGGGAATTAAAATTTTCATAATGATTTGGTATGAAGTACCAGCTTAATTGTAATTCTAGTCACTTGATCATAGTTCAAAACTACAAGACAGAATGGAAATCTGAAAGAATTTTTCAAACCTTTGTTAGTGAAGGAAGGTTCTCCCAGGATATAATAACCCTATTTTTTTTAGATACCATAGTT
Source organism: Trichonephila clavipes (assembly GCA_019973935.1). Taxonomy (NCBI): domain Eukaryota; kingdom Metazoa; phylum Arthropoda; class Arachnida; order Araneae; family Nephilidae; genus Trichonephila; species Trichonephila clavipes. The sequence continues at coordinate 239,679 of BMAU01000878.1, read as the reverse complement.
AAAAATTAATTGCATGATTTATGAAAATTAATGAATGAATACTACAATCTTTTCAAAGTTCTCTTTTAATAAAAAATAGTTGGGAGACTTTATAAAAACAGAGAATGTTTTCTTATTATTAATATAGGTGCTTACATATTAGTGTCACCACAGTAAAATTGGTGCCACATGAATCAGGCCTTGATATAAAAACAACAAATATTCTAATGTGTTTCATATGAAAAAAAAAAACTAATAATTTTTTGGTGGAAAGTGACGTGATTCGCTAGGTGCCAATTTAGCTGCAGCGATATTAAGTACTTTAATATATTGATGGCATTAAAAAAAATTAATATAATTTTGAAGTAAAATTTAAGTTTTAAAATAGAATAAAACCAACAATGATATTGATAGATGTTTGTTTTCACACAATTAATATTTTATGAAACTATAATTACTAGTACTTATATCCAAGTTTGTTTTTTATATCCTGGATTAAAGTGAGGAAAGGACTTTTTTATCTAAATTTGTGAAACATTTCCAGATTCATAACATTTGTAACCATTTATGGTATAAAGGTTATGAATAAAAAAGGTTAATACCGATGAAAAAATAAAATTACATTACAATAGTTTCCGCTGTCAACAAATGCTATTTATTTTATCACAGTTCGATCAGATGCGTTTTTTTTAACATACAAACCACTAATAAACTGATTTTTAAAAGTTTGAATCTTAATTGTTTACATAACTAACTCACGTAGTAGTAGATATAGATTTACAAACACATTTTATTTTAAAATATGAAGATTGAAACAGTAATTTTTATAATTACCCGCAAATGCTGCATTATAAAAATCAGACAAACAATTCAATGTTGAGTTAAAAATTGTTTTATGTATCCAAATAAACTTTTGCGGTTAAATTACCCATGTGCAGTGTAATGATATTTGATTGATTGATTGAATTAATAAGGATGTGGAAATACAAAGGCTATTATCCTTATCATTCAATGACACATTTATGCAAGTAGTTCAAGCGAATTCATTTCGTAAAAAAAAAATTTAAAATAAATATGATCTAATTAAATCATAATTCTGGGATATCAGTATTTGTTGCTCCGTATCAGAAAGATAATGAACAGTAAGTAATAATTATATTAAGTTCAGTTCATGATAGCAAAACTAATATTTAGTAGGTTCATTTGGTTTTAATCAATGGACAAATTATTTTCCAAAGGATGTTTTTGCAATCTTGAGTTTTCAATATTTCTATTATTTCACTATTTAACTAAAATCGTTTGGCAACTTACCTAACATCAGTGAAAATATCAACAAACCAAATATACGCATGGCGTTCAGCCGGTCTCTAAAGGTAAAAATAACAATAATTACTAGAATTATAAACATTTAAGCAATCGTTTAATTTTTATTTTAATCAGAATTCTTTTTTATGTAGGAAACACTCTTTTTTTCATTATTATATCGAAAAAGCACTTAAAAAGAATTTTATTTGGAATAATGACCTTGTACAAAAGAAAATGTTTCCACTGTTTCTTCTTTTCTTTTATTCTTAATAATACTTCAAGCCTAGTTCAATTTTTCTGATTAATAATTCTTTAAAAAAATAACTTATGAATTATTCAGGATTCCTTACTGACAGAAAATTGAATCTATACTTTTCATCATTTAACTGCAGATAATTATTTGAAACTGTACGGAAAACTTTATTTTGATTTGACTACTTTTTGGTACTTACGTATTATTGTAACTGTGCTGGCAAGATTATATGAAACGAAATACATATTTGGCAATTCAGTGTGTACGATGCATGCGTAATAGCAGTTGCCAACTTCGCAAGTTATTTTGAACATTGCCATTGTTATAATACTTATGTACCGCAATTATTAGTGTGGTAGTTTAATTAAAAACTCTTGTTTTTGCTTTTTTAATTATATTTGTGTAATTATGTTTTGGAGTGAATATATATATTACATATGCACCAACCTAATATATATATCTACAGTAATACCTTGACTAGTTATGTGAACCCGGAGTTATGCGTTTTTCAAATATCATCAATTCATCTTCTTTTTTTCTTTTTTTTTTTTTTTTTTTGTCTTTTTTTGGCCTGGTTTGGTTATCTCATTTCATACCTGAAATAGAACAGTATTGCCTATGTAAATAGATTCTATTTAAAGTAATGCTAATAATTGACAATGCACCTGTTCATCCCCTTGCAACTCATTTTGACCCACATGTAAAAGGTGAATTTTCGCCACCTAATACAACCAATGGATCAGGGACTCGTCAAAAGATTCAAAGATTACTATACAAGATGATCATTTGCCCATCTGCATGAAACTATGAGAGAAAGCAACAAGCTCTCTGCTAAATGCGATGGGAAACAATTCAGTGTTTTAGATGCAGTGAGAATCATTGGGCAATCTTGGAATGAACTTTCATAAAAGACTTTTAATGGCGTTTGGAAAAAACTTTGTGTCCTTGTTCTCTTTTTCTCCCCTCCCCCCCATCACTGGAACTTGAGTGGAATTAGTGCCAGAGCCTCATGAAATTGGTAAGGTGATTGAAGAAGCTGTCAATTTTGCCAGGCAAATAAATTTAGAAATGGGTAATGATGACATTCAACACGCTGCTGTATTTCCACAATCAGAAGCTGACAATTGATGAGCTCATAGAAATGCAAGAGCAATGCTTTGAAAAACTTGAGTCTAGACCCAATTCAGTCAGAAAATCGAACGATGGTTGAGATTTTGACAGAAGTCCTCAGTGTATTTGAAAAAAGGTTACAAATTTTAGAAAATATAGACTCCAACAAAGGGCATATTTTTTCATCAAAACAAGGAATAAAAAAGTTATTAATATGTTACGAGGAAATTTTGAAAGAAAAAAAAGTACTCCAGCAGACTACTTTGTTAGATTTTATGAAACCTTCAACTTTAAAGTAACTTCGGTTTGCAATTTTGCATTTCTGTTATCTAAGATTTTATTAAACCTATTCTTTTTTAAAATTATTTTTTTCTTTCATCTCCAACCCCTACTAAAAATAATTTATATGTGAAATTATACCCTGACTTATGCGAATTTGACTTACATGGTTGTCATGCCCTTATCCCTTAAGTTTGGGGTATTACTATATATATATATTAGGTTGGTGCATATGAAGTATTGGATTTTTAAGTGAATATATAAAACTGTATAGCTTGTTTCAAAAGCTGTTTATTTAATTAAAATACACTCCTTTTGTATCAATGCGCCTTTCAAAGTGATATTTTAATGCATAGATGCCTGTCTTAAAGAAATTCTAATTTTTAGAATCATTGAACTCTGATATGAAATTTTTCAGACTGTTGGCATTTTCATACTTTTTAGCTTTGTAATGACCCACATATCTTGAGGAGAGAACCCACAATCTATATAGATCTGAAACCATGTAACATAACCACTAGATAAAAGTGATTACCTATGTCCGGAGCAGGGGTGTAGCTATCGCTGTATCATCCGTATCAATGATACAGCCACTAGCAGGGCTTTCTTTTCTAAAAAAGGGTCTCGAAATAGTTTTGATACAGGGCCCATTCAGAACTAGCATCACCAGTGTTCCGAAGGCTATTACTGGCATATGAAGTTACTGCTACATATCGAAAAAATTGTTCTAAATGTTTAAAAATATTAAAGTTGATTGGCGAAAGATTTGGTGAATCAGCTGGGTGCATTAAAATTTCATATTTTAATTTTTATCTGTCCAAGTGTTGTTGTGGAGAAGTTTTGGATCATGCCAATTAACAAGTGACAATTTTCAATTTTTTATATATTTCAACTATGTGCTGGCTGTGTAATAGATACAGTTGGATTTGTTTCCACCTATGCTTTCAAAGAACAAATTGTTATCAGTACGCAACTCACCTAGCATTTTTTCAGCACGGTTTTCAAATTGCAATAAATTGATTGGCACCAGGTAGTTTTCAATCTAAGCTGGTGACCTAGTACTAAGAACTCAACATGAAAACAATTAAAAGGGATGGCTTATATATATTTGTATATTATTGGCGAAAGAGTGGTTAATTACATAGATTTTAAATGAAGCAATGAAGATAAATTAAGCAAGATATACTTTTTGGTGTGGAAAACAAAGCAGAAAAATACAAGTACTAGGATTGTAAAATAATAAAAAGAGGAATATAGATATGTTGGAAGAAACATAGGAAACAGAATGTGGGGAAAATGAAAACTTTGAGTTCTCAATGAATTTCATGAATAAAGGAATAGTTAAAAATTCATTAATCAAAAGTAAAATATAAATAAAGTAAAACAGCAATTTGCAACAAGTGTAAAAAGAACTATGCAATTAGTTGCAATCTAGTCTAAGTATCTAGAATCTAAGTATGGAAATTCTTGTTGTCGTCTGTTTTTATATTGGGATACATATGAATACGAGTGGAAGAACAGAAACATACAATACAAACAGAAGCATATAGACATTTATTACAAGTGATGATCCCAGATTATAACAGAAGAGGTGCGCTTCTTTCCATTTGAAATGGGATTCCATTACAGGCAAAAGTCCGACTTCTTTTCCCGAAGAAGATACAACCATGCCTTACTCGGGATTTGAACCTGAACTCACTCAGTTACAAGCTGAGGTCATATCCACCATACTGGCTGGGCAGCTGGAAATAGTTAAATCTGTAAAAAAATCTAATCAAAATTGCCCGAAATTGATAGGATTACTCCTACAAAAATAAAACAATAAAAAATTAATTGTAATATTCATAAAAATGATGGCAACCACAGTAACAAATGTTAAAAATGAAGGAAACCATCTTGTAATGTTATCACTCAACTGGGCGAATGTCAACAACATGGCACATAGTGTATTAATATCTAATTAATGTGGTTTTAAGGACAACATTTTTCACAGATGTTTTGGGTTTTCATTTTTAGGTTCATTTTGTGGGGGAAAATTACCAGATCAAAATTTTTCAAAACCAATGCTGCACTTTTTTATTGTTACCAGTATTCTTCTGAAATGCCTAGTTTATGCTGTATGTAACTTTTGCGGCATTATTACCAAATTTATACTAATATAAAAAAAATTACACAAATATCATTCAAATTCATAACCTTACAAAATTCAAGACAAATAACAAAATGGAACACTTCTGAGAAAATCTTCTTTGTTGAAATGTGACCAGCAGTGGACAATTCAATAATAAACATGGCTATACCAAAAACAAAAACAGAGAGACAAACACTTATGTGTAATAAAAAAATGCTGACACTTCACATGTCATATATATATAACGATTACATAATTATCAAGTAAGATTAATTAAGCACTTAAAACTTTTATTGCCAAGCAAAAACTTTCATCAGTGGTGTGATTTAACAAGCAAATTGATTTCATAATTGTTACTTTTAAATATTTGTAGGGTTTTTTTAGTTGATGAAACTATATATCAACACATGCTTAGAAGGAACTAATCATTTTGCCAATATTTATAGTTGGCAAAATTATATGGAAGTACCATTTATTTTGTTTTTTGTACCAAACCGTTATGCCATAGTGGTTATCTTAATTTCTACATGTTCATAATTATTTAATAAATGCTTACTTTACTTTAAAGTTTATATTCATATGACAATCTCTTAAGAATATGTGGGAGTATAAATGTCAAGATCTTATATTTTACTTCTATAATGTGTTAATTTTCATTTAAGAAATTTATAAGTTGTAAAATAAGTGTGCTTTACAAGATGAGTTAAAATTGTTAATTTTTTTGGTTCCAATCTAATTCTTAAAATATTTTGTGAACATTTTTTGAAAAATCTTTGGAAAATACTGCTATTTTTAACTTTTAATTGAAATTTACAAAAGTTGTTTTATGCATTGAACTTAAAAATTCTCTTATTATTATTTATCCATATATTAGTATTACAAAATTTATTTGCAGGGCTTAGTAGCCTTGGTAACTGGTGGGGCTTCTGGTCTTGGAAGAGCTACAGCTGAAAAATTTTCACATCAAGGGGTAAATGTTGTAATATGTGATCTTCCAACATCTTCTGGAGTGATGGTAGCCAAAAATTTAGGAAGCAATTGCATTTTTTCACCTGCCGATGTAAGCAGCATTACAAATTGTTTATGTGAATAGATTTATTATGTATTCAAAATGTAGTTTTATTTGTAATCTTGCCCTTATTAATAAATTAAAAATTTTCATTTTAATTTGTCATTCTTAATACTTGACTGTAAAAGAGAGTTTGTATCAACATCTGCCTTGTATCTTTCTTCCTTTTTTTTACAAGTAATTATTGAATTATTCATTTTCATATTTTTCTTTTTTCTCACAAATTGTGTATGTAATGGAAAATGTATTCTGTATATATAAGACTGTGTATAATATTATTGATATAAAGCATCCTGCTTTTTCATTAATAAATGTTGCAATTTTATAATTAAATATTTAATGTATATTGAGAATAATTTATCTAAGCTGTATATTTTTATTAAGTATAATTAGTATTTTATTGAGTATTGCTGGTTGTACTAACAAAATATTATCTACAAACTTTAATTATTGCAGTTATAATAATTTAAAAATATTGATTTTTCAACATAATCAATGAAGAAAAAATGTTTGTCACTTTCAATACGTTTTAGGAAATTTGTGAATTAAATCAAAATTTTTGAATGCATATTATTTCTAAATTATGCTTCTATATTTATTTTTTCTATTATTTCTAAAATTTACCAAGGCATGTTTGAAGATTGAGTTTTTTTCTGCATGAATTCAGACAAAGTATTGGCTATGTTTATGATACCTAATTTGACTTGAAGGGAAAGTTGTTTTGAATTTAAAATAATTACCTAATAATTAGTAAACTTTTTCTACCTGATTTAATTACAGATTTTGGATAAATAAAGGAGGGGTAATGAAATCAATTTAAATTATTTGTTGGAATTGTTTAGTAAGTAAAACCTTAAAATAATTAAGGGCAAAGGTGTAGATGTGTGGAGATTGTTAAAGAGTACAAAGTATCAAACTTAAATTAAAAATGCTTGTCTTAATAACTGTAACTGGCTTATATCCAAGCAGCAGAAGCATCCTCTAGCAACCATCAATCTTTAGCAAGGGCCAGGTGAGGAAAGAATGTGATTGCTGTAAAAAATGCCAATGTTCTTTGCTCATGATTTTTGTTAGTGACATGTTTTTTCTTTGAATGATATGTGTTATCTTAATTATCCAAATGTATTATCTCTACCTAACTTAAATTAATAAATAATTGTTAAACTTAAGGAGACTTATTGAACCCAACCTGAAATTACCACTTTTATTCTTTAACATTCAATGTTCTACTGATAAACACTTACAATAAGTTAATTGTACATGTTTTGAACATTCCCATTTTTTAAAAGATTGCCTTCTTTTGTTTCTGAAATATATAATCAATAATTTTATAATCAAAGAGAGAATTAAGAAAATTGTATCAATAAAATTGATTTTAAACCTTTATCTTTTTAATACTGCATTATTGTTGTGATGATGTGATAATTCAATTGGGATCAATATTTTATGTTTCTGAAAAAATTATTTTGTACTATATCTATGTAGAAATATGCTTATATGGTTTTTTTGTTTCATGAATTTGGAGAACTTCAAAGCACTTTTGTGTTTATTAGTTTTACTACCACTTTGTTCCCTTCCACCTGTTTTAGGTTAGAGAAGAAAGTGATGTGAAAAATGCTATGGAAGTTGTCAAGTCAAATTTTCAAAAATTGGACATTGTTGTAAATTGTGCTGGAGTCAGCACAGCCTTTAAAATCTACAATTTCTTGAAAGACCGACCTAAACACCTCTCTGACATAGAAAAAGTTTTACAAGTATGTATTAAAAATGAATAAATTATTCAATTATTATTGTATATTGTATAATAAATAGAAATTTAATGTGTGTGTTCATACAGATTGATTCAAAAATAATGTGACCAATTTCAGTCATAAATTTTTATCGAAAAGTTATTTACATGAAATTTTCAATGTGGTTTCCATTAGCATAGTACACTTTATGTAAATATTTCAGCCAAGCCAAAAGGGCTTTTCTACCATTTGGGGGGTATTTTCCCAACTTCCTCTTTGATTGCTTTTTGAAGCGTTTAGAGTGTTCTTACTTTGCATCTGTTTAGTTGTTTTTATAAGTATTCCCATAAAAAATAATCATAAGAAACACAATCAGGGGATGATGGTAGCCATTTCTCGTTAGGCGGAAAATTGATTTTTTAATCTTTCAACCATTTTATAGTTGATTTTGCTGTATTACTTAGTGCAGAATCTTGGTGAAAAACAGTTTCCTTGAAGGTAAAGTTTATTGTTTTCGATCAAGTGTTTTAAAACTTTATTCTGATAGTATTTAGCACCAATTTTAGGCTTTGGTTCTACAAAAAATGGTTTTGTTAAGTCTTGAGAGGACATTCCCACACATACCATAATACCTGACACCTAACTTGCTATTTGCAAAACAGCTGTGTCTTTGCAACATTTTACTGCTTGAAATATATTGTATCTTCATTTTGCCAGTTGTGAATGACAGATGAAACTGGGCTTCAACCAATGTTATTCATGCTTTGTATCTACCTCTGTGTAACTTTAAATACAGAGTCCAAGAACGTTTTCTATGGTCTTAACAGACATTTGATGACATGATAAATTTATTTGCTTCTTTATGGCCAATTTTTTTTATCTGACAACAAACTGTTGATTGCAATACCTGTTCTTTTTTTGCTTAAGTTCTTTGAAGCATAGGATTTTCTACAGCACTAAGTCTTTTCAGCTTTTTTTTCTTTTTCCCTAAGGACTTCCTTTTGCCCGCATATTTTCCGTGGAGCTTTTGATTGCCAGCTAAATTATATTTCTTTTTTAAGTTTAGATTGTAATCCATTAGCAAAATGTCTTTTCTGATTTTTAAATGCTTTGTTTATAACAGAATTTGAGCAAACACCATTCAAAAACTTTAAAATTTCGTTTCAGATTTGAGAATCTTATTTCAGAGCCATAATTTACTCCCACTAATAAAAATAGTTAGATTGGTAATTTAAATGTTTCATTTTCAAAATATGACTGGTAGCAAAGAGAAAAAAATTTATACCATTCATAGTTACAGGCTTTTAAAATTGGTCACACTAATTTTAAATTGGCCTCTTTTTTTTTTCTTTTTTTTAAATCTTTTATATTTAAACTAATTAATGTTTCTGTTTTTTTGCTCCCCTTCTCAAAAACAGTTCCTGAAAAAAAAAATTCTCTTCTTTTTTTATTGGAAACTTTTTTCCCAAGTAGGTTTTTAGTATTCATTGATACAAAAATGGCTATCTAAAAAAAATCATACAACAAATATTCAAATATATAATGTATTAACACATACCAATTGAATACATTAATATTCTTCAAATAGGTTACAGTATATTTTATGTGTATGAGATGAAAACTGTTAAAATTTGGCACAGAAATTATAAAATGTTTTTCTTTAAATAATCTTCTAGCACTTGTAAATTTTACATACTCTTAAGGTTTTTTAATGTTTTTTTTCAAATATTAATATTAAATATCTAGTATGTTTTAAAAATGCATATAAAGAATATTTTTAAAAGATGACTTGCCATTACAAGTAAAATTACTATCTTTTCTGTTGTGTTTGTATAAAGAATTAAAATATACAACATCTTCATATCAAGTTGGATTTTAAGATTTTATTTTAATTTAATATTGCAATGGTTCATTTACTGTAAATGAAAAATTATTTTACAGTTTGTAAGTTTCAGTGCTTGTATTTTCTTTTTTATAGGTTAATACTATTGGTACTTTCAATGTCAACAGGTTGGCTGTTGAAATGCTTGCAAACAATACACCTGATGAAAATGATCAAAGAGGTATTATCATCAATACATCTGGTATATCTGCATTTGAAGGGATCATCGGACAAGGAGCTTTTGCTGCCAGTTGCCATGCAATAGTCTCTATGACTTTACCTATGGCTCGAGATTTGTCGTCGCATGGTATTCGTGTCTGTACAATAGCTCCAGGTATTTTGTGTATCTTATTGCAATTTATTTGCCATGTAACATGTACTTAGACTTTAAAGGTGCAGATTTTAATTTTTATGTATATTTGCTGTATAACGCACTCCCCCTTTTTTATGAAGAAACATGAAATGTACGTCTTAATGCTTTTATGTTTTCAAGTTATTTATATGAAGTATCATTTCAAACTTTAGAAAAAATGTTATACTTCTAGAACTACAATCCTTTATGTTCATAAGGAAAGTTATTTCTTTTAAATAAACGGTATTTCAATTTATGTAGAAGTGTAATTTACTTCTATATTCATCTTTTTTTTATTTTTTGAGCTCTCATTTTTGTACCTGCCATATAATTGCGCACCCATAAATTATGGTCATATTTTTTGTATTAAAAGTGCCTGTTATGCACCGGATTTTACAGTATTTTCTTCTTGCAAGAATAATTGACCGTTTTTTAAATCCTAATTTAACATTATTTTTACTTTGTAATGTGCTGATTATAAAATATATATCACATTAATTTAGAGATTCGCAAAAATTGTTTTACTTTTGTTGAAAAAAGATATTATCTGATTAAGTTAAGAACTAAGACAGTAATTTGTATTTAATAAAATTTAATGAAGTTTTTCAACACAAAATGTAGGTCAATTTATTACATGCAGTGACTACAATATCTTAAATTTTACCAAAATAGGAAAGTTAAAAAGAATGCTGAATAATAAATTTTACTTGTACTTCATTTTTAATATCTGCATTTTCAATTGTAGCCCAATGGCATATCGCACTTCTATGCCATAAAACCGTGGTCAAACCTCAGGAAAGGTCGATTCAACTTTTCATCCCTTCAGTGGGTTAATAAATGCGTACCAGGCTTGCTTGGGAACTGAACATTGGAGGTTTTGCGTCAAACTGACCAGAACATGCACCTCAGTGCCCAATGGTCAAGTATACTGAGATGGGCCTTGGCCCTCTTATGGGCGCCACTGAATGTGTGTATTTTTCAATTGTACAAATTAGCAAGTGCATAAAGCAAATAGTTCTATTGATGCTAATAGGAACCCTTTGATCCATGGCACAAATAGAAAATGTTCCAAATGACACTCACTATTACAAGGGATGTTTATCAAGGGCAGAAATGGATGTAAAAATAATCTTTAAATATTCCTAAGAAAAAAAACCTTGTTAGCAAAAACATTTCCCTTCTTAGGAACATGGATGGAAAATTTTTCATCACATATTTGAAAATGTTGGACAAGTTTCAAAACGTGTTTCCAATCACAGATGTAATCAAGATTTGCATTTTGGGGAAATCATTTAGGAAACAAATTAGATAACCTTTCAAGTGTCAAATCATAATTGTGGAAGAATACCAAATTGCATTGTGAAAAGAATCTTTGGCAAAATATGTTACTCGACAATTGTTATTACAACATGCTAGAGAGAGACATATGCAACTATGATTAAGTTTTTGTTTAAATTGGTTTGATTATATGGTACTAATATTTTTGTTTTCATCTCAAATAAGGGAAAGGGGGAACTTATTTAATTAAAAATTTCCCTTTATGATAGTATTGTGATAGTAAAGCTACCCAGATAATATACCTGTTATTCTATTATGTTTGTCAAGTAAACATTCAAAACATTTAGTTATAAAAGTTTTGAAAATTACTGGTAATTAGAATGAAAATTTAATTTCTTAATTGTTTTTTGTACAATTTATTAATTATTTTTTAAGTCCCTGTAGAATATCAGTATAGAAAAGTATTATATTGCTAATATTTTCTGAAATGTTTATTTGCTCTGATTCAATTTGTAAAAATAATTTGTTAAAATGGGTAAAAATCTATTTCTTAAGTTTTGGTTTTTCTGTAATTTCACAAAATTGTTTTTAAATTCTTTTGTACAAAATTCAAATTTTTTAAAAAATTATTTAATAATTTTGTGGTTTTTCAATCTCAAAGTTGGATATTTATAAATTGTTAATATTTTAATGTATTTGTAGGATTCATGGAGACTGAATTAAATAGTACCCTTCCTGAGGAAGTTGTTAAATTTATCTCAGATGCAACTCCATTTCCTAAACGATTTGGGAAACCAGAAGAATTCGTTCATTTAGTCGAGTCTATAATTCAAAATCCCATGTTAAATGGTGAAGTTATAAGACTTGATGGAGGATTAAGGTTTCATCTATGAAGAATAATATAAGTTTTTTTCATTTGTCATGTGTAAAGGTTAACAGGTGCTTTAATTAAATGTCATTCATTTTAACAAAGGTATTTGTTATTTTTAATGAACAAAATACACTGTTTAGTAATATAAAACATCTGCAGTCTCAACTTTTTTTTTTCTGTCAATCATCTTCTTATTTAATAGTTTAATTTAGAAGCCAATGTTTTGTTTTATGCATAACATTTTCTTCAATAGAAGACTGGTCTCTCTAAGTGAGTGGACCAATTATTTTGAAATGCATTACTAATTAACTATTAATTCAATATTTAGAATCAGCTTGCTCTACATCAATGAATAAAATAGTACAGTTTTTCTTGTCTTGAAGCAGTATTTCTTTCAATTCAATTGAAATGATAATTTATTTACTAAGCAAACAATATTATAACTTTTTTATCAATGCTTCTTTTTAACTGAATTAATCCTTCATGTTTCAATTTTTGTTTAATGTGATTTTTTATATATATAATATATATATGTACTTGATATGAAACCACACACACACAAAAAGAATGTTTGAGCTAAATTTATATATGTGAAAAATATGCATTTGAAGATATCTAAAAGGATCAACTTCCTCTGTAAAGTTTTTATGTTTTCTATATCACTAATAATATGTTAGAATTGCTTAATTGATGAATTTCATTCCGAATATTTCTCTTCCCTGATAACCTTAATTGATATTTATTTAGTCTAAATTTTTTATGTGTTATTTTTATTTTGCAAACTTGAGTATTCAAGCATTATTTTTTAATCATTATAATTTGAAATACTTTGCAATAAAACTTTTGAAGTGTTCAAAGTTTTATAAATGTCATTGTATTGGTTTTTAAGAGAAAAACATACCAATACAGCCTAAAAACTCATTCCCCCCCTTTTTTTTGACCAGAGGACAAAAGTTACCATGTATTGCTATTGTGTGCATGCCACTTTTTTTTGTTTTTCTTACAATATATTACTTGATTTTTTTGTAAAAAAAGTCATTGATTTTTGATATTTTTATTTGCCTTTATGTAAAGATTAATACATTTTATTATTGCACTTATTTGTTACCTTGAAAACAAAAAATTATTTTCAAGGATCATTCCACGGTTTTTGTAAACTTAAAAAAAACAACCAATCTATAAAACTGGAAATGTATTATTGCTTGGTTTTGAGTTCTTAAATCATTTTATGCATTATTCTTAAAGAAAACATGGTTTTTTTTTCCTTTTCTTTCATATTAATTGGAAGTTAAATTTTTTATTTTGATTGTTTCATTATTTATTGTTCCATAAATTAGAAATCTTATCGTAGAAAAAAACCAATATGAAGCCTTACGTAAAATTAACTTCGGCAGGCATTGGACTGAACAGTTGAGTTAAACATATTTTTAAAATGCTTGTTCCTCTTTTTTTGCTTCATATTAATGATAAAAAAAATATTAAATTCTTCATAAAACCATAGAAGAGAGAGGAACAAGAAAATGAATAGAATGCAGAGCAGATTTAAAGTGAAAAGAAACATACCAGTCTACAATGTTTGAATTAATTTTCACAAAAGTAAAATGAGAGAGGAGCAGAATGAAAATATATCTAATTGAAATTAGCTGGCTACATTTTATTCAAGATTAATTTGCTAAATATAAAAATATATGTGTATATATATATTTAATGGCTATAATTGCTCTGTATCATATGCAATCAGATATAGCTAGATTTGCTATTGAATGTCTAGTGGCGTAACGTACACCCCCATATCGTGAGAGAGGCAAGGATTCCAGGAGGCCCAAAGCCTTTGTAAGATCCGGCTTGGGGCCCAAAACCTGATTTCGCATGGGGCCCCTTATATTTTGAGTTATGCTACTGTGAACGTCCTATAGTTTTTGTACAATTACTTGATTTGTGCATAGCTTTATTTTTATATAGGCATTTATTTTTACATTTTATGAATCAACTTTTCAATTCTGCTTGTTTTGTGTTTAAGTAAGGATGAAATATGAAAAGTTTTTATTGTTACTTAAAATTATTAATATTGTGCTAAAAATAGTAACTTACTTTTAAACTTTTAATTTAGCAACGTTTTCCGAATAAATTTCTAATATAAAATTGTTTATTCTAAAGGCATTACTCTGTCTAAAAGAAATTTTTTCTGAGAATCATATTTCTTTTGGTGTGATAAATAAAAAATTTTCAAAATTAATCTGATATTTATCTGTTCTACGATTTTAGATCATAAAACAAATTGTTTTATGATTTAGAAAAATTATATGAATATTTATTTAATCTGGAACTATATACACATTAAATGTCAAAAACTACATAAAATGTAAATTGGTGCATCTTAATCTTTTTTATTTTTACATATTACAGAAGGGGATTTCATAAAACAAATGTATAACATCACTGAGTAATTTTATAAACACTTGCAAAATTGAATGAGTTGGATTTTTTTTTAATCTGAAAATCCTATCCCTACATTTCCTATTTACAATCCTTTATTTCATACATTTCTTAATAATAGAACTTTTTTTAATAATTGTAACTTCTCTTCTGGGATTCATTTGCATATGCTTTTTTTTCTTAAATATAATTGATTTAACATTTTTTTTAAAAAAAAAATTGGATTGTGCAAAGCTGTTATTGGTTATAATACGATCGAATTATAATTTATGAATTAATTATCTCAGAAAACAAGGTCAAATCCTATTTATTTAAATATGGACGAAAATATAACAAAATACACTCATGTCCAAAATTAAGGTCACAAACATAAAATCTGTGAAAACTGATGAACTATTTACTGTGTTGCCACAAAATTTGGCACAGAAACGTATAACAGTGTCAGAAAAAATATAGCAACTTTAGAATATGGATAAGATTTTGATTGTGAATTTAGCCACAAGTCATATCAAAAAGTGTGAAATCATGAATCGGAAATAAAGTATTTCACTCGGGGAAAATCTATCTTAACACCACCGTGTGGGACCGCCGTGCACCAGTATACAAATCTCGCAACGAGCTGTCATACTGTTTATGAGGGTGTCAATTAATATATATATATATTTGTGGTAACAAATACCATTATTCCAAAAGCAGGTTTTTTAATTCCTGAGAGAGGAGCTATGCTCAGAGAATGCTTTTCCTATACCATCTCAAACATATTAAAAAAAAATTGTGATCTGGAGACCTCGAATATAAATCCATACGGTGAATATCCGCTCCTTCATGAAATTCATCAATGTTGTGAGTTCTGTACAGTCGCGCTTTATCGTCCCCTAAAATGTAGTGCTGAAGCATAGCACCCAGAAAAATATCACATAGGCTTCCAGGATCTTATTCCTATAGCATTGTGAGTTGACACCAGAAACGTACAGTGTAGTATAAAACTGCCCAACATTATGCTACCACACACAAGAATTCCTTTGCAACCAAATCTGTAGATTTTTTTTACGTACGAGAGGTGAAAGGGAGCTTAATTTCCTCTCCAGATGGTGACTCGACGAGAATCACTTTGTCTGGTACATTTCGACTCACCACTGAAAAGAACACGCCCCCATTCTTATGGTGTCCATAACTGATGTTTCCGGCTCCACAATATCCGATATTTCCTGCTGGAGGCAGTCAAAGGGATGCACCGGACTGGACGCCGGGCGTAAAGATTAGTTTTTGCAAGACAGCTGTTGACTTTTTACCAGGAAATTCTTCCAGACCCAGAAGCAAGGTCGTGAGCAAACTGAGGCACCGTTATTTTCGTGCACTTAATGCCAAGTAGCTGTCCTGTGCAAATGCCAATGCTCTGGGGTGACCTTGGCCCTTCCTTCCTGGTGACAGTACCACTTTTTTGGAATTGATTCCATGCCCGGGAGACCCTTTTTCGATCCACTTGTAACCATCAATCCACCTCCGCTGGAGACAGGCCAGCTCCAAGCATCCCAACGGCTCTACAGCATAAAGAATCATCTAAACCAGGGGTGCCCAACCCAAATCGGTTGGTGGGCCAAGTAAAAATTTACTAAACTGAGGCGGGCCGCACATATCAAAATAAAACAAATTATTCAAAATATTTTACTATTGTACAACATTTAAAATAATTTATAGCCTTACAGTTAATGTGACACTTGTTTTTGTGTTTTACTTGAGATTTTTTTAAGGCTGTTTTCGCCATATGTACGAGAGCGTTAACTTAACACGGAGCATATTTTCGATTTTTATGAAAATTTGTGACATTATAGCTTATACATTTGTTTATAATATAGTGTTTTTAAAATTTCAAAATATTTCATAAATAATTAGTTTTTTTCATTTAATATGTAAAGGGAGAGCTCATCGAGCATGACGGTGTAGGAGGAAAAATGCGAAACACATTTTATAAAAGAAAAAACGTGTGAACTTGGATAAAAATGAGTAGTATGACAAAATAAGTGATTCTCTATAGGATAGAGAAGCCAGATTGTAATATTAATGTTCGGGTACTTTTATATCTGAAAAAATATTACAAATTTGAGTTATATTCTTTAACATTAGCCGAAGACAGCCTTAATATTAACGGATAATTTAGTTAACGCGCATCGCAGCTGATTGGTCATATTTTCATCGAGCAACCTGCTGCGATACTTTATTTCTTCCGGGTTTAATTTGGAAAAAAAGGACTCGCAGCGATAAGTAGTTCCAAATGCTGATATAATGCGCATAGCCAATCTAGTTTTAAATATGGACATTTATCTTCAAGGATATATTTTTGATACTATTCAATCTTATTTCCTTTGCACAGGTTTTGTAGCTCGATTCTTGAATGTAATTCTATTAGCTCCATTTGTAAATTTGGAGGCGCTGATTCCACCTCTACAATAAATGGAGCTAAAAATATTGTAAACATTTCCTCAAACTTTTGTACGTAGGAGAGAGAATCTGGTGTTGAATTCTCTCTTCAAATAGTTTTCTGATTTTCATAGAATATTTGAAGAAGTTTTTATAATCCCTTTTGTAGTCATTTAATAATGGGAAATGAATCAAATTGACCGCAATTGATTTTCATAAAGCTGAAGCTTTGCTGCAAAGGCTTTTACATCTTGTAACTTCTGGCTTAGCTCATTCAGTATCAGTGTTATATGTTAGAAAATATACATTTAGAAGTCACTGATCATCCGAAAGTTGACTTATATTATTGTTGCCATAATTGTTCATGAAAGTCAATTTCTTCCATTAATTTCCAAAATCGCAATAAGCAGTTTTCGTGACTTAACCACCGAATTTTGGTGTAATAAATGTGATTGCCGTATTCAGATTCCAGTTCCCTCAGATACTTTTGAAATTGACGATGCTTCAATGGATTGTTTTTAATTGAGCTAATTACATCCGACAATAACTTTCATCCCATGAGACATATTTAACACTTGTATACATAGATTCTCGAGGTGCAAAAAACGATGACAAATGAACATTTCAAAATCATTTGAACTGCTTCCTAAAGCTTTTATGTGATCGAACATGAATGTTACATCACCAACATTTTTCCAACCAGTGAAGGGGCTCCATCTGTTGCAATAACTCTACAAGCTTTTTCAAATCTATCTGGCAACTTTGCGCGCAATTAATGACATCCTCAATATCTCTTCCGATGGCGCTACCTTTCAAACTTCAGTAGTATTCATTCGACACCTAATACAAATAGCAAGTGGAGCAGTATCATTTATATCGGACGTTTTTCATCCAAAGCCAGTGAGAAAGCTTGTAGTACACGATGCACAAATCTCACTCGTAATGGTTATTTATTCTTTCGTGACATACTAATTTGAGTAAAGCGATTCAGTTTTTCCGGACAGATTTCTTCAACTGCGGCAATTAGACAGTCTGATACAGTTACCGTCTGTAAGAGACTTCATAATTTTAGCAATGATGTGGGATACTCGAAAGCTAGCAATGACAATACCATTGGATTGGGCAGTTTGCTTATGAAACGTATTTTCTTATTGCTTGGTAGTCAAATGTAGGGGAAAAATTATATTTCGGAAAAAATTGCATGGGGAGAGATGGGGTGGGTCAAAACACGATTTTTTTCGATTCAACCGTCTATAGTCCAAATGTCTAAAATAATATAGATATTTAGAAACTTCAATTGGGCCGCGGGTTGGGCATGCTTGATCCAAACGATTATGAGAAGTCATTCTCACTGAAAACAGACTAATTTGTTTGTTTTAATGCAATATTCACAACACTGGAGGTAAAATCCTTATAGTCTTGAATGGTCTCAATCCGTAAAAAAATAACGCTAAACAACATCTTTTCTCAAATTAAAGGTTCATATTGTGTTACCCGTTCCTCACAATATATAAAATAGAAATTCTATCAGTTGTACTGGAGACCTTTGAAAATTATGACGAAAAACGCGTTATTATAACCTTAATTTTGGACATGAGTATATTTATACTTATAATGAAATATATTAAATCAATCTATGAGAATATATTGATAGAAGTAATGCACACATTAAGATTTTCAATTTCAGAAACTAACTCGCTGGAGGAAAAATTCGATATTTTTTAGTTTTATAGTCTCTTGTTTGAGTTTCCAAGTCCCAATTAAAATGGTGTTAGCAGAACTGATCCATCTAAAATACAAGTTGTATATGTATGATGCTCTAAATCAGGCGTACTTAACCTTTTTTCCCGCCGGGCCGCATACATATGACAGATATTTCACGCGGGCTGCAACATGAGGATTAAATGAAAAACATAAGACCAAGGCAATATTTGTCTCTTAAAATGTGGAAAATTCATTAAAATATTGAAACTGATTTTTTTTTTGGCTCTTAATTCTATATTAATCTCTATCTAGCACACAAAACTTTTTTCTGTTTTATGCATTTTTTATTGAGTTGTGAAGTTCCAGTTTCATGCACCCATTGTCGTACAAACAAAGCTGCCAAACCGTTTGATAATTCGATTTTTTTTCTTTTGAAAAAGCCTCCCTTATTTTTATTTCAAACATTAATTTATCAAGCGTAGAATGGCAGTAAAAAGAAGTTTTGACAGAATTCCAGACTGAAATTAGTATTATTTGTTTATAATTTAAACTCAATTTTACCCATAAAATAGTCTTTACTCCAGTTCAATTCGCTATTCCAATGGTATTTGTTATTACTACCTGTTACAGTTACAAATAGACAGGGAAAAAAATATTTCAATTCATACCCATATGACATCGATAGAAAAATAGATGTATTTGATTTCTCAATTGATAGAATTTCCCGCTAAATTTTTAATACATTCTTCCGCAGCGATGCACGTTAAATCTGTCGAGAGCTGAAACGTCCCGTTGGTGTGGTGTGGTAGTTAGGAGAGGGAGGTGCCAGCTCAGGTGTCGTCCACGTCACTTGACTATGGTCCGTCGCCAAAAGCCCTCGTGTAGCTGAACGGTGCGACGTTAATAATCACTCACTTTAATACATTCTTCTTAAACAACTGATTGTGTGTGTGTAATGGGCACTGAGCGGGCCCCAGGTTGAGTATCACTGCTCTAAACGTATCTGAAAGAAAAGTTAACATACATTACAAATATGATGGTGTGTGTTATATTTATCACGGTGTATTTTTCAGTTAGTTCACGCTCTTTTTCTACTGTTATGGAACATAAAGAGGAGAAAAGTCTGTTTTATATTATTGTTTTATTCTCCACTTTTCTTTTTGCCTTTCTCGATAATTTTCATACACATAACAAACTTTTTGCTTGTATTCGAGTCTCGATATTTCAGATACACAAATAGGAATTTCAGTAATCAAAATGATTACTTCCCATCTAATTAGGCACAAAAAAATGTCTCCCATCCGAAATCAGAACTATTATGAGTGCCAGATTTCAAAGGCATTTTTAACAATCGATGCAGATTTAAGCTAATTTCGGGCCCTGCATGCATCTGACATCGAATTCATAACCAGAAAATCTAGCCAAGTCCAGCTTATCAGGGCGCCCAATGGATAAACTGGCACTGACTGTCGTGAGAGGGAAAAGACTTATTCATACAGGAGTTGACTTTTTGTGATATGTAAAATCTTATGAAATAAAGAACGAATGATTGAAAAGTTATCTGTTTTGATATTCCTAAAACAAATATCAAATCGTAATACTGCTGCCATGCAAAACCGATAATTGTTTAATCTGAGCAAATATTGCGTTTGCAGTTTATTTATCTGTAAGATTTGCACTAGTTTCTTTTTTCTGAATGATCAACTGCCAAACTAAAATTGCTGATACGTTGGAACGATAACGTACAAGCGTTATTTTTTTTGTTTGTTTTTATTCCGGTAATGCGAACACACAATTATGAATGAAGGAATAATTTACGTTGATTGTCCTCCTCTCCAAAAACTTATTCTTTAAAAACCATACAAACTTGGCACCTCGCCAGTGGCGGGTATGTGGCGGTGTGGTATCTATATAAACTAGTACCAAACATTAAGCGAAGATGGTCGTTTTGGCGTGGTCGATAAAGTACTCGCATTCGGAACGGAAGGTACCCTGATCGAATCTCCCTTTCTACACATTCTTAAGAAATAATTAATTTTGAAATCCATCATTGGAAATTTAACTTATATATATATTTCTTTTTATTGAAAACAGCTATAAAATCCCCATGCACGTCACATATTACAAAGCAAAGAAGAGAAAAAACTTTTGAGGTTATGAAGGATTACAAATATCTACAGCAAATTCACAGAACTTTTTAAAAGTACCTCTGATGGAAATTGGTTGGTGAAGATTCAGAGGCCAATTTATATTAAGTCCCTCGACAGCCAGTCTTAGGATCTTTCTTTCACTGACAAACTTAGAACACAGAAGGAGCACATATGTTCTACATTTTCCTCCACCAATATTACAATCACAGGAAGATGACGGAATTAAATTAAATTTGTTCAAGTAGCTTTTTAAGTTACCATGACCGGTGAAAAACTGGGTTGTTTTGTAAAAAAGATAGCATGACAGTCTCTCTCTTATTATTGGTCGGAAAAAAATTCGTTGTCAAACTCCCTTTTTTGAAATGAGATATTCTTGGTCTTCACCTATAATTAATAGAAGAAATAGAAAATTAGTCTGTATAATTACATCTCCTTTCAAGGCATTAAAATTTTCTGATACATTACTTGTGTGTGTGTGTGTTTTCTTTAAATAAAATATTTTAACATTAGAACGCGCGTAACAAGCGAATAATCATTGAAAATGAAAGTAATTATTCTCTAACATGCTCTAAAAACAACTGGAAAACCTGAACAAAACAGTTGTAAACTCTCATTATACATATAAAAATTAATCTCATCCGAAAATGACCTTTAATTCCTTCAAGTATTTATTATAGTTTGTAAATTGAAACTTTCATTATTTATATCACTTCGCGGGTAATTAATAATATCCTTAGAAAAAAGTGTTTGTTTCTTTTCGACATTACACTCGTGATGAGTTTATAATCTCCTCTCAAATTACAATCTAAAAGAAAGAAAGCTAACCTATATTTTTTCAGTCATTTGCCATTAATAAACAGTTATGAATATGACTGTTAATAAAAGCGTTGAGGCGTGAAAAAGTGGAATTCGTCGGTTTTGATTTTAAGAACGAAAGTAAAGAAAAAAAAACGTGGTGGAATTATTGCGCAACACTGCCAGACAAATCGATTTCTGAATCCAAATATGTTACATCCTTCAAGCGTAACGCGTCTGGAACAAAATGCCCGCGAGTTAAAAGGAAAAAATTCTGGCAGACAATAATCTTTTGTGAAAATGCATATTCTTCATGCTTCCACAACTACATTTTAGTGGTAGATAAGGAAGATCTGTTATAGAACAATTTGAAAATTATCTCAATTTACTCCTAAGTATTCTTTTATATAAACTGTAGTCTCACACACAAACATAGATTAAGTAAAATCAGAAGGGAAAAAAATAGTAAAGCGAAAAGTGTGCATCAACTATCATTAAATAAAAAGAAACCTGAAAAATATCTGATCTTCGAAAAAGAGTCAATCAGTAAATAACTGTAACTATGTGGGAAGTTGTATTTTTTAAAATTTTAATCTTTTTCGATAAGATTTGTCAGATTTCATTCCGATTTAGATGAAAATGATTTAACAATTTAAATTCAGCAGTTGGTTTCTCATTTTTAATTCGCCATTTTTCTTTTAATCTAATTTTAAATAATGCACTTATGAAGAATTTATCTGATTTAATTCTTCAAACTGACATACAATGTTTTAAAGGATTAAAATACCTTTATTTTTACTACGTAATATTTATTAATTCTCATTGAGCTCTCTTGATTCTTAAATTTAAAATTTTTCTGCTGAATCAGAAAAATTAAAAATATAAGTACACGAATAAAAATGAAAAATATCTTTTAAATCAATTTTATAATTCAACAACAGAATAAAGATGTACGTATATCAGATACTATAAAATTCAATTTGCTTCATTTGATGAATGTATAACTTAAATGTGTTTCTAATTAAGTACAATGATACAAAAGAAAGCATCAAAGAACACGCTGAGCTGTATATAAGCCTGATTTTATCAATATTAGACAAAATACATATTCCTTTTTGTATTAAAAAATTATTCGATTAAATACCAATGCTGTTAGTAACTTAATGAAATGAATTTTGTTCTGACGATATGGGAGTCATGTGATTGATTAGAGTTTGGTTCTACCAAAAACAATCATGGAGAATAATAGAAATTTTACTCGTTGGGGCCTCAGACTCCTTGTGAGGCTGGACGTGGAAATTGAAAAGAATAAAATATCGGTTCAATAGCATTCGCATATTTTTGATGCAATGTCTCAGACTGATATGATACCCTTTCACATTCGATAGTTAATTTTAAATTTATAATAATTTATATTTATAATAATTTTTTTAATCTGATTTTTATTGAAATAAAAAAAACGTACATACGTATGAAACTGCAAAGTCTATACTTCTTTTAACTCAAGTGGAAATTTTTGAATGACTATGAAGGAAAATAAAATATTTTAAATTACTTGTGAAAGACTTTAGTAATAGTCAGACAAATAAGAAAACAGCATGTCGCTTCAAGATAATTGTGTGTACAGAACTACTAAAAATATTCTTAAAATATTATAATCTCCAAAATTTATGAAAATTTTATCCGACAAGTTTACTACATACGATTTTTTTCTCTTATTTAAAATATTTACTCTTTCACTAAGAAGTAAAGATAGAATTATGGATGGTTAGCTAAAAAATAAATAGTTATGTTTTCCCAAATGTGATATCACATCTCAATGCCAATGTTCCAGATCATCAATTTATATGGAAATTAGCAAGTTAAAAATTAATATGAAAAATTCTAAAATGTTTCTCAATACCCTGTACGAGAAGGAATCAAGATAAAAAAAATCTTATTTTGAAAGAACTTTTAATAAAGTAATTTTTGTCCTTGGTACATAAATTTGAAGAATAAAATTAAAGACACAGATTAAAGATATTCTTTGTAAACTAATTCTATTGTATTATATTTCATTTACAGTTTAATTTTAATCTTTTAAGAAATGTAAATTCATTATTATTATTTAATAAAAAACTTGGTTTTGTGGGTAAATTTATCTTTCGAATCTTTTAAGAAAATGCAATATGTCATACTTGTGTGGACGAAAATATTAATTTTTGAGAAAAACTGCTGTATTAATTCCACTTTCAGTAGAATTTAATTACAGCTTATTCAAAAATAAAAGCATCTAAACTTTAATTGTAAAATGAAGTATTTTTTAAAGAAATAAAATATTGTCGCAAGCTGTAAAATTTAAACGTGAAATGCATTTTGTGAACATGAAATTAAATTTGATAAAACGACTAATTCATTCTGTAGCAACAATAAAAAAATGAAATAAATACTTACAAATAAATTATGTATAGGTAATCATGGTACTTTTTCGTTTCGCCGACGCAGTCGTCAAAAATGATACAACCGACGCCAAACGGTACTGGTAACCTCTTTCCACCACATTTACAAAACAAGTCGAGGTCTATTTTTATCGGTAACATCTTTTTCATAATACATAAAAAAATTGATGAAAATACAATGAGAACTAATATTTATACATATTTTTTATGCGTATGTAGTGTATTGACACCAATAATGCCCACTTGGCGAGATTTACTGCGGCGAAACGGAAGAATACCGCAATCATTTATACCAGCGATACTCGACCTGCAGCTCACCCAGCCTTTTCAAGTGGCCCGGCCATGGCCCGTTGCTCTGGAAAATTTACTTATTGAAGAACATTGTATTAAAAATCTGGTGGAAAATTTTTTGTCAAGAAATCAGATACATCATTTTTTCTTTTTGTTGTCGGTATCGTACGGGTACGAATTGATATTCTTTTTCTATTTGGAACGGTTACGATTAGTGATAACGGGCAACAGTGAAGTAACGACAATTATATGGGTGGAACTAATTTTTAACTATCTTTCAAATCTTGCAAGCGAAAAATATTCGAAGAAAATATATCGTTTCAAGACGATTGGGAGGTTGACTATTTTGTAGTAAAAAACAAACATGGATCAGTAATTGGCTTTCTTGAATAATCTTTGCAACAGCAACAAAGTGTTTTGCCAGCGTTAGCATCATAGCGGTAACAAAGATATCCTATAAAGTTCGTTGCATTATTGGTAATCATATGAAACTGCTTACTGATGCAGAAATTGTGAAGAAGTGTTTCCTAAATGCTTCTAATTTAGTGTTAGTGAAAAAATAAAAAAAAAGCAAAACAGGAGTTGTAATATTTTGATCAATTTTCCATACTTTAAATTTCTCATGTTACCTTGGTCATAAAACATTTCTCCCTCCCCCCTTCCCCCATGTTGCGGCCCGCAGAAAAAAAGGTTTATACACCAATGCTTATAAAGAGTACTCTTTAAAAAACTTTTTTTTTGAAGTAAAGGAAAATTAATTCAAAGGTTGAATGGTTTTTGTGTTTTTATAAACTGTCAGTTAATCTGTAATAAAATTTAATGATAAATTCGAGCTTAATGATAGGTGTTTAGTATGAACAATATTCTTTCTCTCTCTAATATATGTATTAGAACAAAATAACTATAATAATTATATACTATATATTATTAGAGCTAAATGAAGACGATATTAATTACAGTAATACTCAATGTCATATTAATTTATTAGTAGTAGAAAAAATATTGGTACTTACGTAGTATCGCAACCTTGTAGTGACATTATGTAATATGAAGCGAAGCACGTGGTTATCTATTCAGAGCGTACGACAAGCATAGGAAATCGGGGTAACCAAATTGGCAAGTTTTTAATAGAGTTGGCGATTGTTGCGATAATACGTAAGTACTAAAATATTCAATGCACAATCAATATTGCCAGATTTCGTTTCTTTTTTCAACATGCTTACAAAAAATATTTAAAATATTTCTCATGAAGAGTGATGAAATGATTCTTACAAAGTATTCTAAAATATTTCTTACAAAAAGTGTTTACATAGTTCCTATAAAGAGTAATAAAATATATATAGTTCTTACAAAAAGTAATAAAATAATTCTTACAAAGAGCGATAAAATAGTTCTTACAAAAAAGTGATAAAATAGTCCTTATGAAGAGTGATTAACTAGATAACTAGAGTTCTTACTAAGTGATGCAATAATTCTTACAAAAGGTGAAAAAATAGTTCTTACTGAGAGTGATAAAATAGTTCTTATAGAAAGTGGCAAATTAGTTCTTACAAAAGGGATAGAATAGTTCTCACAAAAAGTGATAAAATAGATCTTACAATAAGTGATAAAATAGTTCTTATACTGAGAGATAAAATAGTTCTTACAAAAAGTTGCAAAAGAGTTCTTTAAAAGAGTGATTAAACAATTCTTACTAAGTGATAAAATAGTTCTTACAAAGAGTGATAAAATAATTCTCATATTGAGTTGCAAAATATAGTTCTATCAAAATATTGTTACGAAGATCCGGTTTCGAGGATTTTATGCAAATCAGTCACAAAGTATGAGACAGTTCTTTAAGAGCGATGTGATAGTTTATTATCAGAAATTCAATTCTTTAAATACAAGATTCCGCGGCAATATTCACAGAGTAAATCCCCGAAGGTCTTCACATCTTCAACAGCAATCAAACACAATTATTAGTGTTTAAAATACACGTATGTAAAGGATTATTCACAAGCACAGCCGAGCTAATCAGAACAATGCTCACTACTCGCTGGTTGAATCAAGACTGGCTCTCGTTCGCGGCAGAAACTTCCACAAATACACTGGTGTGCAAAACTTAAGCAACAATGTAAAAATTTAGCAGAGATAGCCATGAAATTGCAGAAAAGAATGTCTGGAGATCAGTACAGTGAACACGTAAGTCAGTAGAAACGCCATGCACATGCAAATATCAGGAATGAAACGTCAGAAGCGACGTGAGCTTACACAAAACGCGTGATGTCGATGCGAGCTGCTCAACAGTAGAATAAAATGAAGAACTAAGACGCAATTCAACATATTCGCTGCAAGTGTCAGTTCGTGAAATATGGCTAAAAGAAATCACCTGGACGACTTCACACGTGGAAGAATGATCGGAAAGCTGGAGGAGGGGCGTACCGTCACCAGTGTAGCTGCAGAGTTCGGAATCGACAAAAGTGTCGTTTCGCGCGCTTGGAAAGCGTTCCAAACCACATGTACAGCTGTCAGAAAGGTTGGTGGTGGCCGCCCGAGGACAACAACTGCAGGGGATGGCTAATATATCATCCTTCAGGCGAAAAGAGGCCGACGGCAGTCAGCAAGCGTCATTGCTCAGCAACTCTCTACGGCAACGGAGCGACGAGTGTCGCGGTTTACTGTGGCCAGACGCCTTCACAAAGGGGGCCTATTCCCCCGCCGTCCTGAGCGCTGCCTCCCGTTGAAAGTTGACCACCGACGCCACTGTTTACAGTGGTGCAGAGAGTACAAAAACTGGACAACTGATCAATGGAGTCGTGTCCTCTTTACGGATGAGAGTCGGTTCAGTACCAGAAGCGATTCTCAACGCGTTTTGATTTGGAGAGAGATCGGGACACGGTTTTCTACCAGTAACATCAAGGAAAGCACACCATTACGATGGTCCTGAGTTCTTGTCTGGGGAGGCATTATGCTGAACGGGCGAACTGAGCTCCACATTTTCGATTGAGGGTCTGTAATCGGGGATCGCTATTGTGAGGAGGTACTACAGTTTTATTGAAATGCGGTTGTCTCAGACAAAAAAAAATTTCAAATACACTTTTAAATAAATTATAATAGAAAATTTTTGTAATGTAGAAAATACTCCATTGTTATGTGCGCTGGCTTTTGAAAAGCAGTGCACTGGTGAAATTTTGGAATTTAACCCTCTGACCTGAGTCTCTCAGACAGGGATGATTTGCTTTGTTCCCTGTGGTGGGATGTTCGGAGTGGGCTGCGTTGACGTCTTGAGTTGGACTCTCCCCAGTGACAGGATCCCGCGGTGGTATTTGCCAATTTTTCAACTCACGATATGTGTGATTTTTTCTCATCTATCATCGTCTAACAGACGTATATTCCTAGAGATTCGTCGTGTTCAGTATTATTATTTTAGTTACTTTGACACGAATATAAATAATTTGTAGTCAGTTTTTATTAAAATACTAGTCACAATTCTAGTGATAAAAATATATTGTTGTGCTTGATTTAACCCCACACATTTTATTTGAGCCGTACTCAATTTCATGGGCTCTGTAAGGACATTTAAAATAGTTCTTAAGGTGATAAAATTGAAAAAAATTACGTAGTCGTCTGTCAGATGGATGTTCCTCAGTGCGGCAAAAAAAAATGATGTTTCGGTCAAAGGGTTAAGTGAGCGTGCTTTAAAACTTCTGAAAGAAAACAAAGAACTGCACAGTGAGTGCTTGCAGCCCAAGAATGAAGCTTGGCTTTGGGATTTAGCTTTACGTACCGATTATATGGGGCAATTAAATAATTTAAATTTAAGATTAAAATATTGTGTACTACCCTAATGGATTATATATCTTTTTTTGTGAACAAACCTTAGCTTTTTTGTCTCTGATTTGGAGATTAAAACATTTCACATTAATGCCGAAGTTAATAATGTTCCGATCTACAGTATATTTAAAAATTTACTATCCATTTTACGGGATTCCTTCAGTGGTAGGTTTGATGCTTTTTTAAAAAGATAAAAAGAACAAGAAGTATAAAAAAAATTAAGTCTATTCCTACTTATTTTAATTTATTTTAGCTACTTTTTATTAAATAGTTACAATTAATATAATATGTATATACATAGGACAGAATCACAACATTAAGTGGTAATTATGATTAAAGTATCGTATTGTCATCCAAAACAATCGTGTGTATAAAAGTTCAGTTCAACTGAATGCTTTAAATCGTGAGAAAAAATCTTTTAAAGTATTGACCCAGGTCGCTAAAAATGAAACCAATGTGGCTGTATCAGTAATTCTTTAAATAATTAGTTTCAGTCAATTAATTTTAATTAACTCTAATTAAATTATCGTATTTTTACCCAAACAATAGTGTATAAAAAATTTCTGCTCAAATGAGCGCTTTAAAATGTGAAAAAAAACCTTTTCAAGTTTTGACACAAGTCGTCAAAAGAGTTGCTAAGTCACCGAAAATGATGCCAACGTGACTGTATTTGTAATTTTTTGAATATTTAGTTTTAATCAGTTACTTTTTATTAATTATAATTAAATTACTAAAGTGTCATCCAAAATAATCATGTATATAAAATTTCAGCTCAATTGAGCGCTTTAAAATGTACACTGGTGTGCAAAACTTAAGCAACAATGTAAAACTTTAGTAGAGAGAGAGAGAGAGAGATAGCCATGGAATTGCAGAAAAGGAGGTCTGGAGATCAGTAAAGTGAACACGTAAGTTAGTAGAAACGTCATGCGTATGCAAATATCAGGAACCAAACGTCAGAAGCGACGTGAGCGTACGCAAAGCGCGTGATGTCGGAGCACGCTGCTCAACAGTGGAATAAAATGAAGGACGGAGACGCAATTCAACATATTCGTTGCAAGTGCCAGTGAGTCAATTCGTGAAATATGGCTAGAAGAAATCACCTGGACGATTTCACACGTGGAAGAATGATCGGAAAGCTGGAGGAGGGGTGTACTGTCACCAGTGTAGTGGCAGAGTTCGGAATTAACAAAAGTGTCGTTTCGCACGCTCGGAAAGCGTTCCAAACCACAGATACAGTTGTTAGAAAATTGGTTGTGGCCACCCGAGGAAGACAAATGCAGGAGATGACCGATATATCATCCTGCAGGCGAAAAGAGGCCGCCAGCAGTCAGCAAGCGTCATTGCTCAGCAACTCTGGACAGCAAAGGGGCGACAAGTGTCGCGGTTTACTGTGGCCAGACGCCTTTACAAAGGAGGCCTATTCGCCCACCGTCCTGAACGCTGCCTCCCGTTGAAAGTTGACCACCGATATCACCGTTTACAGTGGTGCAGAGAGCACAAAAACTGGACAATTGACCAATGAATGCGTGTCCTCTTTATGGATGAGAGTCGGTTCAGTACCAGAAGTGATTCTCAACGCGTTTTGATTTGGAGAGAGATCGGGACCCGGTTTTATCCCAGTAACACCAAAGAAAAACACCGTTACGGTGTTTCTGGAGCTCCTGTCTGGGGAGGCATTATGCTGAACGGGCAAACTGAGCTCCACATTCTCGACAGAGGGTCTGTAACCGGAAATCGCTATTGTGATGAGGTACTTCTTCCCCATGTGCGTCTGTCCCGAGGTGCCATTGGCCCAGACTTCATTTTTATGGATGCCAATGCAGGGCCACATCGGACTCTTGCTGTTGAGGAGCTGCTGGAAAGTGAAGATATCACTCGAATGGATTGGCCAGTGTACTCTCCAGATTTAAATTTCATCGAACATGTGTGGGATGCTTTGGGGAGACGTATTGTGGCACGCTTACATCATCCAGAGAACACCTAACTACTCAAACAGATGCTGTTTGTGGAATGAGCATTCCTACCACAAGAAATGTGGCACAAGCTGGTTCTGAGTATGCGTAGACGGTGGGAAGCAACCATTGCAGTGAGGGGAGGACACAAACCATATTAAGGAACATCTGCTTGTTGTCCTTCCTGTTGGATAGACAATCATGAGTCACGATACTATGCATTCAATAAAGCTTGTTTTTGCTTGATTCCATACCGTATGCATTGTATTCCTTTTTCTGCGCCGATGCTTTCGTCATCCTTTATGTACATAATACTCTCCTTCATTTCTGAATTTCATGTCTCTCAGATGATTTTTCGTGAAGTTATGGCAATAAACCCACCTGTTGCTTAAGTTTTGCACACCAGTGTATAACCACTCGTGTCATAGAGCATGAAGTTAGTGGACCTGTCCACAAATTTCTAGAAGAATCCAGCGGGTTCCGAACTCGTCAACATGGTCGCTAATGATGCCAAAATGGTCACCAAAGTCACCAAATTGGTCGCCAAAAAAGATGCCAACTTGACTCTACCGCCAAGATTTCGTCAAGTTCTCATTAAATCGCCATTATAACGCAAGGGGTGGCATTGCTTGTGAATAGTACAATTTTAACATAAAATAAATATAATATAGAATAATATAAATGCATTAAACATCCAAATACAAATTATTTACACTATTTACACAAAATTCGTAACACTATGTTAAAATAGCTCTTGCAAAAGAATCGTAAAATAACTTTTACAAAATATGTCAAAATAGTTTTACAAAAAAAGTGCAAAAATAGTTCTAACAAAGAATGTTTAAATAGTTCTAACTAAAAGGTGTAAAGATAGTTGTGACCAAAAGTGTTAAAATAGTAATTACAGAAAGGTAATAAAGAAATTCTTATAAATTGTATTAAAATAGTTCATCCAAAATACTTGAAATTATAATTTCCGAAAATGCGTAAACCTTAATGTAAATGATTATTCTCGGGTTATCAAAATACGCAAAAATGGGGGGGTTTTTTGTAAAGCCTAAGAAATTCCCATTTTTAGCTGTACCATTCTTTAACTGAATTCAGTAAACATAGACACCAATTTCACGAGCATATTTGAGATTTCGAACTTCAGCACATAGTAATTAAAGACACACAATTTTTTATTCTAACAATACTACAACAACTATCCATTCTGTTTTCCACGATACGCAATAAAAGATACATGAATTTACAACTCGGTAATATAGATAGATACACGCACTACTATTTTTCAGTTCAATAATTGCACCTATTCCTTCGTGAGCAATACTCTTTCAAATCCTCTTACAACCACACGGAAAAATTCTGGTTAAGCTCAACGACTTCCTGGACGATCCCTGGCGTTAATATGGCCGAGTGAATTAAGAAGCAATGGAGTGCACGAGTAAAATTTGTTTTTACTTTTGTCGCCAATGAAGCGAAATGGTTTTCAAAAAGAGATTAAATGATATCGAAGTTTAAATCGGTTACATAGTATTCTTTTTGACAAAGACCACTTATTCGATTCACTGAGTTTCAGTATGCATATGACAGCACCACGCAAAGTGAGCTGTAAAGCGTGGATTCACGCATAGATGATCTGAATTATATATATATATATGTCTGTGGATTAAATTTGATTAGCAGAAAAATATGCGTGCTATTCTTGGTTCAAAGAAAGCGAAACGTTTCCATCCATCTCTATTAGCTACTTAATCGTGTGGGATAAGATTGAGAAGGTCTTGCATTTCATTGTTTTGCTTTGCCTATTGATTATCATAAACCTCATTTTTCGTTAGATTTTAATCTGCAAAGGCAGTTTTTTTTTCAAGGGAAATTACAAAAAAAAATGGAATGATTGACATTTAACATTACCTTATCCTAATTGTACAGAGTCTTGAATAGGAAAGGTGTAAAGACTGTTACCCAATGAATCTCTTCTCCTCGGAATATGTTTTACTTTTGAAACTTTTTACATAGGGATAAAGATTCTTATGTTTACTTTTTACGGTAAGATATCCATTATTTTTCTAGAGATGCTTAAAATATGCCATATCCTATAGTGTTGGATTTGTCAAATTATAATACATATCATTTGCATGCTGAGCAGTTCTATCAGTTTTTTAAGAATCAGTCCGCCCGCCCCCCCTCGTTTTTTGTGAACGTTGGGGCTTTATTGGTTAGAACTGATAGAAAATTCATAATTCGCTAGCTACTATTTTTTGTTACCATTCTGGCAACATACGAATTCCGCGTTGAAAGAACGATTGGTCTTAACAGGAAATCTAAGAATCGTCCAATTTTTTAGATAGTCCTTGGGTCATTGATGGAAGTAAATGGTGGTCTAAAGGAGAAACCTTTGAAGAGAACAGAGGGTGGGACAAATCCCATTTTTGAACCCACTTATGGCACTGTAACATGTGGTCCAGCATTATCGTGCTGCAAAATCACTTCTTCGTGTCAAATATATATGTTGCGGCTCATATTCCAACCACTTTTCCTTTAATGCTCGATTCAGACTCATTAGTTGTAGTCGGTAACGATTCCTTGTGTTGGATTCATACGTTTTTAACAGCCCATACTACATCCAGCTGATCCCCTCCCCTCCAAATACAAAGCACGAGCTTTGTATTTGTATCCATGAAAATTTGGCTTCACTGGTTACATCCACAATTTCTTATGCTCTGGATTGTCGTAACGAATCCACTTTGAGTCGTTAGTTACAGTTTGATGTGCAGCATCCTACAATTTTTGCCTTTGGAGCAGCTGTTCGTAAGTGAAAATCTCGTTTCCACATCCCTTGGCTTTGATTCGTAAGTCCCCAGGTCTCCTTGGTTCTGAACTATTCCCATAGCTTTGAGGCTTAATGAAACTACTTATTGAGTCATTTCCAAAGCACTTCTGCAAATTTTTCTTTCATTTATCACGATTCTTCGTTCAATAATGTCTCCAATTTTATATCTTAAAACGTTCCTCATTCCCCGTGTCAAAATCACCACATCTAAAACGTCTAAACCAGTGGTTCTTAAAGTGTGGCTCCCAATGCCTTTCTAGAGGGTCCGTGAAAGTCTCTCATTTAATGCTAAGATTCATTCTCTTAAGAACCCTGAAAGATCTCGTGGAAAAATTGAAGGATGTGTCATCCTAGATTAGTTCACTAAATTGATCCCAATGAACTAGAACATACATTTTGATCGAGAGTATTATGTTAGGGAGAGATGTTCAAAGTCTTGAGGGTACGCGATGTAAGGCTGATACATAAAGAGGAGGAGCGTGGTGATCGAAAGTTTAAGAGCCACCTGGTCTAAACCAATGTTGTTAACTTGAAATTGAAGGAGCATGGTCCCCATAAGCCTCACTTAGCAATCGATAATTTTCAGTTGCTTTTTTTCTTCAAATAGAAATAAAGAAGTAATAACTTCGACAAATTGCGTTTCCTTGTCTCAAAAGTCGACATATTTGGAGTTCAAAAAGCATAATGTTTACATTTCGACAGAATAAGATGTACTGAAAATTAGGCTTAGTGATGAAGCTTTAATATGAAGGTGCAGTGTCAATTTAAGCTCATTTCGAACCTTGAGCGCAGAATATCTACAGGCCCTCTCGGCACTGGAGGATCGAAATTTTTAACTAGAAAATCTGGTTAAGTCCAACTTATCCAGGCCCTTCTTGGGCCCTGGGCACCCACTCCAAGTGGCCAATGGATAAACCGGCACTGTGAAGGTGGTTAGGTTATAGCAGCGTTTCTCAAACTGTGGAGTGCGCCCTCTAGGGGGGCGTGATAACTTTACGTGTGGGAGGAGAACATATCGAAAAGTCAAAAATGAAATATTTAAAATAATTATCAATTTACTGAAAGGAAGTAAAACAAAATGCCTTCTGACATATAATATAAAACAAAACACCCATTCACACTGATATAACATACTTAGTATTTGATAATTAATTTATCAATACTAAATTAAAAACAAGTTTAGTAATTACTAGTGACTTCCATGGGCTTGTCGTATACAAAATTTAATACTTATCTTGATAACTTGTATGGTTTATAATTAAAGTCGTATTGTAGCGTTAGCGTCAAAGTAGTAACGCTAGTTAGTGACTTCAACTCACATTGTTATTGTAAAGGGAGGCGAGGAACATTACGACAGAAAATTGTGTCGCAAGTATTAAAAGATTGAGAAGCACTAGGTTATAGGCCAACGCGTTTAACCCTTTATTTACCGACGGTACTTATAAGTACCACTCACTTTAAAATTACATAGAATAACCATTTTTACGAATACTCTGACGATACTTAGCAGGAATATTCTTTTATATCCACTCTTCCAAGATATATGATAGCACGGGTTCTATGATGAGTGTTTTAGCGGGGAAAGCGAATAGTTTTAAAGCAGAAATTGCGTTTTCAGATAATTGCGAAGATTGTCATTTTTGTTACGAAAAAGTAGTTAATGTCTAAAGGTAAGAATCTTATTTTTTGTATGTTAATGAAGACCTTAGAAAACGATTTGACTTTTTATTTTAAGTTAACAGTGTACATTAATTAGTTTTACTGTTAAATATTTTTAATTAATTAATTAGCTCTAATTGATTAATTTTCTCAAAGTTGAGTACTTTTTTATGTATTTCCTTTAATTTTCAATGTAGTGATTCAAAAAAAAATATTGCATAAAAAAGACTGCAGTAAATCATAATGTGGTAGATAAAGGGTTAATACTTATAGCACATTCTCCTGTAAATCCCCCCTTTAAAACTTATACCCCAATAATAAAAAATTTCTTTACTTTTTGTGAAACATCAATATATGAGCCGTTTATTTTGAAAATGGCCTAACTCTATTTTTTAATTTTTCCGGTTACCATGGCTACGGGTACAACTTAATGTTATTTATCAGTAAAGCATTTCAGGTTGCTTATATTTCGAGCGAATACTATAATTTCTTGACACATAAGTTTTTCTATACGTATATTTTTAAATTCAGTGAAACGCAAACCCTTAAATATCTCGATTTGAAGATAAATAGACTTAGGCCACTTTCAAAATAAACGGCTCATATATCCACAGCTATCTGGAAATAGATTCCTTAAACTAAATTGGTCTATTTCATGTTCTTTCAATTTTTCTAACAGCAATTTATATATGTATACAGGGGGAAATATAAATATATACTTATACGTTTCATTCTTTAATTACTGAATTTTTTTAAATATAATTGTGATTCCTTTTTTTGTAATTTGAAGAGAACTTGATCAATCAAGACAACAAAGATCTGTCTTAATTATTTTGTGAAATGATGTAAAGTTAGATGGTAACTCGTGTTTTTTAACAACTTTTTTGGCCATGAAGATCTTTAGAAATGAAAAAAATGAGAACTCTTTTTGAAATTTTTTTTTGTTACGTCAATAGTAACTAATCAATGGTATTAATAACTTGGTTTCTTTTAAACAGTCTTTTATAAGCTTCACCTGTATGTAACGGAATCTTTGAACTCAATTTTTACCTACTTTAAAAGGTCCGATTAATTCGAAATTTTGCTCTCTTGTCCAGGACAATATAATAATTTAATAATTTTGTACCATTGTCCTGATCAGAATCATCAGGATTAACGATTTCCCATTTTTAGATCCCATCCCGCATCTGGCGACTAATTTCATATCTCATTTCCAGATTTGGTGACTAAAAGATTAAGTTAGAACTTAGTTCGATTAACTATAAAAGGGTATTTTTTTAGTTGCTTTTAAACTATACTTTATTATTCAAGATAAAAATGTCATATACGTAATATGAAGCTCTGTTCAAACAAAGTACTTATTTAGAAATTATTAAAAAGAATAGAGTTCAGCGTGATATTTAAAATCTTATACATATTGTAACTAAAACAGATATTCAAAAATATTAGACATGGAACTAAAGCAGGAGATCGTGAAGAAAAGCACCAGAATCTTTCCGACTCGGCTCTGACCCAAGGGTCAAAAGAAAAAAGAGGTGCGAGAGTGAGAACAATCTGTTGATGATCTGCTAAACATAGCAGTAGAATTATAGCAAGGGATACTTAATGATACTTATAGAGATATGGAAGCAAGTAGCTGAATAATTAAATGATGCAACAATTTAGAAGATAACTATCATCTACAGAAGAATTCGCGAGAACCTGTTATGCAAAATGATAGCTTAGTGATTGCTCAGTTGAATCGTATGATTGTGACGTCACGTGAATACAGTCCATTGACTTGGAAGCATGATTCTAATTTTAAGTACATTAGGAACAATGGTCACCAACTATGGAATTAAAGATCAAATGAGTGAAGCAACGCCTCAATTAAGAGTCAATTTCAGTGAATGTAATAAACCAGTCAATCGACTCATCGATTTATATTTTTCGAACAATTTGTTTTGCTCAAATATTTGTTTCAACATCTTTTTTGTTCTTTTTTTTATTAAAAAAACATTAAAACAATACTTGAGCTATAAAATATTTTGACGATATCATGCATGGTTGGGCTGTTTTATATGTTTGGATTGATCCTTCCAACAAAGACATATGTAACTTTGAACAATACTTTTTGTACTTGTCATATCATAGCTTGTTTAAGAGGAATAAGAATTTTAAGTCTTACAAAAATATTCATTCGAATTTTCTTTTTTAAATATGGCAACAGCATAGCTTGACTTTGAATTATTTACATAAAAAATGTGCATAAATTGTTTACTTTTATGAGAAAATTGTTCGTAAAGGTCTGCGCGATTGATTTCTTTTTTTTTTGAAATTAAAATAATGAAAAAATATATCAGCAGTGTTTTAATTTAGTTTGAATGTATATGAATTCAGCAAAACTAGATGAAGTAATTTTTTTGACAATTTAATTTCTTTATAATTCCACTAACGAATTTTCAAGTTGTTATTTTGCATTTATTGATTTACTTTGCAATGGCTTTACGCATTAGACAACTAATTTTAGACATAATTGCTTCTAGCTAAAAGTAAAGCATCCTGTAATGTTATTTGCATTTTTTAAAAAAGTAATTTTCAAACTCCAAAATAAGCATTTAATAACGATAAAATTATCTCTCACATACCGCACTAATTTTATATTTTTGATTGCATAGTTTATATATTTATTGAGGTTTTTTGTCGAACTTATAATCATCAATTCAAAATATGTAACTTCGCAATTTATATGCGCACTATAGTGTAGAGAGCTAGAAGATTTTCTAACAATATTAGTCTTCAGTATTGAGGTAAGAGAATTAATAATTTGTCTCTTCCATTGTACATATAATACGACTCAGAATGAAGCTACTCAAATCATCTTTAGGATACGTTATGAAACTGTAAAAATAGGACATCAATAACGCTAGTGAATAATTTTGGGTAGTGAAATCTTTTGTGCTTATGCGTTTTGTATGTATAAATGATTACGACTTATAAATGAATTATGCAAATTATTATAATATAGATGGTTCTGACTGAGATCGAATAAAATCAGACGAGAGAGAGATAATGCAGCATGCAGCAAAGGATTTTAAAAAAATGAATCGAAAAAAGAATTTTCTCATTGCCACCTTCCCAAACAAAATATTTCATTTAATCTTTTATCTGAAATAATTTTTTCGGAGCAATAACACCTTCTTTCTTTTTGGATAAAAAGTTGAAACAGAATAAAAGCATTTTCCACTAATTTTACATGAAAATTTTGTTGTAACTCCTCTGCAATAACCTTTTTTTGTTTTTATTTTATGTTGAAAATGGCACATGCCTTATAATTTGTTTCGAAATTCTTACGAGAATATTCTGAAACTTCTATTCAGGATAAAAATTCTCGTTAGTAGATTTAAAAAGGAGTGGTCAATATACCTAAAAATGTAAATAAAACCTTCTCGAGATATTTTAGTTTTAATTAACATTAAGGTACCTGATTACATTCGGAACCGTGATTTTCAAAAGCGCATAAATGCATAATTTTCATGATATTTAGTGTCACTTAGATTAGAATACATGTATCAAATTGTTTTAAGGACATTTTGACAAAAAAATTTTATTTAAGTACAATATTTTGGCAAAAAATTAACTTAGAATAATCTTTTTTCCAAATGTTCTCCTTTTGTGAAAAATGCTTCTATTAGAATAATATTTTGCTTGTATATAGCTCAGACCTCTGTTCAGAGGCTCAAGTAGAATTTTTGAAATATATAACTTATAAGTGGGTTTATATTCATATTTTACTGCAACAGAGGGGAGCAATTTTAAGAAAAAAACGCGAATAATTATTTCAATTGGTGGTAACTCTGAAAATAATGTGAATTTCTCAAAAATTCTAGTTGAGCCTCTGTAGAGAGGTCTGAGCTATATACGGGCCAAATATTATTATAATAGAAGCATTTTTCACAAAAGGAGAACATTTGGAAAAAAGATTATTCTAAATTAATTTTTTGCCAAAATATTATTTTTAAATAAATTTTTTTTTTGTCAACATGTCCTTAAGACAATTTTCTGTACATATTTTAATCTGAGTGACACTAAATATCATGAAAATTATCCATTTATGCGCTTTTTTATAATCACGGTTCCGAACGTAGTCGGATACCTTAAGAATAGCTGAGGATTCATTTCGAAATCACTTTACTTGTATGTGAAAAAGCAGTCGCGTATGAGAAAATGAATCTGAATGCGTGGAAGGAAACGAGAATAATTCTTGTAGAGCAAAATCAGAAAGTGGTGCGCTAAATAATATCACTAGAAATGAGTTTTGCGGTGTCGTTGCTTGTACTGGAGCGTTTTGTTAAATATATACTATTTACAATTTGTATCTCAAGAACAAACTCATAATAAGAAGCCGAAGCATATGTTTAAACAAATAATTCCTCCGCAAATTTATTCTAGTTGACCTACTGAGCAATTTTTAGTTTATTTTTTATTGCTCTCCCCTCCCCCTTTCTAAAGATTCTGGCTACTTTTTTAAAAATGTTATTCGTCCTTTTCTTTTTACCTGAATAAATTTTCCATAATTTGAATTTTAACTTCGGTTAAACAATAAAATATGTCTTGAACAGAAAGATCTAAAAGGCAATTGGTTAAAAAAGAGAAATTTTTCGCCAGACGTTATAATGTTCGTGTTGTCAGTGGAATATTTCGGCAATCTTTTCATGAGCTGCGTGAAGACTAATCAAGTGCAAATGAACAATAGGTTGTCAGATTCATCTTATTCCGCTGTAATGTGGAATTTTCGGAACTCTTTGATCTGTTGATGGTTTAAAAAGAATCTGACTTCGAGGGAGTTTCTTCATGCCGTAACGTGTATCAACTTAATGGCATTCTATTTGCTTAATTTTGCGTGAAATTCTGTCTTTCTTCTGGAATAAATCTTTGGAACTAATTTGTTACAATGTTTCAGGATATTTGTTTCGTTTTTGTTATGTTCATTCGGAAATATTTCTTTT
This sequence comes from Trichonephila clavipes, assembly GCA_019973935.1. Taxonomy (NCBI): domain Eukaryota; kingdom Metazoa; phylum Arthropoda; class Arachnida; order Araneae; family Nephilidae; genus Trichonephila; species Trichonephila clavipes. The sequence continues at coordinate 199,963 of BMAU01000878.1, read as the reverse complement.
AAATTGTTAAAAAAAAAGCTTTTAATTAACTTTTTATTTTTTTTGCAAATGCCAAAATTCTTTTCTGAAGTAGATCTCTTCATTCATTAAATCAATTTTTATGAGCAAGCAGGTTGAAGCAAAGAACCTTTCAATTAGTAGCTTAAAAAGTATTTTAATAAAGCCAATAATTTCTGTTTAGCAATAAGAATTACTTGAATTTCCGCAAATTTCATAAAAATTGAATTTGTTGAGATATTAAAAACCGTGCTTATATATATATATATATATATATAAAGTAAAAAAATATTACTTATGTGGATATTTCTCATTTCTTATATTATTTAAAGTGTTACAGTTTCTCTAATTTCTTAAAATGTACCTTCTTATTTCTCACATAAATAAAATAGTTATTTCCAATGCTTACCATACTATAAATATTGATTTACTAAATATTAAAAAGTGAAGTACATTGCGAAATTGTTCTCAAATCTCTTATTATTCATTATAAAATTATTTTCACAAAGCCAAACATTGAAATCAGTTAATTATTTTCGCGACATTCTAATGCTTTTGTCGTGCATTGACAGAATTTTAAATTTTTACAAAAGCTGTTTAAATAACTAATTTTTAACAAAATTAAAGTATCATTTTATGACTTACATGTGTTTTTGATAACCAGATTTCAGTTGCATATAGTTCAATTAATATATTCCCTCTAGATTCCAGAGAATATTATTCTATTAAACTAAAAGACTTCTTTGTTCAGTATCCCAAACAACTTAATCAATCAATCTTAGAATCGCAGCAATTCATAAAGCTGAAGTTCATTAGATGGAATTTTTAACAATAATTTCAGCCGAATCTGCAAATTAAATAATTTATTATAATGAATGGGCTCAATTAGAGTCTGCAACTTCGATTTCCACTAATTATCACGTCTCTAATGTGCATCCCAATGTAAAAAATTGTGTTCATCTATCCTCTAACCAGGGTAATTTAACGTTCATTAATTATTCGGCTGTCTAGACGAGCAATTAATTTTATTACTTTGCATTTTTTGTTACTGAGAAGGAAATATGGCGTCATAGAATATTTCGATACAAATGTAGCAAACGATTTTAATTCTTTTAGTCGAACATTTATTAATGATCCATTTTGTGTATTTTTCAGTAAATATTTAATACGAATTTAAAAACAAAATTTAAAAAAAATTAAATAGATATTAATAGTTGAATGAATTTTAATACTTATTAACCCTTTATAAGGTAAGGCCATTTTTTTTGCTAGTAATGTTATGTTAAAATTGACGCGATGGAATATGCAAATAATCAGCATTTCAACACAAACATTCATCCTGCATTTCTGTAACAAAATAGAGAGTGCAAAATGCCATTTTGAAGTACTAGAAAAGTTGTTTTGCTCATTTGATTTGCTTGAACAATTTCAGTATTTATCAGAGAAAAATACATTCTTTATTGGAGTACATTTATGGGTTCGATCGAGGAAGAATTATTACTTTTAAAAAAATGTAGATTATGCTTCCGAGAAATCGGTTATCACGTTAAACCTAACAAGCAACAGTGATTCGAATTTTTAATCTACGAATGCAGGAGAAATGACTGATCGACGACACCAATTGTACCAGTCTCGTCGTGCTTTTACATGCGATGACATATTATACGCATGGCGGTGATGGGCAATCCTAACATACCAAAAACCATATCACAACAAATATTGTCCGATGCACAGCAATCGGTGTCTGATCATTCGATGTCAATTGTAACACAATGGAATGTTAGCAAAACTTCCATTGCTGCAATAACCAAGACATTTGTGTCACAATGGTCCAATGAAAGCCAAGAAAAAACAATGTAATGGCATGACTTTGTCTTTACAGACGAATCTCTTTTTCCCCCTGCAACACTACTGTGGGGGAGTCAGAGTTTGGAAAAAGCTATTGAGAGAGAGATTGCTTAAAAGTTGCCTTGGGTATCGCCATACTAGGCTTGAACCAATATCATGATTTGGGTTTTACTGAATTCTACTTCGGCAACCCCGTAGAGTTTACCCTATTGCCTGTACAATATCCTGTGCTATATCTGTGAGGTTTTGGAGTCTGTTGTTGTCACCCCTTACCTTTAGAACTCGTCCGCGGTCACATTCCAACAGGAATGGGCAACTCCATGCGACGTGCAATGTTCACGATTTCGTCCACCGAATTGCATTGCTAACTCAGCCTGCCTCCTCTCTTGATCAAATTCGTCTCATCGATGATTAAAGAATAACTGGTCCACTCTACACTATTCGCAGCTACACCGGATCAACTTTGGCAGTGTATAGTTGCAGCATAGACTTATATCCCAACAAAGCTACTAAAGTATTTTTCATTCAATGCCTAGACGGACAGCAATGCTTATTACCAGCAACACTTTCAATGCTGGTTTCATCGTCTCTTCCACCAGGCAGAAAACTGCATTTTCAATAATTTAACCTTTGTACTGCGTGTTATCTCTTTGATAAATTTTGCTTTGATATTTCTTGTCTTTCTTGGTGTTGGATTTTGGAGGGCCCGGCAGTGGGAAAGAACATAAAATCCACTAATAAATATTTTCACCCTGCTATTTTTTTTAGATAGGGTCAAAACTTCATTCCATATATCGAATAAATCCCATCTTATATTGATCAATAGACTTCTGAATAAATTGGTTTAAAAATAAATTCGAAAATTGTGCGTTGCGGGTTTTTTTATTTCAATAAAGCTTCTAATATCTGAGTTACCTTTAACTTTTCACTTTCAAAACATGTACATCACGTCTGCCGATTTTCGACATATTCGAATAGTTCCTTCTCTTGGAACGACGAAATATATATATACTTGAAACACAGAGATTGAAAAACTCTTTCGGATATCTTCTCATTGTTCGAGCCCTTTCCTCTTTGAATGCGTAGTACTTTCATTCATTGTTCAAGAACAGTTCTATCGAGGAACACGCTACACCGGAGAAATATTCACAATGGCTGTCAATAGCTAATATTCCTTTTGTGTCAACATAAAGCCCCAGCTGCTTGTTCTTTCCTTATACGCTGAATTTCAGGCAAGCTTTAAAGCCCTCGAGTGTAGCTGAATAGTGCGACGTTAAATCTCACTCACTCACTCATTCAGGCAAGTTTTACAGGAATAGTTGGATCGAGTTATGTTGAATTCATTGTAATTCTGTTTGTTATTTTGATAAAGCGTTAGGTAAAAGTAGTGCAATAAGTTACAAAAGCTTACACACATTTTTAATCAGTACATGTTTTTGTCTTATGGCAACTGATGTAGCGTAAATTGTAGAAATTTTAATTCCTTCAAAAAGTTTAAATTTTGTTACTTTCATATGCAATATTAAAAAGAATCGAAGCCTACTTGGAAGAACAATTTTTCGGAATACTTATAAGTTTTTAAAAAAAAAAAAATGTAGAGTTATATTTCTTTCTCCGAGAACTAGATTATACAGTAATAGCCCGAAGTTACGCGATAGGTAGAACTGAGTGGTAACCGCGATGATTTCGAATATAAATACACACATACTTTTTTTAATTGGGGCCTTAGACGAAAGAAAATAATAACTTTAGAAAAAAAATTTATATAAAATATTAGCCAACACCAAATATCAAATTAAAGTTATTTTGATGTAGAACATTTCAAAAAATCAAACAAAGTAGTCTGCCAGCTCGTAAAATTTTCTCGTAGTATACTAATAATTTTTTTATTTCTTGTTTTGTTGAAAAAATATGCTCATCGTCACTGGCGTAGCTAGCTCGGGGGCACCTGAATCAAAATTTCTTCGGTGCCCCTTTTTACACATGGGAGTCCTGTTAGTCGGACTAGTTGCACATGTTGGGGCCCCTGTAGCTTGGGGGCCCCGTATCATTGATACGGCGGTAGCTACGTCCCTGCTCATCGTTCGAGTCTATATTTTCTAAGATTCGTAACCCTTTTTTGAGTTAAACTGTGGGCTTCTGTCAAATTCCCAACCGTCATTTTTGATTTTCGGATTGAACTGGGTTCTAAGACTCAGATATCTTCAACAGTGGTGTAACAGAGAACATTTGGGCCCCCCTGCAAAGTCAGGTTTTGACCCCCGCAATGTGGGGGTGTACGTTACGCCACTGCTCTTCAATGAGCTCATCAATTGTCAACTCCCGATTGTGGAAATACTGTGCAGTTCGTGAACATCCTCACAATTCACTTTTAAATTTATCTGCCTGATAAGATTGGCAAATTCTTCAATCCAATACCAATTTCACCAAGTTTATTAATTGTTTTTTTCTTGAACAAATGACGAATGGATGATATTTGAAAATCGCGTCACTTCTGATTCGCGTAAGTCGGCGTAGTGTATATATAAGTCGAGATATACTGCACTTCAGAGGACACCGTCGTATCAGCCGTATCAATGATACGAGGCCCCCTAGCTACAGGGGCCTCAACATGTGTAACTACAGTCCCACTAACAGGACTCCCATATCTAAAAAAGGGCCCCCTCCAGTGGCGCACACAGGAATTTTTCAAGGGGGTGGGGGGTCGAAAGTTCGCCGTTCTTGTATCATGCTCCTTTTGATTTTGTCGATTTTCGGGAACAAAACACAGTAAAAAACTAATTATTGAATAAATAATTAGCATTTATTAATAAAATGAATCGTTAATAACAAATACTTGATTCAGTTTTACGTACTTGGAATGATAATCAATGGGGGAAAAAAGTCAAGGGCTTCCTTGGAAGGGGTCCCTTGTGTCCTATCTAACTACGCCAATCTCTTGCCAGGGACGTCTTCAGGCATGGGCCTCAGCGGGAGTTGTTCTCGACTGAGCCTTAATAAGAACAGAATTCGATTAATTTTAACGGTCAAATGTTATTTCTGGTTGTATTCTCCCAAAAACTGGGAATTTCGAACTATATGTAACCCTGGCAACAGTAGCAAGACTGCATTAAAGGGGTCCCAGGGGTGTTAATTTTGTCTTGAGGGGTGAAAATATAAACAATTTTCATACAGGTACAATTCTTTTAAATTTAAACTAAATAATTCGATTCTTTTACACATTATTTACAAAGGATTATGGCTTCAAAAAAGTACAAAATGTTTGAAATATAATCATAATTTAAATATTTTAAACATATGAAAATAAGAAATAATTCTGTAATAAATATTAAGTAATTTTTGCGTTGCACACGCTATTTTCTAAAATAGTAGCCACTGATGTGTATAAAACTTTATAGAATTATAAAATGTATCATACTCTTTAAACCCTGCATCATTTAAGAATAATATATCTTTTGTATTTTAAAAATATTGAAATTTTTAAAAAAAAATTTCGAAAATGTTATTTTTTTATTTTTAAAAATAAGTAATTTATTATTCTATTTATATAAAAATACTGCCCTGTAATAAGGATACATTTAACTTTATAAATAACTTTAAAAGTCAACTTATAGCTAGTAATTAAAGCTACTATTTTAGAAAATAGCATGCGCAACGTAAAATTTAATTAATATTTCTTATAGAAATGTTTCTTATTTTCGTACGCTTATAATTTTTAAAATTATGATTATATTTTAAACATTTTACACTTTTCTCAAGTCCCACTCCTTTATAAATAATGTGTAAAAGATTCCAATTATTTAATTTAAATTTAAAAGAATTATACCTATTTGAAAGTTGTTTATATTTTCAACCCTCAACACCCCTGAGGCCTATTAGTGAAGACCATCGTTCATTTATACGCCTAGGTCTACCACCATACACCATCCTTACTCATTAAGTCAAAGACCGGCAGTCGGTCATGCATAATTGTTTGTTTGGGGTGACTGTTTGTTCGAGTATTTGACAACGCATGCTATGTACTATCTACTTTTAAGAGTCATACGTGGGGCCTGCATTGGTGTAAGGGCCCAGGACCTACTTTTGCGTAAGGGCTCTGGGCCTCAACAAGTCTTAAGACGTCCCTGGTTATTGCGTCAATTTCAAATGAATAAGAATGAGTAAAATTGTTTTTCAAATTTCATTTTAACAAAGATTTGAATTATGTGCTTTGAACACAGTTTAAAAGATCTGAAATTTAATTCCCGTTGAAGAATGGAAAAATACGTGGCGTAGATTTTATCGACAGAGATTTTCAAGACAGTCTAGTGTTCTAATGAGCTCACAAGACATGTAATCTATTCATACAAAGTTCCCACGGGCAATTAAAGGAAAACAAAAAAAACGTTGAAAGATTATTTTCATTTTCTTTAGATGTACAATCCGTTTGTTGTTTTTTAATAAAGCTCGTGCGATATTTATCGCAAAAGGGCTTTCACTAATCCCTTTCATTACAGAAAGATGGAAACTACGATACAAAATGCATTACTAAGTTTCAATTAATCGCAAAAAAAAAAGAAAGAAAGATCGGGGAAAAAAACATTTTAAGACATCTAGAATTCTAATTATTGACTGTGTTTTCTCTCAGATGGTCTTTTCTTTGATTACACCCATTAAAAGTTATGCGTATACTACTTAGTTCCAAAATAAAAAAATGCTTATTAAATTAAGAACAATTACCATTGGTTTTAAAAAATTTATATGACTACTTCTGGTAAACTATTACAAAGCATTTTACAAAATATTATAATTTATTCAATTCCTACTATTAGCTCACAATCTCTCTCTCTATATATATATATCTTGTTCAAATTTTCAATCGTTCATAATATACACTGCTCAAAACAATTAAAGGATATTTCAAGTTTTATATAAAATAAAGATATAACCGAAATTTTTTTTGCCGAAAATGGAAGAAGATAATCACAAATGCAATTTTTTCTGATTTTCAAACTGTGGAGTATGCTAATTTTGAGTTCGACGTCAAAAACGTCGCTTCAGCGGCTGCGAATGAAATTTGACTTTCAACTGAAATGAAGACAAGGATGATCGGCATTCAGTGACTGCTTTGTTTCGATGAGTACGATGTCTCAGCGAAGTCATTTAACTGATTCAGAAGCTTGGAGAGTTGTTGGCAGGTTAGAAGGGGGCCAAACTCAAGCCGAAGTAGCGCAAGCCATTGGAGTGTCACAAAGGGTGATTTCCAGGATCTGGAACCGTTTTTGGAGACTGGAAGTGTAAGCCGAAGACCAGGACAAGGTCGTAGATGGGCAACAACGCCCAATGAGGATCATTATTTAGTGTTAACGGCTCGGAGACACCGAAATATGAACGCTACTCTTCTCCAACAACACCTTCGCTCGGCTACTGGCACCAAGGTTTCAACTCAGACTGTCCGAAACCGGCTCCATGGTGTAGGTCTGTATGCTCGCCGACCGATGGTATGTGTTAAACTAACATCATCGTCGCGACCGCAGGGAGTGGGCAACAGAACATGTGAACTGGAGGAGAAATGAATGGAGCAATGTTCTTTTTTCTGACGAGACCCATTTTTCTGTTCATCCAGATAATAGGCGTATTTTCATCTGGAGGGACCGTGGCAGTAGGAATAATCCTGCGTTCGTGCACGAAAGTGTCAGATTTGGCGGTGGGGGAGTGTTGGTGTATCGTGGCATCTCCATTGACGGGCGCACAGACCTCTACATCATTCGAGATGGACCTCTGACAGCTCTCCGATATAGGGATGAGATCCTCAGACCTATTGTAGTTCCTTACGCTGCAGCAATCGGAGATGACCTCATTTTAATGGACGATAACTGCAGGCCACCTCGTGCTAACCTGGTAGAGGATTTCCTTTTCGAGGAAGGAATCGTATGAATGGAATGGCCAGCGTGTTTTCCAGACATGAATCCAATAGAGCACGTTTAGGACGCTCTAGGAAGACGAGTTGCTGGCCGCCCCCCCAAACTCTCCAAGAACTGGAAAGAGCTCTTCTGGAAGAGTGGGACAAAATCCCTCAACTCGTGATTAATAGCCACATTGACTCCATGCCTCAGATGTGCTCAACGTTGCTGGACGTCCGTGGAAACCATAAAATTAAATACTGAAAATGATTTCCTTTGAAGAAAACACCCCTTTTCTCTTATTCTTTTTTTCTCATATGCACAAATTGTGTTTTTTTCCCTTTTGTACACAAATGCGCAATAAAATGCATTTTTTTCTGCCAAACATGTGTAATTTATTCTCATATAACCTACTACGTCTGTCGACCATGTATAAAAAGTTTCCCAGTCACAAGATCCACCTAAAACCGCAATATCCTTTAATTATTTTGTGTGTGAGCAGTATACTTTCTATTCCTCCATTCAAGTTCAAATACATTTTTTAAACTTGTAATGGATGGCACTTGTTGTTAATACAGTTCAAATATTAATTCATTAATTAAATTTAATTACTGAATAAAGAATAACAAACAAAAATAATAGTCCAACGCTCTTTATAGAAAGGAAAATGAAAAATCGCTTTCTATTTTGCCACTTAATAGTGTGATTCTGTTATATGTATATGCATATTTATGTTAATTGTGATTATTTAATAAAAAGTAACTAAAATAAAAATTTTCTTTGTTGACAAGTAGGAATTGACTTTAATTTTTTTTTATATTACTTATTTTTGTGTTAAAATTATTAGTAAAGCAATATAGAAAACATTAAAATTTTTAAAAGGTAAAGGTATTTAATCTTTGTATAGTTATGATTTCGAGAATTTACTTAAATCAATAGATATTAATAACGTATTGTAATATCTATTGATATACAATATTATATTTTAGAAAATTATAATATTTAGAATACAATTAATATATATATATATATATATATACGTTATGAAATTCCACAAATTCAATATTCTTGTTGAGTTAGTATTTAAGGAATATTTTAATAATTTTGTTGGTAATTGGTATTCATAATATTTTAGCATCTTTACCCAGTTATCAAATTTGAAAATTCTATCGAAGCTTAACAAGTAAAACAACGAATTCAACATCAGCTTAGAATTCAATGAAAAATACATGATTGTAATTATCATCAATTCAGTCCATTAATACAATTGCTTCGGGGAGGTTATTCTCTTTTAAGAAAGTTTTTAAATCTAGAAACAGATATTTTTTTCGGTATCTTTTTCAAATAGCTGAAACAAAATGTTCTTTTCTGTTTTTCTAAAACAATGAAGTTTACTGCTTCTCAAACTTTCACTACTTTTCAACCATAATTTTCATCGCGCCTCCCTTATGCAATAATGATGCATTGAATGCAATAATGATGTATTGAATGCAATAATAATGCACTTTGAGACGCTAAAGCTACTATAGGATCTTAATTATAAGCCGTACAAATTAATAAGATAAGTATGTTAAATTATATACGTTACTTTTAAGTAATATATATTTTATTTTTATTTTTCGAATTTTTAAATTGGAACAATGGCAAAATGCGGTGGCTGCTTTGAAGACAAAATATAGATCTCAGCCAAATACAGAAAAATTACTCAGAGAGTGTCAATTTTTAATCATAAACCTTCCTCTGCAAGCCTATGGAAGTCTCTTAATGCTTATGAAACTTGTGCTCTTAATTTAGTATTAATAAATTACTTATAAAATACCGCGTGCAGCACTGATACATTAAAAGTGTACCGGCTGAAGTACCAGCTCTTTGCCCGAGGAGAGTAAAGTTGTCAGGAGAGTAAACCCAAATGTGCGACAATGTTTACGAAGATGTAAAATGATATTTTAAAATGAATGATCATATTGTAATTAGTTTTAAGCGAACTGTAATTTCAAGCCTCACAGAATGAGCATTTAGAACTATTGTTAAATAATGAAAAATAATATAAAATTCCGACGAAGAATAATTGTGTTACTTTTTAATATTTAAAGCGAGAAGACTTCAAAATGTTTTATCCCGGGAGCAGGCACACACTCGACGTTAATGGTCTCGCAGGGTGATTGGGTCACCCCAATCCTTTTTTTAAAATTATTTTTATTATACATGATACAAATCGTGGTTCTAGTGAATAATTTAACTAAGAGAAAGTTTACTTACCTACTTTCAAGGACTTTTCAATTTTTCTTTTGTAACAAATAAACAATTTTGCCAGAATTAACAATCTCGTGATCTGTGTGCTCCGAGCGACCACTTCCACCTTAAAAGTGTATTCAATATAATAATATGGATGCTACTGCTAAAAAAATGTGTAAAACGTTTTTCATTATGCTTAATATGTTTGAGAATACTCATGAAAATAAATCTTGGCCAAGTAATCCTTCAAAGTGTGTGCTCTCTGTGGTTTTCCAAATATCAAACTCTTTTACGTGGAACCCCCCCCACCACCACCACCACAAAAAATACATTATTTACAACTTCCTTAAATGAGAAACAAACACGTAAGAGATGGGTCATAACTAATTGTACCAATAACTTAGAAGGTCAAACAGATGTTGAGCAAATATATTCTGCTACCTACAGCTTTATGTACAATATTTCAAAAATAATAACAGTGATGAATTTTTTATCTTCCTAAATTTTTTCGATTCTGGGTCTGGGTTTTGTTTTTTTCTCTGAAAGAGTAGTATTTTAGGTTTAAAAAGAAAACGTAATAAAAACTCTCTCATCATGGAATTACAGCAAATCAAATTGTTAGACACTTAAAAAAATCGGATCCAAATTTTTATGATCTCCTTGTATTTTTCCAATCCCGTTCCATGATCTCAATGAAAGTAAGCACACCGATTCGAACCCGATCTTTTTGAGTTTCGTGATTTGAGGTTGGCAGCAACTGCCATGCAAATCGAGCGAGTATTTAAACTCGGCTCATGTTAGTTTTGAAGAAAAGGAAGGAGAAACAGAAATATAAGAAGAATGTGAGTGGTTTAACTCTTAGAGGGAGAGAACAACTGGTTGGCAATGCAACTGCAGGTTGCATCACCATTTTAGATTAGAAATTAATTTTACAATATTAGAAGACGGTTCGAATCGGATGTCTCTGGTAATGTTGCTTTTTGAACTTATTGTTTTTATCGCTCCAGTAACGAGCAGAGTGACTTTATGATTGATTATTAAAGGCCAATTTTAAGAAACTGTTTTTCGTCTTCATGCCTCCTCGACACATAAATTTCACTGCTAGCTTTACAAAATTTAAATTGGTTTACCAATAAGTGTAACAAATTTGGTTATGGGCCCAGGCCATGTACTGTGTCGAGGCAGGCTAAGCAGTTGAACCAGGCCATGAACTTTGTCTATTTAAATACTGTTCCAGTCTAGAACTTTTTTTTTATGAACTCTGTTGCTAGTACGCTAAATCGAGTAACAGGTATGGAGTTTAACAACCAGATATCAGTGTTGACTCCAAATAACTGGAACACGTGGAAGCATGATATGCAAGTACTCTTAATGCATTATGGTTGCTGGCAGTTTATAATACAGACCAAGCCAGAGCAACCTGATGAAGAGGCAACATACAAGGGAAAAATTAGATCTACAACTTCGTAAGGATAGATGTTATACGTTGATCTATACTAACATCAGTTCAGATTTGAAAAATCTGATAACGGAAACAACTGACGGAGTAGCGGCATGGAAGATATTAAAAGATCACTTCGAACCAGTCACAAGAGCAAGGGTAATTCAACTATTAGATCAATTTTTTGGAACAAAATACCAACCAGGGGAAGATGTTGGAATCTTCATATCTCGTGTAAAGACAGCGGCAACCAGACTACAAGAAGCGGGTCATAAATTGGACGACTTGTACATAGGATTTCAATTAATAAGGTGGCTTCCTCAGGAATTCCAGTCTACCGTGCAACAAATCTACAGATGGAAAGAAGAGGACTTCAGAGTTGTCAAAATTGAAGCAGAGCTGATATTAGAAGCCAATCGTCTTCAGTTGATGAAACAAGATTTGGAGAAAGCGGAGAATGCTTACTTGAGCAGTTTCACTTCGAAGAAGTCGAAGACGTTACCTGGTGCTACGGCTGCAGCTCATGGAGATCCAAATGGCAAGAATGATTACCAAAAGAAAGGTGGTAAGGTATTTAACTGTAAAACTATTAAAAATGTTAAACAATCTATTAAGACTATAGGCCCGTGTTATGTATGTAATAAGTACGGGCATCTTAAAGTAAATTGTAAAGAGAAAAAGTCTCTACCAAAATCTCCTTCAACTGTAAATGAAACTTTTAACACAGAGTTTAATATAAATTTAAGATTTTGTGAAGCTGAATGTAGTCTTTTAGAACTAGATAAACAACTCGTAACTAGTTGTATCTTATTTGAGGAAAACTCTGATAAAGGTGTTTGGGTAATAGATACTGCTGCCACGAGTCATTTTTGTAATGACAAGAGTTTATTTCTAGATCTTAAACCGATAACTAACATGAAAATGTCGTTAGCAACGGGGATAAAAGTTGTCCCGTAGAAGGAATCGGTACACTTAGATTTCGGGTAAAATATAAGGGGAGTTTTCATGAAATAACTTTGACTGATGTATTATTTAATCCTAAGTTGAGGAGAAATTTATTATCCGGTTCCAGATTAGAAAGTAAAGGTGCGCATTTTGTGGGTACTAAAGGTAAAATTAATGTTTTTAATAAAGACTGGATAAAATTGTTCTCGGCGACACGCCATGAAAATTTGTATTTTTTTAAGCCGGATCATTATATTATACCAAAGAGTAAAGAAATGAGTTTTTTTAGTGATGTAACCGCTAAAACAAAAAACGGATCAATAGAAATATGGCATCAACGCTTTTGTCATGTTAATAACGATTACTTGGTAAAAACTAGTAAAAATGATAGTGTAAAAGGTCTCCCACGCTTAACTGATAATGGTAAGACTCATTGTATACCGTGTAAATTAGCAAAGTCCAAGAGAGTTTCATTCAAAAGACGGGGGCCGTAAGATCAAAACGTCCATTGGAATTGTTGCATATGGACCTCTGTGGTCCAATGCCAACTGAAAGCCAAGGCGGTAATAAATATTTCTTGAGTATAATTGACGATTATTCAAGAAAGGTGACTGTATTTCCCATCCGAAATAAATCTGACGTATTTCATACGTTTATAAGATTTCATAAACGAGCAGGTAATAGCAGTTAGAACTGATGGCGGACTAGAATTTTGTAATAAAGATATGGATAATTTCTTGACAAAACTGGGTATAAAGCATGAGGTAACAAATTCATATACGCCAGAAATGAATGGGGTCGCGGAGAGATTCAATTTAACCGCTCTAGATGGCATCAAAACATTGCTTAAGTCTAGTGAAGTTCCCCATAAGTTTTGGGGAGAAGCATTACTTTGTTTCACTTATGCGTGGAATCGAATTTGTCACAAAGACAGTAACAAAACGCCTTTCGAAAAATATTCAGGTAGAAAACCATCGGTATTGCATCTAAAACCTTTTGGATGTTTGGCATATGCTGGTGTGCCAAAACAAATTAGAAAAAAATTCGATATGCGTGCGAAAATGGGAATTATGATGGGATACGCACAACGTACTAAGGGTTATAGAATATGGTTGATAGATGAAAATAAATTAGTCGAGACTATTAATGTAAGATTCGATGAAAATAAGAGAGGAATTAATTTTAGACAAAAAGTTAATAGTAACCTTGGATATAATTTAAACCTTCCTGATTATTATGATGATGAGGATGATTCTGATAGAGTAAAAGATTCATTAACGAGTCGTTTAGTTTCAAAGACAAGTACGGAAACGCCCTCAACATCTGAAAAACCAGATGTATCTTCCGATAATCATAGCTTGATCCCATGTACAGAGGTTAAGTGGATTCGAAATATAGGTAGGAAAGTAACTGGATCTAACGTATATTATAGTATAGAAGGGGAAGCAACCCGATTAAAATCTTTTAACGAAATAGAGATACTGTAAGAGGCATAATATTGAGTATGATCCTAGTTTATTTAATTTTAGAAAAGATAATGCCGAATCCCAGGGATTCTCAGATTTGTCAGAGCAACAAGAAGCTCTTATGGTTGAAGTAACTATTCCTAAAGGTTACAAACAGGCGATAAGATCCAGAGACGCATCGAAATGGCATGATGCAATGGATAAAGAAATTAACGTAATGAAGGAACGTAAAGTTTGGGATTTAGTTGATCATCCGGATAATATAAAAATTTTAGAAAACCGTTGGGTTTATACCATTAAATATAATGAAAATAATAAAATTGTTAGATACAAGGCCCGCTTAGTTGCGCGAGGTAACACACAATTACGAGGTGAGTCATTTGACGAGGTATTTCAAGAATACCAATTGGAACTTTCAAAAGTTAAATCATTAAAACTAAGATGTTATTCAGACTCGGATTTTGCTACAAATAGGGATGATCGAGTGTCGATGGGAGGGTTCATAACTTTTATAGACGAAACTCCAATTTCATGGCGAACTTTCAAGCAAAAATCCGTTAGTCTGTTGACCATGGAAGCTGAGTATGTTAGTTTAACAGAAGCAGCTAAGGAATTCATTTGGCTAAAGAATGTAATTGATAATAAAAGTTTAAATTTAGAATTAAGTGAAAATGTAATGTTTTGTGATAATCAAGCTGCTATAAGTTTTTCAAAGTCACCAGTAGAAAATTATAGAACAAAACATATCGATGTTCGTTATCATTTTCTAAGGAATTTGATATACGACAAGGTTTTCCAAATTAAATATATAGGTACCAAAAATAATTTGGCGGACATTTTTACCAAACCCATGGTAAAGGAAAAATTGTTAGAATTTTGTAGAAAATTATTTCTTTTTAGAGAATAAGAGAGAGAGAAAGAGACTTTGTTTCTTTAAGATTAAAATATTAGTTTGTTTATTATAATAAAGATTGTGAATAAAATGTATTTTTTGTGTTAAATTGTATAACATGTGATTATAGATTAAAATTACTGATTTGTAAGAGATAATGGTGCGAGATTGGAAAAAGGGGGCCGATTGTTAGACACTTAAAAAAATCGGATCCAAATTTTTATGATCTCCTTGTATTTTTCCAATCCCGTTCCATGATCTCAATGAAAGTAAGCACACCGATTCGAACCCGATCTTTTTGAGTTTCGTGATTTGAGGTTGGCAGCAACTGCCATGCAAATCGAGCGAGTATTTAAACTCGGCTCATGTTAGTTTTGAAGAAAAGGAAGGAGAAACAGAAATATAAGAAGAATGTGAGTGGTTTAACTCTTAGAGGGAGAGAACAACTGGTTGGCAATGCAACTGCAGGTTGCATCACCATTTTAGATTAGAAATTAATTTTACAATATTAGAAGACGGTTCGAATCGGATGTCTCTGGTAATGTTGCTTTTTGAACTTATTGTTTTTATCGCTCCAGTAACGAGCAGAGTGACTTTATGATTGATTATTAAAGGCCAATTTTAAGAAACTGTTTTTCGTCTTCATGCCTCCTCGACACATAAATTTCACTGCTAGCTTTACAAAATTTAAATTGGTTTACCAATAAGTGTAACACAAATAAATTTTTTTATTTGGTTATATGATCAAAGATAGCTAATTAGGTATTGAAGAAGTTTTTATTTTTTATGATGTTATTTCGCCAGAAAATATATGTAAATTATATCAGAGTAAAAGTTCATTTTTTATTATGTATGAAAGTATTTTGTTTTTATATTCATTCTTGTAAATTAATTTTTTTAATCTTTTATTTTCGATATGCTCACGCCCCCCTCGTAGGGTTATATCCCCCCAGTTTGAGAAACGCTGACCTACAAGGTTGAAGAGAAAAACTTACAAATTCTACATCTGAAGGCAAATTTTTAATCAAAGAGATTACCAACGAGATGTTAAGGTATTAAGAAATAAAACAAGACAAATCTTATTTATAAACTTTAGAAGAAACGTTTGAAAATATTGTTGACTCTCAGAACTTCATAAAACTAAAAAAATTTATTTTAAATAAATTCATTTAAAACTATAAATATGTATAACATGTCATAGAGTAAACAATAATTAAATAATACTTTTGGTGGTAAAAAAAACAACAAATATCTACAAAAATTGATAAGTTTGAACATTAATTTCCTTCCAAAACGGTGATCTCTAATAGGTAGGGTAGATTCATAACAATATATCCATAGTATATGAAGCCTAAGACCCCACTGAGGTTTTTTTTTGAAAATCGTAAGAAATATTTTCTAATTATTGCAATTATTATTGTTATTTTATATGATTTTAAAGAGCTAGAAAGAGTTTAACACACAATCGGAACTTCTATTTTGCGAACTTTTCCCTGGAACCAAGAACATTTTACTCTCTTCATCATAAAATAATCTCCAAATAGCGAAGTGCATTTTCTGTTCAACGAGCTTTTTCTCTTGCGATTCGATTTTCTATCTCTCCGTATTTTTAAAACATTTGAGGACATTTTGCCTATTATTCTTTTTTAGTACATTTTATGGTTATCATTGACCTTGAACTGGTTTTACCAGGTGCTTAACTCACCCGGAGCAATAAAATTGCCGTAATTTTTCAAACAAAAAACTCGAATAGAATTAACAGATTTCATCAGTAATTAAATTTAAGGAAACATGTAGTAGTGCACGCTTAAATTATTGGTTTTAAAATCAAGGTATGGTTAAAGTTATTTGTAGAATTAAAATAAGAAAATGTCACACATTTTAAAAAATTCATGAATTTTAATTTAAAAAAGTATTTTTTTAAATTAAAAATACAGTGCATTTCTTTTTTTTTTTCCTTGTTTACCTTTCAGATTTCTTTTTCGGGGTAAGATATATAAAATAAAGAAATTAATTTACGAAAAAAACGTGTGAATATTTACTTCCTTTAAAAATAAATATTGTTTGTGAATTCAAAATTTGCTTTGTGTGGTTTCTAAAGAATATTAAAGTGGAATCTCTGTTTAACGAATTTTCCACATAACGAACTTTTTTGGGGGATTTATCGATTTCGTTGCATAGAGGTCCGACTGTATATGTTTAATATTAAACATCCGGCTACGATTGATACACTTCTCAGAATGAATTAAGAAACAAATAATCAAGCATACATAAGAAAACTCGGAAAAATTTCCCAATGAGAAACCCAAAACAAATATCAACACTGAAAAATTTAGAAATTTCTTTATTTTTGAAATAAAAGAAGCTTAAGATAATTTTGTGCATGAATGTATCCTCTCTCTATTCATACTACCCTCCCCCCAAAAAAAAAAAAAATATTACTGTTCATCTTCGAATGCAGCTTTCCATTGCACTTCGATTCGTCCCTATGATTTTCGAATGGTATCAGATTAAATTTTAAAAATACCCTGTCCCCTCAGCAACAGCGTGCTGTATCGACGAGCATCTTAAGTTGTTCGTATGTTTGGCTGTCTTTGGCGAGATGCATGTGAAATGCAACCCCAAACCTCCTTTCCGTTGTACGGGTAGCTCACAGCAGACTGCCGGACAGATCAGCTGAAAGTCTGGGCAACGTGTTCCTCGATTCCCGCTCGCTTGGGCCGAATCGCGCGTGTTACTTCGTAGTGGTGGAGGTGTCTCATCTCATCCCGCCCCTTTTGGACTGACGTTGTCAAATGGTGAGTTTTTATATAGCATGTGTTTTTTCAAACTCACTGACACGTCTGCGAAGTGTTTATGTCGAAAATGCATAATTTATCGAAGATTTTCAGTGTTATGTATATTTATGTTCCTTCCTACAGAAACAGAAAACGTTGCAGTAAAATTCTTCATTACTGGGGATTGTATGCCATGTTTTGAGTTTAAATTGTTAGTGTGAATTAAATATTATCTTTTTTTTTGTCTTATCTTTATTTTTAAATAATGTTATATTGATGGTTAAAACGGAGTGAAATTATATGCATTTATTTATGCATATGTTGCAATTAGCAAAATTCTAATTTTGATTTTTTAAACATTACATATTTAAAGTTTTCTCGTAGTTTTTGTGTAACTATTTTTATTTAATCGTTTTGCTGAATGTTCATTGAAACGTCTTTAGTTGTTATTCTGAAGATAATCGTTTGGTACTGTCAATAAAGTATAATTTACTGTAAAAGAAAACAAAAATAAGTGTAAAGAATTTTTTAAGCGTTGAGTTCTAAAGTAAATTTTAACATTCGCATTTCTATTAGAATTTGTTCGGGTTTTAACTATCAATTTAATGATTCCAATAATGTTCTGTTAAGTATTCGTACAGAAAAAATAGTTTATTTTTTATTCCAATAACAAAATAAAATATTTAATTAAATCACGATTCACGATCTCAAAACTTTTTATTACATTTCTGTAATTACATAGATAAATTGAAGCATTCTAAAGAATATTCCTTATCAAATGTGTAATTCGAGAGAAATAATTAATTCCAGAGAAATTCTAATTCGAGAGAATTCTAATTTGAAAATAGGATTGCTTCCGTACATGAAATTTAAAATACTTTCCATTGCATGATTTAAAAAAGACAAGCTTTGGGAGTCATACAAAACAGGGTTTTATGTTTGTGCAAAATAACATGGGATTTGTTGACCTTCAACAATTTAACTATAATAGTAAATATTAATCATTTTTATTCAAAATAATTTTTTCTTTTGCTTAATAAATCTTTGTTTAATAAACCCGTTTTTAATAAGGTACATTTGTTTGTTTAATTAAATTTATTTGCTTAGTAAAAGCAATATAATATATTAAAAAACGGATATTTTTGTATTAAAAAGTTCAACAACTTATTCATTTTTTTAAAAATATTTATCAAATATATATATATATATATATATATATATATATATATATATATATATATATATAGTTTTAAACATATATATATAATATTAAAATACTTCACATTTAAATTAAGTAGTTTAATTCTTGTAAAAAAGTGTTACCAAAAATTCTGGTATATTGTAACGACCTTTGTTACATACATAATAAGCAATAATTTATATGACCTGAAAAATTTGTTGAATATAATTTTACTGTTTACTAAAAAGACTATTTTTATTTATAAAAGTAATTTTTATTCCTTTGTTCGGCTTTATTGCGTAAATGTAACGATTTTAAAAATTGAGCTATTTTTGCAAGTATAATGGAAACATGATTTTTTTCTCAAATAGAAAGTTTTAGATCTTTCGTAATAATATCTTATATATATGATTATATATTTTCATTTATTTATTTATTTTTTGCCTTGTGATTCTCCTGATTTTTTTTCTTTTGTATGTAATATCATGAATGAATTTAGAACAATAAGAAAATTTCAAATTGTACAACTTTTGAATTAATAACAAAAATTATTTTGCTTATACATTCATTTCCATCCCGTTTAATAATTTAAATTTAGTGGGCTAAAACCGAAAGGACGTTTCAAAAACTTTTCATTTAGGTCTGATTGATATACTTTTTTATAAGGTGATATTGTATAATATACTGTTTACAATGAAAGAGAACCATATTTTAGTGTATCAGTTATAATTTTTATTTAAACAATTTACTAAATTTAATGAAATCGAAATGTCGAATTCTTAAGATACTTTTGTTGAATATAATTTTACTCTTTGATAAAAAAAGACGGTTTATATTTATAAAAGTGATTTTTATGAACCCTAAATTGCTAAACAAAAAGATATTTCGTTCTTTACCAAATGTAAAATTTTAAATTTTTCACCTTAATGAAATGATCGAATTTAGTACAATAAAAATTATCCGAAAATTTACAATAATTTGATTTTAACAACGAATTTTTTATATATATTTATTTCTATATTCTGTTTCGTAGTTTAAGTTTAGTGGGCTGAAACAGAAATGACTTTCGACATTTCTTCATTTTTGTCTGATTAATATACTGCTTTATGCACAGAATAAAGAGATGCTATGTATTGTTTATCATTAGAGAGAAAAATAACTTCATATTAGTATCAATTATCATTGTTATTCAAACAATTTACTAACTTTACTGAAATCTAAGCGTCGAATTCTTCAGGAACATGTTATTTATCTACTAGGAGTCCTAGCTTGCCGAATAGGGCTTACAATTACAAAACCAAAATCCCCGGGAAAGAGAATTATACAGTGAAAATCATTTAACACGAAACTAAGGGGAACTAAAATATTTTTTCTTTTTAAAGGATATTGCTAAAAAAAAACATTTTTTTTTTTGGCAAAGTTAAGTTTATTAGAATACATTTTTTATTTTCTATTTACGTAATTGGCTAACTTTTTTTAATTATTATTCATAAAAGAAAGTTAGCAATACCAAACTCTTTACAGATTTTCACTTTCGTCTTCTTTTTGATCAACAGCCTTAAGAAGCTCCATTTTCATTTTAATCTAAATAGCAGTTCTCTTTCCCCTGAGCTCTCAATTACGTGCCCTGAAAAAAGTTCTAAAATAGAAAAAATAATGTGAACCAGACTCGCTGATGATTTTTTTCTCACCTTGCGATCCACTCGTCATTCAATTCCAAAGCCAATTTATGAAAGATGAGATGTTTTTGTGAGGCGTTTGTAGAATTGGAGGGTGAAAGCTGAACAAAATTGGCTCGTATCATAAACTATTCTGAGTGTATTTCAAAGCCGATTTAGCCTTTTTTCTACGAAACACGTGAAACCATCTCTCTTTCATTTCAAGCCCCTCTGAAATCTCACATGTGTAGCTGGTGTTTTCGTATTTTGTTCATTCCTAAAAGGGAAATATTTCCTTGTTAAGAGGGGGGAGGGAATTGCATGAAAATCCATAGAAGTTTGTGGGGACCGTTGTATTATTTTGTGTCAACCGATATTTCGTCTTAAGCGTTTTCGCGTTAAACGTTCACTGTATTCACATTGTTGTGTAAAGCTGCTATTTGGGACGGACCTCGTAATTTTGAGCCATGGTCATGTCATGAGGACGGCATCTAAGCTAGCACCCCTCTCCAAACTACCACACCACACCAACGGGAGGACGTTTGAGCCGTGACAGATTTAAAGTGCACCAGCCTTCCCTAGACAGTGGGTTTTCAGCGGTACAGGGCGCGGACTCCTGATTCGCCATCTACGAGTTAGTTTGTAACCAGCTAATCTAAAATTTTTTCTTTTTTTCCCCTTTTGCATATATATAATAGTACGATATCTTTATATAACATTTATATAATAATCGTTAGTTATAGTATTTTTGTCAAATTGTTTGAAAGCTTTCATCAAGTACAATTTCCTTGATGAATGGAATAAACCCAATCAATTCGTCTGTATGTGTGGGAGGACCTTGGCACAATGAGGGAAGCCCTGCTCCTCTCGTATTTTCTCTGGTATATAGTGATTGACCTTAATTTCTTGATTAATAAAGTCTCGGAATTCTCCAGGCTACGAATATAAAATCAGAACAAAGGTGAGGAACTCTCGACCTCGAGGGTCTTTGTGGATGAATTAAAATTCACTCTGGAATATATTCATCGATGCATTTTTAATTCATTGACAAAATGATATTGTTTATTGCCTGCTAGTTCATTTGAACTTGTTGAAAGTTTAAGAATTTATATTTCTGTTTTAGGGTCTTTAAATAGAAAAGTAACATGTTTCAAAATATTGAACCTCGTTTGAATGACGAGGTAGGCAACTGAACCAGCACCAGTTATAATTTTAGTAGCATACATTTAACATGTGAAACCATACTCCCGATTAATCCATTTTTTTTATCAATCTTTTTTGATTTTCCTTCCCTTACGAGCTATACAAACGATATTGCGTGTGTACCAGAACTGTTCTCTAGGGGCTAGTGACGTCTTGACGTCCCTATGTACAATAGGTTCAATTTGCGGCCCTTTTAAGTAGATATTATAGAATACGTTGTCAAATATACTCGTCCAAAGGGCAACCCTTAACAAATAAATGTGCGTGACTCCCAATCTCACAAACCGACTCGACTTAGGCCTAGACATAGACGACGGTTATAACCTAATTATGTAATCTTGTCAATAGTTAACGAACCCAAATCATATTGTACTATAAGTGGAGCGGTCTCAAGAAAGAGTGTATGTTATTAAAATGATTACAGTCTCTCTATATACAGTGAAAATCGTTTAACAGGAAGCTGAGGGGACTGAAATATTTTTTTCGCGTTAAAATAATTTCGTGTTGAACGAGTAAGTGAATATGAACGTCGCACTGTTCAGCTACTCGAGAGCTTTGAATTTCGTGTTGAAGGATATTGAAAAAAATATATATATTCAACAAAATTAAGTTTATTACAGTACATTTTATTTACACAGAGGTGTATATATGCATGTATTTAATAAAAATCAATGAAACAAAAACATTCACAAGAACTCAAATTTAATTCAAAAAGATTTTCGAATTTTTTGAAAAACAGAATATTTTTTAAGTTTTTGAAAAACAGAATATTTTTTGAGTTTTTGAAAATAGTTTGATATTTTTCTTTACATTGTCTTTTTTAGCAACAAATTGTTCGATGCAGTCCATTTTGTTATTCATTTCACCATTGGGATGTGTGTCTAAATAACTGCGCATACTTTTCATGACGTTCCACATTTCGGATGATGTGGGAACAGAAACTGCATAATTCATTTCGTTTTCATCATCGGAATCTGCGCCCATGATATTTTTTGAGGTTAGAACAAACTCCAAAAGGGGTTGTGTGTGTGTGTGTGTTTGTGTGTGTGTGTACATACATTATCATGTACTGCAAACAATTCTTCCAATGATACAATAGGGCAGTCCAATAATACAGAATCTTTCTCTTTCTCAAGCCTGTCATTGTCTAGTGTTTTCCGAATTTCGTTCACGGAAATCTTTCCGTGATAACCGATTTTCGTTTCTTGTTAAGAGAACAAAACTACCTGAAAACCCATAGTAGTTTGTCGGGACCGTTGTACAATTTCTTGTCAACCGATATTTCGTCTTAAGCGTTTTCACGAAAAACGTATTTCACTGTATACAGTATTCGTGTGTGTGTGGTGTGCGTAACATCAAAGATGCCACTTGCCATTTGGGTCGTAATGCCCAATATTTCGGAGGATATGTCCGGGAATAACATTCT
This sequence comes from Trichonephila clavipes, assembly GCA_019973935.1. Lineage (NCBI taxonomy): Eukaryota > Metazoa > Arthropoda > Arachnida > Araneae > Nephilidae > Trichonephila > Trichonephila clavipes. The sequence goes on along the minus strand of BMAU01000878.1, from coordinate 177,013 downwards.
AGGATTTAAATTTTTTTGAATCAAAATATCATTTTGGCCGGGATTGAGGCGACACTCCTTCGAGGAGTGAGGTCTGGCCCCGGGCCCAGTTGGCATTCCTAATTTCATTAAAATATACAGTGGGTGATCGGTTAACGAACACTTTCGCGAAAGATTTTTGTGTTCGGATAACGAACACTTTCAAGAAGGATTTTTTTGTGTTTGGACAACGAACACTTATTCGGATGTGATCAGGGAGACACCCCTTAAATTACGGATGAAATTTTGACAACTGCTAGAGATCTGAAATTGGAGGTGAACGAGGTTGACATAGAAGAGCTCATAATGGGACATGAAGATGAACTGACGATAGAAGAACTCCAAGAAATTTTGAATGAAGAACACTAAGAAACACAGCAAAATGTATCTCCTTCTGAACAAGAGGAAGACGAAAGAGGACAATGCCGACATCTGCCATTAAAGATCTTTTGAAAAAGTGGGAGGCTGTCAGAGAAATGGTCTTAGAATGGCACCCAAACCAAGCTGATGTCAGTAGGGTCGGGGATCTTTACAACGACAATGCTATTGTAACGTCGCTTCTCCGAACATCAACATCGGTCGGCATCTTTGTTGGACCCGACACCCACACGTGAATCTTGCAGCTGCAGCGCAACCCCTTTTTGACCCCCGAGGAATCTAACCCCGTCGACCGGAAGATGAGAGGAGAGATGCTTTGAACTTACACGGGAGAGGTGGCCAACGAATCCTCCTCTCACAAAATATTGGACTCTAACGATCTATAATTAAGTTTAATAACTTTAATGTATCATTCTGTTAATAATATTCAATAGTTGTGACGTAAATAAATTCCATATTTTAATTAACCAAGAATACGCTAACGTTATTCTTTCAAAAGTTACACTATTAATTACTTCCGGAAAATCCGGAAAAAGAGAGAAAAGCATTCGACATTGGACATGTTCTTCAACGCCCCATAAACAAAAAAAGAAAAGGACTGATTAATATGCAAGGCTATATGTATGTATTATTTTTTTAAAAAATTACTAAGAAATTATACATTTTTTAAAATTTAATTTTAAGGGTCTCCAGAACGAATTAATTGATTTCACATAGAAGTCTATGGTGAATCGATGATCGGTTAACGAACAATTCGGATAGCGAACATAGTCTTGGAACGGATTATGTTCATTAACCGATCCACCCACTGTATTCCGTACTTCTGAAGATATTTAAATTATAAGTAAAATTTCTCTTACTTTTTATCAGTATGTATGTACTTTATACGAGCCCCCACAATAAAATAGCGCAATGAAACTATAATTTAATTAAAGGAAAATATATATTTATACTGTAACATCTTGAAAATGCTGCGCTTTTAGCCTTAACAAGCTAACACAATTTTAAATTTTAGATAAGGCTTAAAAACTTATTCTAAATTGAATTTAAGTCTGAAAATTGAATTCTACTAAGGTATCCGACTACTCTCGACAACTTTTTTTTTTTTTAAATGAAGTTTTTTTTTTTTTTTTTTTTTTGGTTTTTAGATTTATTTAGTACATTTTAAGAACGATATGCTAAAATTAAGAAGAGAAACATAAATTATTACTACTAAAATGGGAAAAAATTAGTAAGAATTGACGAAAAATTACGTAAATGTAATGTAAAAACTCTGTACAAAAGGTTTATGAACAAATTCTCAAATTTTCAATTTTGATGTGTTACTTTGCCATTCATTTTTGAAATGACCTTCAGAGCGTACACAAAAAATTCCAGTTAATTATTTTCAAAACTTTTTGAGCCATAGCTGTCCCCGTTTGAGCATTTTCTAAGAAACACATTTCGAGTAAAACACATTTTAAAGTTTGGCATCTTGTTCAAAGTTATGGCATCTGCTTTTATTAAAACACTTGTAGTTTTTGTTCTGGAGAATAGAAAATAAAAAAACTTAGTATTTTTTATAAAGTTTATAAGATGGCCTACGAAATAAAATCATAAAAATTTTAGTTTAAAAAAACTAAAAAACACACGCTTTTATAGTGAATCGAACTTAAAAGAAAAAAAAAATTCTTAATGTAAGAATAAACTCATTAACGAGGAAATTAATGTCATTATGGCAAAAGCGTGGGGTGCTTTGTATCACATTTTTACACTAACTGAGCATTTCGGAATAAAACTAGTAAGAAATAGCAACAATTAATATAGAGCGTCCCATGCCTTTACCTCAATAACATTATAATTTTTTCGTTAATCATTTTATTCTTATATTAAGAATTATTTTATTACTTTTTAGTTAGATTCACACACGCTATAAAAGCGTGTTTTTTAGTTTTTTTAAAACTATAATTTATTTTTCATTTTTTAGTTCGATCCACAATAAAAGCTTGTTTTTTAGTTTTTAAAACTATCATTTATTCTTTGTTGAATTTATCCTTGAGTTTGATATTTGGAGCCGGAATTATGTGGCTGCTGGAAATAGTCTTGCTCTTCAATGGATATTAATTAAGGGGTCTGAAGGGTACTTATTCTCTCCGTTTACGGGGCCTCGGATGAGTCCCATATCACTGTATTTCAAAGATTCTGTCTCTATAGATACAAGTCTAACTAATAAAAGCGTGTAAGAAGAAATATTAAATGTCAATCGTATTATCACCTTTTAAACGTATTTCTATAATGTTCATTCGTATCATCTCTTCTAAACGTAATGCTTTATCAACATAAAAAAATATTTAGAAATTAGAACATCAATATTTTTATATTTAGCAGTTAGAACATAATTTTTTTTCACCTGCACGAGTCTTTTTTTTTATTATTTCCATTTTCGGAAAAACTAGACATATTATGGTAAGAAATTGCTAACTCGCCCCCCTCTCCTTTCTCACATAAAGAACACTTTTTTGTTGTTTTATTTGTATTAATAACAATCGTTTTCATTTTTAGGCTTGCACCTTTTTTGGGGTAGGGTCTTTTAGTCTCCATATCTGGAATTTGTCGCCAAATCTGAAAACGATATAATGAATTAGTCGCCAAATCTTGAAATCCTTGTTTTTGAGGATCCTGATCAGGACAATGGAACAAAATTATGAAATTATTGTATTGTCATCGGTCCTTGACAAGTGTGCAAAATTTCGAATTAATCTGACCTTTTAAAGTGGGTAAAAATCGAGTCCAAAGATTCTATTACATACAAGTGAAACTTATGAAAACGTGTGAAAAAAATGGCAATTTTTGAAAAAACTCAAGGTTTTAGTTCAAGGATACCTTAAATTAGATAAAAATGAAGAAATATATGTGTGTGTGAACTACAAAGAAGATTAATGTATTTTAGAAGATAAAAAACACAGTATATCTAATAAAACTATAAGAATTTTTTTTCAAAATGTTTTCTGTAATAAATAATTAAAATTTTCATTTAACTGGTGCACGTAGTAATTTATTAATAGCATTTTCAGCTGTAGAATAAAAAGTATGCTATTTCTAGCTATGGATATTTTTCTGAGATGCTTATAATAGAATTTCCGAAAGGTAAATGTAATAAATTTGTATTTTTTTTAACCCGCCTATAACGAAGTGCCCAGTATTAACAGGAAAAAAAATTTTCGGTCCTAATCAGTGGCGCACACAAGAAGGGGGGAGGGGTCCCCGGGTCCGGACCCCTCCCTCCTCCATAGCCCTTAACTTTTTTTCCTATTGATTATAACCCTATGTATATAATACGAAAATTTTAATTAAATGTTTGTTTTTAATAATTAATATTATTAATTATATATAATGCTCTAATTATTTATTCAATTAATTTTTTATAGTTTTTTGTTCCCGAAAATCGACAAAATCAAAAGAATATGTTGGGCGGTGTATTGAAGCATGATACGCGCGAGAATAGTGGACTTTCGCTCCTGGATCCCTCCCCCTTGAAAAATTCCTGTGTACGCCACTGGTCTCGATGAATTCGTTAAATGATGAATATTTACTTCTATTCACATGATTTAAAACCGTTTATATTAAAAATAAATACACACATAGTTTACTGTTAAGAAAATTCACATATAATCTGAATATACCAAAAAAGTACATTTCCAATTTTTTCAGAATATATCAATATTTCAAAAGCTGTCTGCTACAGAAAAATTATTACTTAAAAATTTGGCAAACGAATTATGTCAACCCAAAGGGATTTCAATAATAAATTCACTTCTATTTTTGTTAGTGATATAAAGAATTACCTTTGGGCAAAATAGTATTATTATTAATAGTTTATTAAATGAAAAATGTACGACAAACAACTTCAGATTTTGTACAAAGATAGCACTTCGTATTCATAGAAGATTAATCATTGAGAATAAATCAATACTAGCGAACATTAAATTTCTTGCTTGTGTATAACTAACGAGGTTTGTTAAAAACTTGCAAGTTATTAACATATATATAACATCATTTTTCCTACAGTAATTAACCTACTTATTGATATATTCTTTCGTGATTCTTAGCTTAGAATATTTAATCAAGAAATGAATTTTTATGTCATTGAAACAAATATAAAAAAATAAGAGAGAAAATCCAGACCTTCAAAATCTGTATTTATGAAAGTATATATTTTTTAAAGAGTTTTTCTCATATCACTGTTAATTTATGAACAGTGAAATACATTTAACGCGAAAACTGAGACTAAATATCTGTTAACACGAAATAATACAAACTGTCCCTACAAACTACAGTGTAACTTTATGCAGTTTTTTTCATAACACGAAATGTGTGTGTGTGTGGAAAATCGCTTGACACAAAAAGATTTCTCATCTGGGAATGAACAAAATATGGAAAACACTAGCCGCGTAAGTACGTAGATTTAAGAGACATGTGAAATGAAAGAGAGGTCGTTTCATAGAAAGGAAGCTAACGGATTTGAAATACCCTCAGAAAAGCATGAGACACGAGTCAATTTTGTTTATCTAAGCTACTTTCACCCTCCATTCTAACAAACGTCACCTAAAAACATCTCATCTCTTAAACTTTAATTTTGAAATTCGGTGACGAGAACATCGTAGTGTGAGTAAAAATCAGTTAGTTTGGTTCGCATTATTTTTTCTAATTTAGAAGAAATTTTTTGCATGAAGATGAAGCTTCTTGAGGCTGTTGATCAAAAACAATAATATTGCTAACTTTACGTTCTCAACAATAATTTTTTTTTTTAAAAGAAGAGCAAATTACATAAATGTTTTTTATTAAATGCATGCATACATACATATCTTTGCAAATAAAATGTGCTCTAATAAACTTAATTTTTTGTTATATATATGTTTTTCTGCAATATCCTTTAACACGAATTTCTTTTAACATGAAAACATGTTTCAGCCCCCCTCAATTTCGTGTTAAACGATTTTCACTGTATTTGTAATAAGTATGAATATCTTAGAATTTTCGCCATTCAGTTTTCTTCTGTATAAATTAATATGAATAAGTTATTTTATTGAAAACAAGTTAGGTAACCCCCCGGTAACCTAGTGGATATGGTCACGAATTCGTGGCTGGTGGGTCATGAGTTCGAACCCAGCGTCACCAAAGATCGGGTATGTGGAATGTTTGATGCACATTAAATCTGTGGATGCTTGGGGAGGTGGTGCCATCTCAGGTGTTGTCCTCGTCACTTGTTAAGAATTTTGAGGTCCGTCGCCAATAGCCCTCGTGTTGCTTTACAGTGGACCTTAATATGCATTTCCTCACAACAAGTAAGAAATTGTTTCTTTATTTAGATATTCCCCTTCATCATGTCGTGTTGCAGCGGTAGTATCTACACAATGCAGTAACAGACTCTGGTGATCACTTTTGTGTTGTTCCTAGGTAATGGGCTCTGTCCTCCGGATACGCGCCACTTCACGTATATTTGGAGGCTGCGTTCCAGATGGGAAGTAAAAGATAGCTTTAAATATGCTTCAGTTAATGAGTTTGGTAAAGGCAGTGACCCATTTATATAGGTTTGTCCACCCAAATCATCTTTCCAATGTGTTGTACATGTACGAAGTAGAATTTTGTAATGCCTGTATATATAAGTTATAAGACACAGAGAGACTACTGTGCTGTAGGTCCTCGGTTCGAATCCCGGAGAAGGCATGGATGTTTGTAAACGTATAGTGCTTTACGGAATGGGGGAACTCTACATAGCCGTTGAGCCGAAAATCCTCTCGTGAAGTTGGTGGAAGGGAAAGATAGGTGGGAGGCTCCTGAATTTCGTGGGCTTTGATCTGATGTTACTGCCGATCGGATGGCATAAGTAACAACAACGTAAAAGTTACAAAATTCCAAAAATATTTTTTTTAAAAAATTAGAAATATTATCGAATGTAGAAACATCCCCATTCATTATTAGAGATTAGATATTCATTAATATTAAATGAAATGTCCTCCTACTCAAGAAGATCAAGCTCACTCAGTAATGGTTTATAGCTACCGAATCAGTCAATTCATATTGTAATTAAAAAAAATGAATCAGAAATTTAGTTTTGTAACATAATAATTATCTGCATTCATCGAATCAGTTCAACACAAAAAGCATCTTTTTTTTTTCTCAACCTACTACTTATTGGCAACAATAAGTAGTGTAGGAGTATAAACTCTACAATATATATACTCTAGGAGTATATACTCTACAATAAGTAGAGGATTTTTATATATATATATATATATATATATATATATATATATATATATATATATATATATATATATATATATATATATATTCTTTTTATAGTCACCAGTGAAGTCTTAAGATTTCATGCCCCCTGTGCAAAAGTAGACCTCACCTGTGAACTTGCTATCGAATTTGGTGTATATATATAAAAAGTTCCCATAATTTGAATCCATAGTTGTGTTGTTGGCGTGTATCAAAAGCAAACTATACTAAAATAAAGTATTTTTAGAAATTTCGTTCGTTTTCTACGTTTTAAATTCACAAAATCGTCTTCAAAATCAACCGTTTACTTGCCAATAGAATTCACGTTAACAATATATAGCGTACATTGCTGAATGATAAGCTGTAGTCAATAAATGTGCGTGACTCACAATCTCATAAACTGAGGATACTCAACCAGCTACCACCATTCGACTCAATTTATACTGGTTGGTAGGCTTAGACACGGATGACAGATGGCATATATAGTTTGAAATTCCCAGTTTTTTGGAGACTATGTCTGAGAATGACACTTGACGATTAAAATAATTCGGATTATTATCTTCTCGAGAACAAGGCGAGGTCCCAGGCCCAGTTAGCCCCCCCATGCCTTAAAATACCCCTGATGGACATGAAATTTAAGGAAGGCTAATGTGTGTTCCTATTGAAATTTAAAGACTGCGACGTTCGGTCCTAATTTATTCTCATGTGATTAAGTGAATGCTCCAATTTGTTTAATTCCACCGGAGGGTGACAGAATATTAGTTCTGTCGCTTTCTGCTGTGGAAGTTAGAACAATGAATAACCTTTCCATTTTGTAGTCCAGCGGTTCTTAAACTGTGGTCCATGGACTGCTGGGGGTTTCCAACACCTTTCTGGGGGTCCGCGAAAGTCTCTCATTTAATGTTAAGATTACCCATTTTTACAGATTTTGAAATACCTCGTAAAAAAATTGAAAGATGTACCATCTTAGACTAGATCACTTAACTGCCCCCGATGAAAAATCTGTACTAGAACCACTGGCGTAGCTTGTCCTGAGTGGGCCCTGTATCAAAAACTCTCTTGGGGCTCTTTTTGGGGACCCCTTAATATACTTTCGCTTACATATGTTGGGGCCCCTGGGGCTTGGGGGCTGCGTATTATTGATACGGGTGATACGTCAGTTGCTACGCCCCTGACTAGTACATGTATTTCGATCAAGAATATTAATTCAATTAGTTTTAAAATAGTATTTTGTACTATTTTAATTAATTCTTTTGAGACGTCAAAGGAAAAAAGTCTGTATAAATAGCAAAGGCAGTCTTAAGATTATTGAGGAACCTTTAAATCACTCGGACACATTTTGGAAAGTCAGGGAGGGGCATTCAAAATCTTGAGGTCTGCGATATCAGCTAATACAGATGGGTGAGGGGCGCGGGGATTAAAATTTAAGAACTGTTGTTGTAGTGGTTGAGACTTAATGTCTGTCACTATTAGTTCTCGTGTAGTCAGATGCAGATTTAACGGCAGATGCCTCAGACCACCAACTTCTGAATGGGCCTACAAAACCCCAACTTCAAACTTATATAAATTAAAAGTGTGCCTAATATATAAAAAAGAATGGTAATAATTATGGTAAAATATTGTCTATTAAAAATTATAATGTATTTAAAACTATAATGCTAAATTTATTTTGAATTTCCTTGTCTCTATCTTTCTCTGTTTGAAGGGGCCCAATATTTTCTTTTATGTCCTGGCCCTCAACCGATCTTAAACCGCAAATGGAAGTGTTCTAGAGTGACATTAATTCTAATCAAAACTTGCAGCCATTTATAAAACTATTAATGACGCTTTATATATAAATTTTAGAACCTGAGGTAAAGCAAACAGGAAAGCACAATGTACTTTCAGATAGGATTACATTACTGTGTTATGAATTATAGTTTCGTTGAGGAGTGATTCACGAGCCAGTTATGAGCATAAAACTAAAATTGCATTTTGAAAACTACTCAGTTAACACAAAACTCAAAGCAAAATTCCAATTCAAGATTTTTTTTTCAAGACTGTGAATTCTGCTATTATTTTTAATTGACTTTTTCTAAAGTTCGCAATGAAATCCAGACTCTTGTGCAAGACGGATCAAGAACTAAGAAGTTTTGATTTAACTAATAAATTTACATATTCTCATTTTGAGAAATGTAACTAGAATTAAGAAGCTCAGAGGCTGAGTGGTAGCGCATCGCACTTTCAGGCCACAGGTCTGGGGCTCAAACCCCGGGCTGGGCAAGGTCAACTCAAGCTTTCATCCCTTCAGTGAATCGATAAATGAGTACCAAGCTTGTTTGGGAACTTAACACTGGGGGTTTCGAGTCAGACTAACCACCTGACTGGAACCTCTGTTCATGCATCTCAGTGCTCAATGTCAGGAAATCTGAGATGGGCATAGAAGGCCTTATCCCTTATGGGCTGTTGCACCACTGAGTTTAGTTACTTTAGAATTAAATAGTATAAGAAGTAAGAAAAAAAGAAAACGTTTCAATTGATAATTCGTGAAGTTATAAAGTAGTGAAGTCTCAATCTAACTATGAGTTAAACTGACGGTGATATTTTTATACAAGAGGAGGAACAGTTCGCAACATTGATATCTTTTTCGGACTACATTGGAATACAAAGAATTAAAAAGTGCATTTAATTAGTTATTCTAAATAAATTTGTATAAAGAATTTCGGTTTTTGAATACATAAACTCTCTTGTAGAATCGATTAAACAACATAAAATACAGTCGAACCTCTATTTGACGAAATCGATAAATCCCCAAAGAGAGTTCGTAAGAGATTCATGTTTCAAAATACTTTAAAAATCCTATAAAACAAATTTTAAATTCATAAACACCATATATTATTAAAAAAATAATTAAGTATTCTCACATTTCATGGAAATTAATACCTCTACTTATTTTATATATCTTGTAATGGGTCTATAAATATTATTCCACCTCCATGTTTTATTGATCCAACTAGATTCTTGGGATTAAGTTTCAGAAAATTCAAAATTGATAGCAAATTGATTGGTATAGCAGATAATTCAACATTTTTGTTCCGATGGGCCTATAATAGCTTGTAAATGAAAAAATAAGGAGTTTAATCCCAGGAATTTATGTGGAACAAGAAAAGATGGTGTTCTTGTGTGGGGGTGTAAATCGGCCACAGAATGAGGTAATTTAGTAATTTTTGTCGAGATTGTGTGTGTGTGAATCATATGCTTTATTTAAATATTTTACAAAGAATTTTTAAATTATACGCCCAAAATTTGGATATTGGAAACGACTTTATTTTTTAACAGGATAATGACACCAAGCGCACTGCTCTCAATGTACGCCACTGGCGTCTCTAACTGTCCCCAAATTATCAAAATACCTCCTCAATCACTTTATTTAGCCCAGTAGAACATATTTGGTGAGATTTTGACATAAAAAAAAGAAAACATGACAAATAATCACAAAATGTGAAGTAAAAACAATAATCACAGAAGAATGGAGGAAAATCAATGCAGAAATTACAAAAAACTGATTAAATCTATACCAAGACTCTTAAAAGTTGTGGACACTAAAAGATATTCTACTAAGTACTAAATTAAGAAGGAAATACAATATTTAAATCTAAGTTGAGATTTTTGTTAAGTGTACGAAGACTTTTGTGCCGTAATCTTTTAGTAGCTTTTTGATTATTAATTTTTTAAAAAATTAATTATGTCATTTCATTAAGAACAAGTAGCAGATATCATAAAAAAATTACAATTACAATATATTAATTTTTATTAGTCGAAAACATTACATTTTATTAGAAATTGCAAGTGTACGAATACTTTTTCGGCCCACTGTATATATTTTAAAAATAGGGCGAAAAAATATCGAATGACAAAATAAAAAGTTCGTTAAATAGAAAATGCACTTCGCTAATTGAAGGTTATTTTACGAAGAAAATCGTAAAGCGTTCTTGGCTCCAGGAAAAGAGAGAAAATAGAAAAAATAGAGAAATTCGTAAATTAGAGAGGTTCGTAAACTGGAGGTCCAAATGCAATACAAAATGAATCAATAAAAATAAAAATATACCTCACAATTTCAATTTCACAAATTACAGAAATATATTTGTTTATTATTCTATTATAGTTTGTATTCATCAAGTAATTATTTTCAAGATTAATTTTTTTTACTTGAAATAGATGCATAGAGCTTCAAAATGATAACACAAAAGCGCTCAATTGATGAAACGGTAAACGATGAAAGTTGAAGAGTTTGTTACGAGATATTTATATATATATATATAATTCTAAGGGAGATTTTCAGTAGTGCTTTGGAAGCGATAATAATATGTGAAAAGAAATTGATAACACTTTTATCTCACGGACAAATATAGAAAAATTCTCTGAAAACGTTACGTTTATTTTCAAAAGAATATTTCTATATTTGTGCTTGAGATACCGTTATCTGTCTTTTCATTCACGTCCTTATCAAATACCGTTCAATATCGAATTGCTTTTCTGACGCAATGAAGTGTTGTTTCGCGTGGTAAAATGCTAGACAGCATATCGCCAAGTTTGTTGCCAAGGTGCAAATACTATTTCTCTTATAAAAAAAGATACGAAAGGCGTGATCGTTAAAACTCTTCTTATGATATAACAAAAAATCCAGATTCCAAATGCTTCCTCGGGTAAATAAAATCTCATTTTATTAACATCATACAAGGTTTTATTAACGTATAAAAAGCAACCAATAGTAATATACTTCTCATATCTTTTTGAAGTATTTTTTAAAATTTATTTACAATACATTCCAAATTTCATTCCTTAAGTTCTGTGATTTCAAACCGAATTCCAATTTTAGTGTTAATAATGTGTTATTCTTGTAAATACAGAATTCGTCTGAAAACGAATTTCTTCCAAACAAAACAAAAACTGGAATAGTTCTATTTTGAATAATTTAATTATTTTACGCTTTTATTTATTTAATTATTTACTAAAATGACGCCATTATAATTATTTATGTAATTTATTTTATTTAATTATCTATATTATAATTATATTTTTTGTAATTATTTTTTACTAGAAACGCACTGTTTTTTAAATTACTTAATATCATTCCATTTGTGTTTTGCAATTCTCTAAATTTTAAATTTAAATTTCCAAAGAATTCTTTATAAAGATTAATTCCTTCTATTTTAATTGATTTTTACAAACACTGGGTAATTGGAAAATCTATCACTTAACTGGATGATTCTAAAACTAACTAGCAAACCTAAACTAGTAAAACCAAAAGAAATTTACCGTTTGTTTTTGAGCACTTAAAATTGATTTTTTTATCATATCTTGATAAACCAGATAATTTGTCTGGCGGCATATGAGTGCAGTGCATTATGTACTTTAAAAAAAAGCTCTCTTTTCATTTTATTTTCCTGCCTAATGGATTTCGTTTTTTTTATATGTTGGATCAATGGATAAAGTAATCATCCAAGTCAGTTTAGTTGGATTCATCTTTTATCATGCTGGAGAATCACTCGTCCGTGATATGTATGCACAAGTAAAGACCTATATTCTATCCTTTTTTTTCTTCTTATTATTGTCTATCATTTAAAATTGAGCATTTTGTTGAATTTAAAGGGAGTCATTTTAAACTATTTTACTGTGCTCAATTCTTTTATCATCCGACAAATCTCGGTAATAATAATTAAGTAACTACGGTTGGATTATTTTTATGTGTTAAATATTTGAAACTCTCTTTTTCCCCCGCTTTCGTCTGCTACAATTTTTCAAAAAAGCGCATGAAATCAGTTTGAATGTCGAATGAATGTTTTCGAGCAGGAACGTCTTAAGGCTAGGGCCAACCGGATTCAGGGCCTCGGCCCCAATGGAGGCCTCGTTTCGTTCTCACAATTCAGCCTTAATAAGATTGCGATTCAAATAATTTCAACGGTTAAATGTTATTTCCGGGTGTATATTCTCCAAAAAACTGGGAATTTCGGACGATATGTCAACTGGCTACATGTTATGATCACCATCTATGTACAGGCCTATCACCATACACCTTTATTACTCATTCAGTCAAAAGGCAGCTGTCACTCGAGCCGATTTGTGCGATTGTAAATCATGCACTTCTATTTGCTTCGGGTTATTGTTCATACGTTTTTGACAACGCATGTTGTATTATTGTCTTCTTTTACGGGTCATAGGTGCCACCTATATTTGTGTTGGGGCCTCAAGAAATCTTAAAACGTCCATGGATTAAGTGACCACGGTACGTTCTTGGCATTGATCTCATCATTTACATTGCTTTAATAGTCATAAGTTCAAGCCCTGATTCTCAGAGACGTCTTAAGGCATGGGGCCAGGGCCTCAGCCACGATGGATACCTCGTTTCGTTCTTGACTAAGCCTTAATAAGATAATGATATGAATAATTTCGACGGTCAAATGTTATTTCCGGTTGCGTTCTCCTAAAAACTGGGAATTTCGAACAATATATGATGACCCTTGTCCATCCATAGGCCTAGGACACCATCATTACTCATTCAATCAAAAGGCGGCAGTCGGTTGAGCCGGTTTATGGAATTGTAAATCATGCGCATTTATTTGTTTTCTGTTATTGTTTGTTCGATTATTTGACAATGACTATGTAATGTCTACTTTTAAGGGTCATAAGTAGAGCTTACATTTGTTTAGGGGCCCAGGGCCTCAAGAAATCTTAAGACGTCCTTTCTGATTCCATAAATGACCCATTGTAGAACAGTTCAAAATTCTACGATTTGCATGGTTTAGAATAGGGGTCGGCAACCCATGGCACGTGGTGCAATTCTCAGTGGAACTCTACACTACTCGACAAATTTCTCAATTTTTTAGTGGATGGAAGTTGATAAATATGTAATAGACCATGCTTGGAAAACATATTTAGAATTAATGACATTTACGGAATTAAGAAAAATCTGAAAGATAACTCTCTAGATAAATATACCGCTATTTTGTAAATTATCGAATGTCTTAATCTAGAGTGATTTAATAGTTTGAAGAGAGAAAATTGCATGTACTCTGCTTTCGTTTTGGGTTCTACACATCCAAGAGAACAAATCTTTTATAATATATGAAAAATATTGTGTGAGTCCGCAAAAAAAAGTTGCTAACAACTGAATATTCAGATCGTGTCAAATTGAAAATCACACAAAGGATGCTCATGATTCTGCGGTATGAAGTAGAGCGGTTAAGTACTAGGTTCACATAAAAAATTTATTAATCTATTTAACTGTAAAGAAGGGAAATATTCATATTTTACGTTGTCTGCTTCTTATTTTAATAAACATGTTTAAAAATTCATAATATATGCACAATTTTACTTTTTTTAAAAGAAATTTGTGGAAGAAATAGTTGTATATTATGCGGTTTATTTTAATGTTATGAAATATTTTCAAATGATTCAAAACTAATATGTGATAAAACTGTGTAAATCTATATATATTATTATTTTTTATTCTTTAACTGTGCATGCATTACTGCGAGAATCCAATGGTTTCAAACATGTCCTGCTGTGTGGCACGCTGAATCCTATTGGTAGATTGGTTTGGCACGCCACAGCTAAAGGGTTGCCGACCCCTGGTGTTGAAATTTGATTGATTTCTTGATTGTTCATTGGCATCGTTTTGTAGTTACGAGACTATTGGCTACGGTCCTTGTAACTTTGAACTGCAGTCAAGTGATCTTGCAGCTTACTGTCAAACATCCACACCACGCCACTTTGAGCACTTAGAGCAGGGATGGCGAACGAATAGAACGCGTGCCATTGATAGCACGTGACGCAATAATTTGGGCACACCACTGATCAGAACTAGTTAAAGATTAGTTCTAAATTTTACAAAAATCACTACGAGGTATTACGAACAAACGTGAGTGGTCGGTTAGATATGCATAAGAAACGAGGCGAAGAAAGAGTTATTGAAGAATTTATTCCCGTAATATTGACTCTTCGATTAAGAAGTTTTCAGCGAGATTTTCTCACTTGAAAAAATTATCGGAAACACTCAAGTTTATTATGTACCCTGATGTGACTCCATTTGATAAACTGAACTTGTCCCAATTCAATTGCTTCGAAATTGAAGAATTTGAAATGCAGCTGATTTTTTCCAGTCTAGCTCAATATGGATTCAAAAATTTATTGATACAAGGAAAAAGTTGGAATTGATAGAAACAGAAAGATTAGCATGCAATATAAGTAAAAATGCCAGTAACGAAATTTTAGAAACATGGAATACGATTCCAGACACATTTAACAGTTTGAAGAAGCTGGTTCATACAGTTTAAACCATATTTTCATCTACTTATGCTGCGAATCATAATTTTCAGAGATGAATGACATGACAGATGATTAGAAACCGTTTGGCAGGTGGCTTCAATTCAGCATGCATTCTGCTGAAAGTAACAATCCTAATATAAGTTATTTATCATCTAATCTGCAACAACAGAAGTCACACTTTCATTTGAATATAACCTGTATAACTAAAACATTTACTGCTATACCATGCCGAATGTATTTTTTCGTAGTAAATAAAGAGTTGTTAGTATTTGGTTTTATTATTTTCCTAATATAATTACTAGTCAAAATTATTTGACTTGAAAATTTCCTTAGCGCACGTTGATCCCTAAAGGTTCCTCACTTAGAGCCTCGACAGAATCAAAGGACATGAGCCGCTTCAGTGGCTCGGTGGTTGCGTGAAAGTTAGCCGAATAAAATGTTTGCTACATCATCTTCGTCTCTTTGACATATTTCAAAACCGTCGTCAACACGTTGCTTCTAAGTATGACGTTAATAAACTATCCTGACCGTCATTTGGAACAATGGAAATTTTGTTTGCTAAAAACGTGCTTCGCAGTTTCCTTCTGTTATGAACTTTGTTAGTTTCACCAAAGTCGAAATCTTTAACCATCGGAAAAGTGTGGGGACGCTTGGACGCGCAAGGTAAAAAAAAAGATACATTTCATATTTATTTTCAGTGATAACTAATTAGGTTTTAAAATTAATTTTCTAATAGCCATATGCGATAATAAAAATAATGGTCACCGTATCTATCGCGAGAAAATATTTACATTTAGTGCAAATATTACATCTTGTATGCATAAGATAAACAACGACTCATATGTGTATCGAAAAATGGCTATTTTAGCTCATAACATCTTAGCTTGTGCGTATACTTTTAAGTTATAATTTTGCAACGTGTTTGTTGTATTTATATATTTGTAGATTAAAGATATGAATTATTACTCCTATTGCAATATTATTACTAATAACAATACCTTTACATACACATCGGTGACGTAGCTAGTCTTGAGTAGGCCCTGTATCAAAGTTCCTTGGGGGACCTTGCCAGTGGCCCCTTAACATTTTGCGATTTTTTTGTTTACGCGTTTTGGGGCTCCCAAACTCTGGGAGCCCCGTAGCATTGATACCGCATTTGCTACGCCCCTGACACACATATTTGTGAAGGGCCTAGGGAGGGTGGCACTACAAACGCTCTGACACGTGACTTAGCTCGCTTCGCAGAAAGGCGATCCCGAGACCCAGACGAGACGGAGAAGGAAAAAGAGAAAGTGCCTACTCAAGACGATTTTGTAGCCCTTTTAAATGTTTAATTTGAAATAGTATTTCTGTAATTGTGTTGTCCCCTTTTTGTTAACTTATAGAATAAACAGTTTTGTTTGTTAACTCTTAGTCTTTACTGGCTAACGAAATAAACCCATTAAAACTGTAACGGTTATGGGTACGTAGGCCGAGTTCTCTCTCTCTCTTTCCTTCTCCGTCTCGGCTGAGTCTCGGGGTCGCCACTCACTTTCCTGCGAAACGAGCTAAGTCATGTGTCAGCGAACAAGCAGTGCCACCTTACCTATGTCCTTCACAACTATATATATTTATATAATTTTAACATACTCTACTTGAGGGACCAGAAAAATACTTTGAATTCTAAAAATTAAAATAGATAATTTAACTCAGAGGTGTCGTCTTGGTTACCTTAACATTTCCAAAATTACAATCTCTGTCGCTAATAAACCTCGTGTTGCTTCTAAAACTATCCTAATTTCATTAACGTTTCATCGACAAAAAACTATCCTCTCCATCATTTGGAACAATAGAAATTTTGTTTGTTAAAAATGTGCTTTGAAGTCTTTTTCTCCGATTACGAAGTTCATTATTAATTTCGCTCTAAAGGCCTTATCACACATATACGTATTTGGATCAATTTTTCTTTCAAGCAACCCTTTTGAGAAATTTCTACCCAGATGCTATAACAATGGCTTCGAACAACTTTTTCCAAGTGAGCTGAAAGAATTCCTCGATCTTTAGATTGTTCAAAACTCTAGCCAATAGGGTTCTTCGTCTCCCTACGCCATAAACAAGATGGTGGAAAGGATGGAAGCCTCGGCTTCGTCAAACGCATCAGAAACGGCTTATTTTTTAAAAAACAGAATGGCGCTCAATTTCCGCTTACGACCGTCAACAAAGCACAATTGGAATAAAAGAAATAATATTGTATGTTCGCTTTCCGATGCAGAAAAATCGGCGAGTAATTTTACAATTGTAAAAATAGGGTGCGGCTGACGTCAGAGCGTATCAATTTGCTTACAGCAACCCTTTACTCTTACAGCTGCTCAAAAAACTTCCCGAAGCGGTTGTTCGAAAGAGACTAATTGTTCGAGACATGCGTGTGTCTCGAACAACTCGGCCTTTAGAAACAACAGGATGACTATTGGTGACGAATTTCATTTCAAATCACGGTCAAAAGATGAAGACAGTACCTGGGCTGATTCTTCACTCTCCAAAATTAAGTTGTTGAAACTCAGCCAATCGAATAACAACGGTCCGAAGTTTAAAGGGAGGGATGGTAATTAAATCGAATGGATCACCATTATGTGTCTGTTTTAAAACGTCGAACTCTAATATCAGTAAACTATTGCATAACTATTGGTGGTAGAATTTGTTTCAACAAAATCAAGCGGGATGCCAACTCGGGTGTTGTCTCCGTTATTTAACTGTGGCTCAAAATTACGAAGCTTACGTCGCCGAAAGCTTTCGCGTTGCTCGGAGTGGGACGCTAATAAATAACCAACAGAACAGGCATCTGTCAATTTTCTCATGATTTCTCCCCAGATGTTTAATAGTCTTAAAATTTTAAAAAAAATAATCTTAGCATAAATAGTTTAATCTTTTCTTGCAATCGTAGAAATTCAAGTTCAATAGCATTTAATAGATAAAATTCTGGGGGGACATTTGTTTTTTAAAACAACAACAACTTTAAATTATTAATGTATTAGAGTGAGAGAGAAACTCCAAAGAGAGAAGTTAAAATTTATTCTCTAATCTATATTATGGTGTTCCTCATAACCAGCATGTCGGATTTGTTCGTGGGATTTTGGTACGTCATTTTCAGGAATAAAAGATATAACTTTTTTCAAATGTTTATCAAGTAAACAATTTTTTAACCGTTTGAATCCGGGGGTTATTGAAAACCCTGTCGAAGAATCCCAAACAGCGTAACCGCGCTTACTCAGCATGAGTACGAAAAGACCCGAGCAGCGCGAAGTGCTTCTTTTACTTCATGTTGAGGAATGCCAATAGGCACAATAGCGCTTTGTACATTTTACACCAATGAATCCCATCGGAGCTGTGTGTAGTAGTGTTTTACCTATTGTAAAATATACTATTTACATTAAAAAGAGCTGTGTAATACTTGATTCAGTAAATCTGTGCGCGCGACTTCTACAATCGGCAACACACCGTCAGCTGTCCATAATGTTCGAAATGTACTGAGTTTTCTCGATATAAAATCTCAACAGCGCAATTGCACTGCTGGGGACCCAAACGATTAAAGAAAATAGGGAAGGGGGGTATACTCCCTGTTCGTCTAGTGGCGGATTAACCATTCATTGTATAAACTATACAACGGTTCATACTCATTCCTCAAATTGTAAAACTGTAATTTGTATGCATTATGTAGTTATATTTATTTGTAGTTTTCATCAAAATTCCTTCTTGGTTCTCCTCTTCAGTTAAATTCTTCACTAAAGCTGCATCCTCCAACACTTAAATTGATAAAAGTCCTCGGAATTTGATAAAAACCTGATGTTCTTAACTTCTTGGAAAGTTGAGTATTTAGTTCCGTACATTGTTCATAAGTCTTCGTATGAGACAACGCTTTTCTTCTCACGTAGGGATTTCAGCCCAGGCATTCGTTGCAATATTTTTCTTCGAGACCTTGCAACAATGTACTATCGCAACCATATTGGTGACATTATATGGTTAGCAGTTCAGCGAGTACAACACATGTGAAGCCAGGATTGCCAACTTAACGAGTAATCTTGAACGTTGCATTGTTCAAATATTACGTAATAAATTTAAATTAGTATCACAAAAAACTTTTTTTATATAAAGAGAGATAATCTAAGAAAACGATTAACGCTTCGAAGTTTAAATTTCGGTAATCTTTTTAACTGTCCTAAGTGTTTCATGACATCCTGAGCACACCCAGAGAAAATTTCCTATCCTCATGAAAAACTGTTTGCACAATTCGAGGAAGAAAAGATGCTACGAAACTTATTAACTGTAACCAATTAGGAGGTAAATGTAGCATAAAATGTTTTGACAGGCGGGATTTTAATTACGTGATAAAAATTAAATGAAATGTGGCCGATGAAGTGAAGTAATTCAAAACTACCTCGAAAGTGAAATGATCAGTGAAATTAGTTTTTTAAAATGTTTTTTTAACTCGATTTAATATTTTAATGAAAATGTCGGTAAATTTTTTTAATTATCTTATTTTAGTTCAGTTTGAGATTCTGTTTACTCAATAGCATTTATACATATGTATGTTATGTTACATAAATGTTTACTGAATATAACAGTAAACCTAATTGGACAACGTTTTCAACACATGCTTTCTTTTATTAAGCCACAACTAAACTCGTTTTATAAGTTTTAAAAAAGAGCAAAAACTTCAAAACATACTTGCACCTAACGTACATACGTATTTACCTAATATTCTGCAATTTGTTTATATTTCTTGTGTGAAATATCTTGTCTTTATATTTTAACATATCCTCTCTTTCTTTGCTTCTTATTTCATGTGAAAAAGGAAAGTTTGAAAGTTTTTTCGAAACAATTTTTTTCCGATACAGTATGCTATTTTGCCAGGAAAATAATGCTTTAAGATAAAATAGTGCGCGTATGGTATTAATGTTTATCTCTCATTTTCACGTGCGCACTGCTAATGGCCAATAAAATTTAAGGTTTGAACACGTGACAAGCAAGGGATTTATTTCCCTGGCACTACTGTAGCTAAATAGCTGTATTTTAAAGTTGGATTACAGACCTATCGCTCATTTTGTGATATTTCTTGGAACATAAAATGTTGTCATTTATTGATTCCAAAAGTAGAAAAAATCGAATCTGTGTTGTAAGTATTTACTATTAATATTTTTATATTTTTACGTTCTCTCTCTATGATTTGCTACGCATTTAAAAAAATCATTTTCTAATATTTACCAGTTACATGTATCATTCAGAAGTAGGAGAATTTGAATAATTTGAAATCATGTAAATACGTGTTAAGTGAAATGCCTAAAAAATACTGCCGAATATCTTTATATCTCTTTCAATATATTGTATTTATATTCAATTGTTATTTAATTATGCGTCGTATTTAATTTATTTTTTGTATTGTTGGCAATGCTTTCAAATCGCAGACGATTTACTGTTTGTATTCTATGCTTATATCAGTTTAAGCTTTGCTTAGTAGAGTTCTTTTTTAAAAAAATAAATACAAAAATATTTTTCCAGGTTTTATCATTCAATGAATAAGAATTTCATTAATTTTTTTTTGTTCGATGAAGACTTTTTTTCTACACAGATCATTATTATTTGTTATTAACGTAACGTAAAGAAAACTTAAAGAAACTCTCAATTCTCTGCAAATGTAATATGAACTTGGTGCTCGCATGCATTGATTCGAATTTAATTTGTTAGAAATAATAAATCAATGAAATACTAATGTTTTTAGTAAATTTTGAGATGTTTCACGACAGGAACATAATTAAAGTAGGGAATTGTAGTTCGACATTATTCAATTTAGGGAAATTAAGATTAAAAGTATTTTTATACTAAAATTTTTTGAGTTTTTTAAGTCTATAGTTAGAATTATTTTTTTAAAATATATGAATCTCTCTCTCTCAAAGCAACCAATACATCTTACATACCATACTTGCTAACATCTGAACCAGAATAATATCAGAATACTGAAATAAATTATTCAAAGCATAAAACTGATATTAAATTAGTTAGTTAAATACATCGAGGAAAATTTTCCAATTTTTCTGCATGTGCTGGAAAGTTGAACAGGAAATTCATGCATATGGAAATGATAGAAGAAAAAAGAACTCTATATTTAAAATCTTTGGTAATCGAAAAATGTCTGCTACAAGTAATACTAAAAAAAAGTAACATGATATACGGAAGGTCGTTCGCACTTTATGGAAACGATTTTGATAGTTATTTTTTATCTACCTACAAATGCCATATTTTTTATGGTAATTTGCTTCTATCTGATAGCCATGATTCTTGACAACAGCTCTAACTCGAATTTTCCATGAAAGTAAACTTTTTCTTAATACTGTCGTGCTAATTTTACTCCATTCTTGAACCGTTTTCCAAAGTCTGTTCAGTGTTCTTGGATGCCGTTTTCCTAAGGCTCGCTATAACAAACTGAAAGCACTAAAGTTCATTGGACAAACATAAGGCGATTTTTAAGGTATTTCATCAAATGGATAGATACACTTTATTCCTGTTTGATTCTTTCTTTACTAAATAAGTGGCATTTGACTTGAACAGGTGATTAGAGGCTTTGTTCAAATGAAGATTAACTTTAACGATGCCCTTTCCATATAAGGCTGAAAGGACTTACAATATTGATGTCCTTTCCATATAAGGTTCTAAAATATTCTGCTGATAGAAGAGTGAATTAATTTTGGCTTTACTTGAGACTTTTAATTTGCTGTTGTAACAAAATCCTGCAACTATCCTAAATCCCTTTGGGAACTTTTCTGTATACTGACGAAGCCATTTCGTACGGTCATTCCTGTCAGTTGAGCAATAGAAAATTGATCTTCTTTTATTACAGTCGCTTAAATATACGCATGCCTCATCGAGTGTGGCCGCAAATTTCCATTTTTCACATAATTTTCTTCAATTCGTTTTTCTTTCAGCAATAGGTTTTGGCAAAAGCAGATGAACTTTAGGTTTAAACAATTTTTTAAACTTTAAATCTTTATGAATGATTTTACTTACAGTGCCGGAAGACATTTCTAATTTCTGTGCAATGAATGAGTCGACGGATTTTGTTTTAGGATCAGGGACTTCTTGATAGTTGCCTGAGTTCGAACAGTCTTAGGATGAGGTTTCGTGGTCATGTTCTCGTTTTTTACTTTCAGCTAGATGTTTTTTTCGTTTCAAATTTAATATATTGTAAATACCTATTTTTTAAATGCAATAACCGACATTTTTACTCCGTTTTATACTTTGTTGATACGAATTTTTTCTCCTCTGAAAGTGCAGTTGCTTAACCTTGGAGCTATCTATCAATTTTAGGGACCATTTTAAAAAAAAAACAATTCTTTTATTTTACATTCCAATCAAAAGAAAACATTAGTAGATGATTATTGTGAAGTTGCCAAAGTTTTATCTCAAAATGCAAACGAGAAAATAAATTACTGCATCGTTTCCATAAAGTGCGAACGACCTCCTGTACATTATTGATATATAATGATCCCCATTGTAGGTTCATAAAATGTTATAAAAATCACACGATATAGTTAAAAGTACTGAAAAATCAGTTTTGCACAGCAGCAAATAATTCAAAGAAGCTGAAATAATGATTTCAATTTCTTTTTTTATGAGAAACTAAAAAATTTGCAATAAAATAAGTGCTCAGTGTGTTTTTCAGATATTATTACAGAAAAAAAGAAAAGAAAAACAATTATAAATAGATCTGGATTGCTTTCTAAAACATATATTTGTTGTTAAAATATAAAAGAACTGGATAAAAATATAGATTAGATAATTTACGAGAAAATTCGGTATTTAGAATTTAGGTCGTTACTTATCATGTTTTTGAATTTTTGTTTTAAAATTATCGATACTAGGCTTACTGTGGGAATTTTTCAATTCATATGTTTAATCAGTTACCTTCCTAATATAGTATTTGTTTCAACTCGTTTATTTGTAAGTGCTATTCTGAGGATAGGTTGTTTTCTGCGGAACAGTGGTCTTCAAACTGTGTTCCACAGAAGTCTGGAGTTCCACAAGGCATACCCAGGGTTCCATGAGTGAAAATCAAACATCGAAAAAAAGTACAAATATGTATGCAAAATGGATTTTCATTCTGTGTAAGGTTTTTATAACCACAAGTATGTAAAGCTCATCCCAGCTAATTAAAAACTGAAATTTTTTTTATTTGCACATAATAATATTTTATTTTTTAAACTTTATTTATGTGGGAGACAACAAGGGGTCCAAGACGTGTTCGTCTTACTTCACATTTATTTTAAAACTTTAACAAAAATTAATTAAAAAAGTAGATATTTTTACAGATAAGTTTGACGATGATATTCAGAAGGTAACGCCTGCTCGCGCACCTCTCGCGTTCTCCTTTTTCTCTCTAATTCTGCTCTTACTAGTTCACAAAAGTTTTCGTTTCAGTTTCAATTCATTGCGCCTGCGCGCGAAGACTGCTTGGTTTTGGCTGCATGCTACAACGGCCATTCTGACCGTACGCTGTCCGCAGCGGTATTTCCATGGAGACCAGAGGAGAATCTGAAACATAAAAAAAAAAAACGGAACAGACAAGGACTATACGACAAATATATAGAGATTAAACATATCATAATTTTCCTGAACTAGACAGTTTCTCCATCATGTGAAGGCACCTCTTCGACATCCGGAAGGTTCCACAGGAAAACATTGTGTTTCACAGGCATAAGAACGTCTTTTTTAACAAGTTGATCTTTGGTTGAATGCATCGATATTTTCCTCTGTAGAGTTCTGGACGTCTGTTTAAAACGATTTCTCTTTTTCCTTCGTTTTCACTGCCAAGGCTCAAAGATCCTTCGGAGCAACACAAACCGATGATGTTTACTCTTCATAGGTAAAGGGTTAGGTGAGCGGGAGATAAATTCCACGGAACTCGTTTTCATGGCACCATTGGCTTTCTTACACAATACTATATCAGAACATTTTTCTCTTACAATACTCAATTTTAACTTAGTACTCTTAATTTTATTACATTTATAATCCTTAATTAGAGAACTCAAATCATTTCTAGTATTAAAGTTTTTAACATGTGGCAAATAACTAGAGTTTTCTATCACATTTGAAACAGAAACATTTGGAAAAGAAACACCAGAATCTGCACTCAAAGAGGATCCACTTTCACTCATTAAAACATCGCTCTTTGCGTGGCCTAGTTTCTCTATTTCAGAATATACACTGGGATGTATAATAAATTCTTCGGTCAAGGTCGGTGATATTGCCGTTCGCACACTTAAGCTAGTAGAGTGTTGATTAAGAGAAATATTTATGGGTTTAACTTCTACCATACGCTGTTCGCCAAAACATGAACTTAATGTTATGATTTCTTCGGAAGGTGTTTGCACTCTAATTAGTGAGGAATTTAAAACTGGGATCTGGCAACCTGAATCGATCAAGGCTGTTACGGGTTGATTTTCCACAAAAATGTTTACGTATTGAAGATTTGCGCATTCATCGCTATTTTGTTTTTCGCTCTCGATTTTCAAAGTATTCACGTTTATTCTATTATGGATGTGGTCGTTAGATTCTTTAGGTTTAAAACGCTTCTCACAGTCTCTTGCGTAATGAGATGAATCACCGCATATAAAGCAATTTTTATTTTCTCTTTCATGATATTGGGGATAGTTCTCTTTAATCTTTGTTTTAAAGTTTTGTGATCTATTTTTAAAGGGGTCTTGGGTATATCCATAAGTAATAGGAATTTCTTTATGTGATCCGCTTCTAGATGAAATATAAATATCACACTCTTTAGCTAAATCAATAGGCCTAAACCAATCTTCTGCTTCTCGAATGCCAATATGAGTTGCGGTTTCCTTATTTAAAGTTTCAAATAATTTATCAGAAATTATAAGATCACATAGAGATTCAAAGGAATTAACTTTTCTTAACGAACAATAATATTGGAAGTTTGCCGTCAATCTTGCAGCAAATTGGATGTATGTCTCGCCCGATGATTTTACAGCATTTTTAAATGAGTTTAAACACTCGCGAGGGGTTAATTGGAATTCTCTGAGTACTATAGATTTTAGTTTTTCATAGTCATTTAATTCCTCTTCTTTAATATACAGTAAGACGTTATGAGCTCTTTCGCCCAGAAGATTTATTAAAATTTCAGATTTATATTCGTCATTTATTTTCTTGGTTAAAAATGCGCGTTCTAATTATTGGAAGAACAGATTAAAGTTTTCAGATCTGGTGGGAACAGGAAGAGATATAAAGTTCTAATACTTTTTATCATATTTTCTATGTTAGTTTCGAACTGTTTATCTTCGACTTTAGCTGCAGGATTTAAACTTAATGCTTTATTTTTAGCCGTTTGAAGTTCGATTTCTTTTTCTAATTTTGCTAACTGAAGTTTCGCGAGCTCAATTTTCTGTTTTTCTAAAGTTACCTCTCTTTCGTTTTGCGATACTCTCTCATCTATACAGTTTTGAATTAAAGTTTTAACGAAATCTGGATCACTTTCAAATGTACTACTGTTCTCAATTTTAGTCTTTAGTTTAACTATAGTGTCAGTACTCTCCACAGTACCGTCTAGATTCTCAACAACTCTTATGAGATCCTCTTTAAGAGCGTTTTTATACATTTTAGAAAAATATGGGAAGGTCCTACCTTTTTTTTTTCTGGCTCCCTTGTTGCTCGCACGTACGATGTATCCAATGAAGAAAAATTTCGATTTCACAGATCTCACCTCTTCGCAGGTAATATAGTTGAAATTGTTCGAATTGACACCTCTCCGCAGGTGTTTGTGAGTGAATCCAACCTCTACACAGGTGGAATATTTGTCGATGGTTCGTTGAAAAATACACCTCTACACAGGTTATTTTGTTATTTGTTCCGACCTCTACACAGGCGGAATGAAGTTGAAAAATTCAACCTCTACACAGGTTGAACGAAGTTTCCGAAAAATGGCGGCGCGTCTCCTCCACGGACGGCTTTTGTTCACGTTCCAAACTTTGATCAAAATCGAAATTTTTTTCAATCCCGGCCTCTACACAGGCGGAATTTTCATGCTGAGTTCAAACCTCTACACAGGTTGAACGAAGTTTTCGAAAAATGGCGGAGCGTCTCCTCACGGACGCTTTTGTTCATTGTCCAGACTTAGGTTCAAAATCGAAATTTTATCGATCGCGGCCGAGCCCCCATAATTTGTGGGAGACAACAAGGGGTCCAAGACGTGTTCGTCTTACTTCACATTTATTTTAAAACTTTAACAAAAATTAATTAAAAAAGTAGATATTTTTACAGATAAGTTTGACGATGATATTCAGAAGGTAACGCCTGCCCGCGCACCTCTCGCGTTCTCCTTTTTCTCTCTAATTCTGCTCTTACTAGTTCAAAAGTTTTCGTTTCAGTTTCAATTCATTGCTCCTGCGCGCGAAGACTGCTTGGTTTTGGCTGCATGCTACATTTATTTTTAACATTAAAAGAATATAGAGTATTCTCCTCTTCATTTGTGTTACTAACTAGATTGTATATTCTATTATTTATTATCCTGAGTTCCACGAGATAATTTTATATTCGTTAGTAGAATGTTTTGCAAAACCAAATAGTTTTCTAATGGAAAATGTACCTTTAAATGTACTGGGCCCAGGTTTTCTGCCTTGGGGAATCTCGTCTCGGCCAACACCATGATCCGAATAATTTTGTAAGAGAGATTATTTCCCATCCACATCATCTTACAAAATACACCTGTGGGAAGCGCAAAACAGGCTTCTCATCTTTTCATGGCACCACTAAATTTAATTTTCTTTATAACGGTGAATGGGGCCTTGAAAAGTATTCTTCCCACCCTAAAATTTAAATGTAAACATAAAATTTGGCAAAATAAAATAAATTTCCTTAAATTCAATTGTTTAATTGTTAATAAAACATAAACTACGAGAAATTCAGAGGAGAAATAAATGGCCCCCGAAATAGTTCATCCATAGTGTCGTCCTTCGTCCATGTCTAGTGAGTCGAAAAGTGGCAGTTGGTTGAGTTGGTTTATGCCTAGATGTGTGAGATTGTTAGTCTTGCACATTTATTTGTTACGGGTCACCACTTAATGAATATTTAACAACCTATTTTAAAGGATCGCAGGTGAGGTCTTCTATTGTATAGGAGCTTACGGCCACAAGAAGTCTTTAGACATTACTGCTTGGTGGAAATGTTTGTCTAATACTTTCATAGCATTTAATTTAGTTATTTCAACAATTGTAAAATTTCAGTAACGTGTTGTTGAAAGAATTTTTAAAAAAATATTAGAAAAATATTTTTTTAAAAAAGAAATCGAAAACGTTTTCTAAACAAAATTGTAAGACATGATATTAAAGTTTTTTTTAGGAAATTTTTTTTGAAAAATTAGAGTTATTAATTACTTAAGGAGATCTAAATCTCATTTTTTCAATAAAGCTGAAAATTATGAAGCAGTGTTTCTTTGTATACTCGAATGTTTGTTACTGTACTAAATGACAATGTATTCTGCGCATACATCCATAAAAATATTTACATTTTATAATCTTACGAAGTATAATGTAGCTAAAGATAAATCATATAAACTATACAGATTTGTGTATAGTTCATGTAGTACAGATCCTAAGGTATCGGCCGCAAATACCTAATGTGCCTCCCCTCTAGAAAATGTTTCATATTTTGACTAATACTTAACTTTGACTTTATAAGCTTCTCTACCTGTACAAGAGTAAAACAGTAATACAAATACGCAAAAGTCGCTTCTTTCGTCTATATTGTTTTTTTCATTGTAAGACTATTATTAGAATGAAAAATCTGAACTTTTCTCCAAATGCATAGTCATTTAAACACCTCCTATGTCTTAGGTAATATTAACCATATTAGATATTTTTGAAAAACAACTTTCGCAAAAATCATTTTGGAGAGACCTTTCTTAAGCTTCGATCCACAATCCCGCTGATAAGCAAGAGAACCTTTTCTTTTGTGGTATTGCCACAAATTTTGCTATCAAGTGATGGATGTGTGTAAAGAGCAGGGGCCTCCGTATCAGTCATATCAATGATACGGGGCATCACTAACAAAACTTTCTTTTCTAAAAAAGGGCCCCGAAGGAGTTTTGATTCGGGGCCCACTGAGAACTCCAGTGGTAAAGAGTAGACATTAACGGACAATGTAGACCAACACACTGTACGGTAACATTCTATTTTTCTTAAGCTATGCTATGCTATCGAAAAATCGGAACTTACTTTGTTTTTTCAATAATTATTTAAATTTCTGCATATTTGTCCGACTTATTATAAGTTTTATTTTGAGAAATTTGCGAAAAAAAAATGCTTGATAGAGACAGAACTATATGCGAGCACACGCTGCACACCTGCCAGGATTGAGCAGGCCGAGTTAACGTGACAAATATGTTAAATGTATTAATAAAGGTATCTACGATGAAAATAGTATGTTAATTGTGTTAAATAATATGTATAACTATATTATGAACATCCTAAAATTAATTAGAAGAATAATTATGCTGTAAGCATATCGCTATATTCTTAAAATACACCCAACTCTTTTGTTACGCGGTGGATATGTTCCTTAGACAACCGTACAAAAAAATTGTATAAAAAACATATGGTAAATTTGAAGATATGTTCCACAAATTTAAAAAATCGTGTAAGATGAAAAATCCCTTAATACTTTTCCAAATAATCTGTGCAAAAAAGTAACAATAAAATCCATGTTACACAGTTGAACAAAATAGTTATACAAATATGAATTGTTTTTGTTTTATAAAACAAAAGCAATTCATTTTTGTTACAAAAAAATTTTTTACTAGTGAACTGTGAAACTTCAATCAATAAGTTAGTACATAGACATAAAAATTCAAATTGAAATTTGGAATAAAACTACTAAGTATGTACAACAACTATGTGTATAACAAGCGGGCATGTTTATTTGGAACTGAATCAAAAATGCTGTCAACAGTAGATGCATGCGTTAGGTATGTCTAGCATTACTGATGCAAATGAATTTCGTTCATTATTAACTGCCTCTGTTGGTTTCTTGTTGTTACAAAGTCAGCTGTCTTTTTGGTTTCTCAAGTGGATTATATAATTCTTGATATCCTGCTACGCAAGATTAGGTTGACATTTTAATGTTCACTTTATGTCAGAATCATGAGTAATAAAATGTTGTTCCATACTTGTAGCAAATTCCAAGCCCTCGCGAATTAATCAGTTGCTAAAAGCTGAACCTCGCCTTCTTCGCCGGTGGAGACTTCTGTATCATCATGCACTGTTATAAACTCGCGTTCAGAACGTCCTCATCCAAAGGGCACAAGTTATCAGATTTTTTTT
Organism: Trichonephila clavipes; assembly: GCA_019973935.1. Classification (NCBI taxonomy): domain Eukaryota; kingdom Metazoa; phylum Arthropoda; class Arachnida; order Araneae; family Nephilidae; genus Trichonephila; species Trichonephila clavipes. The sequence goes on along the minus strand of BMAU01000878.1, from coordinate 147,686 downwards.
TTTTTTTTTTTTTTTTTGGAATTCGTGCAAGAAAAAAAAAATTCGTGTGAAAAAATTGTTTAAATTCGTATACCGTGTAATTTCAAAAACGTGTAAAAAAAGGACTGTGTAAAAAGAGTTGGGTGTATTAGAGTCATAAATAGAAAAAAAGGCCATTGCACGTATTTTATTTTTTTAAAAGCGTATATTCCAAATAGTTATACAAAAAAAAATCTATGAATTTAAATTTTCATAGGTACAAACCAAGACAACCATGGTTACACTACGCAAGCTTTGATTTATGTTATGATTTTTTTTTTCACTTTCAAACTCTACGGAGCACAGGTACTAAACATGCAATTTAACTTTGGCAATCCGTCCTGAGGTAACGCATCATAGTTAGGTCATTGTGGACAAAAAGGTGGTTTAAAGGCCCTATATTTCCGCTAGAATGCTAATGTGCTTTAGCATGCACTCTCCCGTCATACTTTCTAAGCTATAACTGTTGCTAACTACTTAAAATTATTCCCCTTTTTCGCAGTGAAAATACCGCATTAAAGGGAAGAAAGTTGTGTGCTTGTTTCTTTTTTTGCATTAAATAATGACCTGATTTCTGCCTCGATTCGTCTTTTGGGAAAATAATAGAACTCATGTATGAAATTGAAATTTTATGCAAATAAAGGCAACATTATAATGTAGCCATGGAATATTTACTTTTTGAAATTCTATTTAATAATTTAAAAATGTACAGTCCTTAACAATATTTCTCTGCAATTATATATTAAATGTATCATTTGGAAATATATTTTGTAATTTTTTCAAAAAATGTGACTACAGTCAGACCTCCATATAACAAACCTCTATTTTGCGAGCTTTTTCCTGGAACCAAGAACATTTTACTATTTTATTCGTAAAATAACCTCCAAATAGCGAAGTGTGTTTTCCATTTAACGAAGTGTTTCTCTTGTGATTCAATTTTTTCAATTAACTACTACTTTCAGTTAACTACTCTATTAGTTAACACTCTCCCTATATATATATGTCTTGTTCAAATTTTCAATTGTTAATAAAGCACTTTTCATTCATCCAATCAAGTTCAAATACATTTTTTTAAACTTGTAGTGGATGATACTTGATGTTAATAAAGTTTTTTTCAGTTTGATATGATAATTGTTTTCAATGTTCAATAAAATAATATGTACGACAAAAACATCAAAATGTTTTTGAGTAATTAATTATAAATTAATTATAAGAGAACACATTTAATGTGAAATTTGAGATTGAGGATTTTTGATGATTCCGCTTATATTTAGTCGTAAAAATGATGACACTCTCTTTTCGTCATCTACATTAAAGTCTCGATCTTTTTTTCGTTTAAATAATTGTTAATGCTGAAGATCTGAATTTACACAAATAAAATGTAGAAAATTGTGACAACATTTTTACAGCTTTTTTTTTTTGCTATTATGGAATAATCACCTCTAATTTTAATCCAAATGAATTAATTGACTCTTCTGAATGTTTTGAAATTGAATCTCAATTATTACACAGAGATCGAAATTATATATATATATATATAGTTTTTCCTCTTCATTCAAAGTTAATTCATTTACAGATGTATTCTTCATCACAAATGCATTACCCCCAATCAAAGTCCTTTTATATCTAAATTTGGGGGGGGTAATGCATAACTCTTTCCTCTAGTGTTGTGAAATGGTCAATAACAGTTTTGTGAATGATTTATTTATGTAAAACGGCCAAATGATTCGGTTCCGAATTTTTTATTCTCACAATTTAATTCAGTGGCGTAACGTACACCCCCCACATTGCGGGTGGCCCAGGGATTCTCTAAGAAGCCCAAAACTTGACTGACGCCAAATGCTTATTTGGGCTTGGGGCTCAAAACCTGACTTTGCAGAGAGGGCCCTAATATTCTCCGTTACGCCACTGGTATAATTAATAATGTTTTTAAAAAGTTGGTGGCACAATGGTTGAGAATCATTGTCCTAGAGAATGGTCAACTGTCCGTATGGTATCTGTTGTTGTCGTGTGTTTTTTTATCCTGAGATACATATGAAATACAAGTGGAATAACAGAAAGCCTACAATACACACAAACAGAAGACATCTATTACACAGGATGATCCCAGCATAGAACAGAAGGGGTGCGCTGCTTTCCATTCGAGGCGGGAATCCATTACAGGCGAAAGTCCGACTTCTTTTTCCGAAGAAGATACAGTCATGCCTTACTCGGGATTCGAACCCACTCGGTTACAAGCCGAGGGTCATATCTACCATACTGGCTGGGCAGCATAAGGTGACTGTGGAAGACTGGTTTTAAATATCACGGAAGGAGTTCACGAATATTTATCCATCAATCTAAAACTCAATGTAGGCAAAAATAAAGCATAGATCATGTTTTTTATCTCTATTACTCGCATCATAAATTCAAATCGAACCAGCGTCAAGTTTCCGAGATATTTCAACGCTTTTTCACTCTTCTCGCTTGGATGGAAAATACTCAATGACTTGTTTAAAAGAAACTTGGAAGGTAAAAAAAAAGTATTTATTCGAAATAACGTGTGCGTAGTTTTTCCTCAAGTTAATAAAGATTTAAAAGAGGAGAATATCATCCGCGCACACATTCTTCTGAACGCGTCATGAAGCTTTATGAATCAGTTTTCTTCCTCTTTTTTTTCATCTGCTCTTTCAGTGTCGGCAACGAAGAATGATCCACGGCATCATAATTTGGCGAAACCCTTTTGATAAATGATGCGGATGTGAACGGAAGGTAGTTCCCAACCTTGACGGTATGAGACATTATTCGTTAAATTAGATTGTTGCTAACTCAATGAGTTCTGTTTTCGGTGATTGCAGGATTTTGAATCAAGTTATGTTATGGAATAAGGAAGTTTTGGAACTAGGTGCGTTGTCCTTGATCTCGAGGTGGCTCTTATATAAGACCGACATTAAACAGAATTCGATATCGGATAAGTTCTTGGAATCTTTTGCTTTGATAAAGCTCTAAACATCCAATGATCCGATTCAATATTTCAACGCGCTCTTCATTAAGTGATTGTTTGTATAATTTAACATCTGCTGTGCCAAACGATATTGAAATTGATAATTAAATATTGTTGCGTTTTCGGGGTTCGAAATGATTGAAGCCGAAGAGCGGGATCCAAAACAATTTTATTCTTGACCAAAACAGTCCTCCACAAATTGTAGAACAGTTCGAGAAAGTCACGTACAATCGATGAAAATACTGATAACACAGATGTAATACACTAACAAAAGCAATAGTAAACACTCAGCACAAAAATAATAACTCAATAAAAGCAATAACACACGCACTATGCAATCGTCTCTCTCTCTCTCAAGCGGAGAGGTATCACTTGCATGAAAGCTGAGATCTGACTGACTGACTAGCCGGCCCGGGCCCTTTTATACCTTTCGGTCAGAAACCTCTTGCACTTGCCAGAATAATCTAGAAATAGAAAGGTCTAGAAAAATCCGGAGCGTACGAGAAAAGCTCAATACATAGTGTTACAATACCGCGATAGGGTTGCCAGACAGGGTTATTAGGAGCAGGGTTGCCATGGTCGCCAAGCTTATCGCCCACATTTGGCGCCAAAAATTAAGTCGCCAAATCCGTCGCCAACTTGGCGCTAGCTGCAATATTTGGCGAGTTTACCATTTAAACCAATGTTAAAGCATGGGGGCCGTGCAATGCAGTGGAAATGATATTACAGGTAAACAGGGTTGAAATCACATTAGATACGACAAATTAAACTGTAGAAATGAACACAAATGAGTAGAAACAATTAGAATAAGACTAAATTCGTAACATTGCCCCCTCTCAAGAACTGCACGTCCCGGGCAGTACAGCCCTTCATCAGACGTTAACATAATAATAAAGCAATTGATTAAAAACACAATTAAATGAATATGCAATAATAAACATGTAATACATAGTACAAAATAAACACCTAATGCATAGTACAAAATAAACACGTAATGCATAGTAGAAAATGAACACTTACAAAACAACAAACAAAATTATTTACAAGATTATTTACACACTAACTTATTTATACAAGACCATGGTCAAAATAAATTACACAATAATTGACACACTAAGAATTATGGCCATAATATGGAGCAAGCCTGTCGTAATGAACGACTCTAGGCTTCGAATTCGTTGACTTACGGATCCGGATTACGACGTCGTTTATTATCTTTAAAATTGTATAAGGACCATCCCAATGCGATTGTAGCTTAGGAGAAAGTCCTTTGCGTCGAGTCGGGTTGTAGAACCACACCTTGTCACCTTCCTTGAATTGATGTCCTGTGGCTTTTGTGTCGTACCGAGTCTTCATCTTCTCCGTCCTCAGGTTGATCCGTTCTCGAGCCAAATTGTGCACATCTTCAAAACGTGCCTGGAGATTCTGCACGTACTCCTCAGGCGATGAAGGTGTATCCGGAGGGCGACCAAACAGCAGGTCACAAGGGAGACGAAGATCTCGGCCAAAAAGCATCTGGGATGGTGAATATCCGGTAGTCTCGTGAACGGCGCTGCGGTACGCTAGCAGAAAGAGAGGAACTTTCTGGTCCCAGTCTTGTTGGTTCTTGGAGACCATCAGTGAGAGGTTATTCAGGATGGTACGATTAAACCTCTCCACCATGCCATCTGACTGTGGGTGCAAAGGTGTGGTCTTGGTCTTGTCAATTCCGAGTAGTTCACAGACCCCCTTCAATACCGCAGAGACGAAATTTCTTCCTGATCGGAATGAAGTTGAAGAGGTACCCCATATCTCGATATCCAGTGCTGCACTACAGCCTCCGCTACGGTGGGGGCTTCCTGATCCGGAATGGGGTACACTTCGGGCCATTTCGTGAAGTAGTCCATGACAACAAGTAGGTACTTATTACCAGACGCAGTCCTTGGCAGAGGTCCCAGGATATCGAAAGCGATACGTTCGAAGGATGCTCCAACATTGTAGCGATGCAGCTTCCTCGGCTACGTATCTTTGGCCCCTTTCGAGCTGAACAGGCATCACAGGACTTGCACCACTGTTCCACGTCAGCTCACTTTACCCCAGCAGAATCGCTCTCGAACTCGGTGCAAAGTTTTCATGACGCCGAAATGACCTCCTGTTGGGCTGCCATGCAATTCTTTGAGTACCTCTGGGATACGAGATCGAGGAAGTACTAATTGCCACCTGAATGTCTTTCCATCCTCTGATTCGAATTTTCGGTATAGAACACCATTCCTGAGATGTAGAGAATTCCAGAGGGCCCAATACTGCTTAGTTGTAGGACTATAAGCCGAGATGTCCTGCCAACTTGGTTTATTGCTGGAAGACTCCATAAACTCTATAAGGGGTTTAATATCAGGATCCGCCATCTGGTCTTCTCGAACTTTCTCGTCACTCCAGGGATCGGGTGGCGTCGCTGTTGAAGTTGTTATCTGGCATATAGCATAGTCATATTTGGTCTCTACTCTGGAACAATGACGACAATTTTCTGGGCATGGTCTTCTTGAAAGGGCATCAGCATTTCCATGCGAGGAGCCTTTACGATGTTTGATGTCAAAGTAATACTCGTTGAGCCGTTGTATCCATCTGGCTACCTGGCCTTCAGTATTTCTAAAATTCATTAGCCAGGTTAAAGAGGCATGATCGGTACGTAGAAGAAATTTTTGGCCATAGAGATAGTGATGGAAATGCTCGATGGCTTTCACAATAGCCAGTAGCTCTTTTCGAGTGACACAATAATTTCTTTCCGGTTTCGATAAACACTTACTCCAATAAGCTACGACTCGTTCCTGGCCATCTATTTCCTGAGATAATACTGCTCCGACACTCTCATTACTGGCATCAGTGTCCAAGATAAATGGCTTGTCCGGTTGTGGATATATTAAGATCGGTGAAGACGTCAAAGCTTCTTTAAGCTGGAGGAAGGAATCTTCACATTCTTTTGTCCACTGAAACTTTTGTTTACTTTCTGTTAGCTTGTGCAAGGGTCTTGCGATGTTAGAGAACCCTTTCACAAACTTTCGGTAAGAAGTACATAGTCCCAGGAAGCTTCGCAGCTCACGGAGGTTTTCAGGGCGTTTCCAATTCTTTACGGCGGACACTTTTCGGGGTCCGTACGAACACCTTCTGCAGAGATGATGTGTCCCAGATAATTGACTTCTTTCTGGAAGAACTTGCATTTCGAAGGGTTTAGCTTCAAGTTAGCGTCGCTTAATTTTGATAACACCTTCCGGATATTTTGAAGATGTTCTTCAAACGTACGCCCTCCTATTATGACGTCATCCAGGTAAATAAGGCAAGCTTCAAAAGTCAGACCCTTTAGCACGGTCTCCATCAGGCGCTCGAAAGTAGCTGGCGCATTGCAGAGCCCGAACGGCATGACTTTGAACTGCCATAGTCCTTGGCCGGAAGTGAATGCTGTTTTTCTCTATCTTCGGGATGGATCTCCACTTGCCAGTATCCGCTCTTTAAATCTAAAGTCGAGAACCATTTATGACCGGAAAGGGTATCCAGGGTGTCATCTATCCTTGGAAGAGGGTAACTGTCCTTCTTGGTGACGTCGTTAAGTTTTCGATAGTCCACGCAAAATCTTGTGGAGCCATCTTTCTTACGAACCAAGACGATTGGAGATGCCCACGGACTCGAAGACGGTTCTATGATGTCATTTCCTGCATCTCTCGTAGTAGTGTTCCGACCTTTCCTGTTTAGCAAACGGCAAGCGTCTTGGGTGCTGTTTAATCGGCGGATGGTCTGCTGTATCAATTCTGTGTTGTGTCACTGTCGTATGGCCAATATCGCTACTGTTTCTAGAAAACACGTCTTCAAATTCTTGGAACAGTCTTTCTGCGGAGCTTTTTCTGTTCGGGGGACAATTCAGCATTTTCTAGAAGGTCGGGAGTCAACTGTTGAGGCGAGTTGGATAGGAGCAAGCTCGAACTTTTGCAGACACACGTTACTGGACTGCAGGTTGCCAACACTTCACCTTTCTGGAACACTCTAGGTTTTTCAGTTACGTTGCAAATTCTTACTGGGATAGTTTTTCTGGAAAGGTCCACTAGCGTCGAAGCTATTAGCAATCCATTCGCTTTATTTTCCGCAGTTCCAATTAGTCCAGAGTTGAAACTCACATCGTTACCGATGTATCCAGGTACTATGATTTCAGTCCTTGGGGGAATGGTAATATTCTCGTTAGCGGTTACCTGTCGAATAGATTCTGTCCTGTGTTCAATTTTGAATATAGTGACTTCTTCGTGTATGGAACGTAATTCGTTCTTGTTGAAGTCTAGAGTGAAACCATGCTCCTTTAGAAAGTCCAGTCCAAGAATGAAAGGGTCTGCAATATCTGCGACATACACAGCATGTTGGTAGGTAGTGTCTCCAAACTGGATCTTGACTTTTAATTTTCCGTGAATATCAATCTTTTCCCCGTCACGGTCTGTAGCACCACGCGGGGCGGGGTCCAGATAAGTTTCTCTTTTAATTTTTGAGCCAGATCGTTCCGAATGATAGACACATTGGCTCCTGTATCGATGATCATGTTGCAGGGAAGCTCGTTAACATGTCCCATTATAAAAATTCCATTCTCACCGGTACTCTTTGTCGAAATTTGACACACTGGAATGTGGGGCTTTCCAAAATCTGGCAACCTCCGCCCCACGAGATGGTCATTAATTAGTTTTCCGACACCTCCTTCTGGAAGGCGCTTATTAGTTTCAGCGCCTTGGAGTGCCCGGCAGCTTCTCTGCAGATGCCCTTCTCGACCGCAGGTCCAGCATTTAAGGTCTTCTTCCCGTCTGCTTTCTGGGACATCAAAGACTCAACTCTATTCATGAAGCTTCTCATCTGTCGCTCTAACCGCTCCACACTTGAGTTCGACGTGTCCGATTCGTTGACGGCTCGTATGGGGTGTCTGTCCTTTCGTGTTGCTTGCTGGGCTGCCTCGAATTTCATAGCAAACACTAGGGCCCCCTTTAAGTCCTTGAGATCCGCCATTCGGAGAGCTTTTGGATTTCCGGATCACGCACCCCGTCGATGAAGTGTTGCAGCGCCAGGACTTCTCTTACTTCAGTCGGACAGTCAGAAAACGCCAAGTGAGAAAAGCCTCTCGACGTCCGTCGCCAGTTCTTGGAGAGTTTCGGACACTTTCTGCTGCCGTGACTTCAGCTGGAGTCTGCTGTAATCCTTCACACATTTCTCTCCGAAGCGTAACTCCAGAGCATTAACGAGAGCGTCGAAATCCAGCCGCTGTGTTTCCGGCAAAGTTTGCAAAATGTCAGCAGCGTCGGCTCGAAGAGAAGCAGCTAACTGGCAGGCCTTGGTCTGGGAGTCCCACTGGTTTGCATCCGCCACTATGGAGAATTGGGTCTTATACACCTGCCAAGAGGACTTTCCGTCATATGTAGAAAGCTTGATTGAAGGCTTGGAATAAGGAGCTTGAAACTTAAATTCATCCCCTTGACCAGTCATGACTTTCTGCTTCAATTTCTCTAGGTCACTCCTGAACGAGATGGAAACATCTTCTACTTTTTCGAAAATTTTCGCCTCTAGTTTGCTCTCCATATCTTCGAATTTATTTTCAAATTTGTTCTCTATATCCACAAATTTGTTTTCGAATTTATATTCCACCGACTCGATTCTTCCTTCCATTTCTTCAAATTTCTTGTCCATAGTCGTCAATTTGTCGCCAATGCCCTTCAGATCACTTTTCAACTCCTCCTTTGTTGGCGCTGATCTGCTCGTTTACGTTGGTAAGCTTGGTATTCAACTCGCCCATATTGGCATTCATGCCGGTCAACTCCGATTTCATTTCGCCCATATTGGCATTCATGCTGGCGGTCAATTTTTCTAGAAGAGTCTGGAACTGGGCCTCCATCGCTCTTGTTGTTGGCATTCAATCCCACTTCTGACACCAATTGTTGCGTTTTCGGGGGTTCGAAATGATTGAAGCCGAAGAGCGGGATCCAAAACAATTTTATTCTTGACCAAAACAGTCCTCCACAAATTGTAGAACAGTTCGAGAAAGTCACGTACAATCGATGAAAATACTGATAACACAGATGTAATACACTAACAAAAGCAATAGTAAACACTCAGCACAAAAATAATAACTCAATAAAAGCAATAACACACGCACTATGCAATCGTCTCTCTCTCTCTCAAGCGGAGAGGTATCACTTGCATGAAAGCTGAGATCTGACTGACTGACTAGCCGGCCCGGGCCCTTTTATACCTTTCGGTCAGAAACCTCTTGCACTTGCCAGAATAATCTAGAAATAGAAAGGTCTAGAAAAATCCGGAGCGTACGAGAAAAGCTCAATACATAGTGTTACAATACCGCGATAGGGTTGCCAGACAGGGTTATTAGGAGCAGGGTTGCCATGGTCGCCAAGCTTATCGCCCACATTTGGCGACATATCGCCAAAAATTAAGTCGCCAAATCCGTCGCCAACTTGGCGCTAGCTGCAATATTTGGCGAGTTTACCATTTAAACCAATGTTAAAGCATGGGGGCCGTGCAATGCAGTGGAAATGATATTACAGGTAAACAGGGTTGAAATCACATTAGATACGACAAATTAAACTGTAGAAATGAACACAAATGAGTAGAAACAATTAGAATAAGACTAAATTCGTAACAATATATTTCGCAAGCTTTTGATGCATTTAATTTTTAGTGTGATTTCTTTGCGCCCAATTTGTTAATTAAATTAGCGCCAATGAGATAAATTCATGACGGTCACATGATAAATATAATTACATGTTCTCCATTGAATTCAAAACTGAAATGATACATGTGCTTGTTATTCAACTTGTAAAGCTTGGATAAAATTAAAATTTAACAATTGAGTAAAGAAGCTCAAATATTAAGATTTTTCACAAAGTTTTTCAAATTTAAAGAAAAAAAATTATCATTTGTGTACTTTTAAATCAAGTTTATTTTTCTTGCCCAGCGTGTTTATTATTGTTGATAAATATGTATTTTTTAAACGAAAGTTTCTGCAAAAAGCAGAAGTTGGCAACAGCGAAGCGCATGAACTGTTGTCTGGAAACACAAGATTGCATGTATCATATGACTGTAATATAGCATGAATTCATTAACTGATTGGCTGGAAACACGCGATTGTAGTTATATTAACCCATAAAATATTGAAAACAGTCTCAAAATAAATATATATATACGCCTATGATTATATATAATCTGAAGGCAAGATTAATCAAAGTTGACCTTTTTAGATGTGAAATAGATTTGCGGAAGCGCAGGATAAATCTCGACAACGCAGTTAAAGATTCGTCTAATTCAACTGAAAGTCTTAAGACCGGGCCCTGAGCCTCGGCCCAAATGGGACCTCGTCTCGTTCTCCATTCAGCTTTGAATGGTTTTAACGGTCAAATGTTATTTTCGGTTCCGAAAATTTGATACTTTCGGGCGATACATCAACTGGCTACATGGGATGACCATGGATAGGCCTAGGTCTACCACCATACACCATCCTTACTCATTCAGTCTAACGGCGGCAGTAAGATACACATTTTTTTTTCGAGTTTGTACGAGTATTTGACAACGAATGCTATGCACTGTTTACTGTTATGTGTGGGTCATGGGAGTCTATATTTGTGTAGGGCCTATACTTTTGCGTAGGGGCACTGGGTGTACTTTTGAGTAAAGGCCCAGGGTCACAAGATGTTTTAAGACGTTTCTGCTGAAAGTAATTTTATTAAATTCGAATTATAATTAATAATTCAAATCTCAGAAATATCAGTCTGTGGAAAAAGAATGAAAAACGTGTATTTTTATGAAAGATGCAGTTAATGCTGGATTCAAAATAACAATTCCAAATCCTTTGTGTATATATTTTATTTTTTTTAAAAGCAAAATAGATTAGAATATGTTTTAGATAATTTTGGTAAATTTTTATATAGCCGCCTATTTTAAATTTCCCTTTTAAATTCAAAACTATTCTATGGCTATGGTAGTTATGGTGTCGAGTCATGGGTTCGTGTCCTGGTGTCACTGAAGATTTGTTGTGTAGGCAGATGGATGCACATGAAATTTGTCGAGGTGCAACGTGGTGACGTCAATGTGTCATGGAAGTTCGGTAGAGAAGAGCTTAAATTTTTTCCCCTTTCCTTTTTTAATTTCATGATTTGAGTTAAATCTGAATTCTATTATCTTCATAGAAAGCATTTTTTTTTTGAGAAAGTCAAGATAAATTAAATTTTTATTAAATGTGTGTGTTACTTAAAAAATCTCTGTTCGTCTGTATTTAAGAAAACATGATTGATTTCAATATTATTTTAGCGCTTTAAAAATGTTTAGTTTAAGTAAAAGCTATATTATCAACTGCGATTTACATATTCATCTAACTCCATTATCAAATTCTAAACTTTTAAGTAAAATTTAGCAAAGCAAAGAAATCACAAATATAGCGAAGTAGAAATCTTTGGGAGACAGCGTTCATCTCTTTTCAGTTTAATAAAATTATTTATAACATTATTATTTACAAAGTAATTATTAACATCAATTAGTAAAACCAGAATTATATATTTATGTTTTCCGCTAAAGACAATTATTCGATATTTGCTTTTTGATCTGTGACACTTCAGTCAAAATTTCCTTTGCGAAAATGTATTAAACGTTTTAAGTATGAGAAATCATTAATTATCTGTTTAATGTGTTTAAAGCAAAAAGAAATAATAATAATAATAATAATAAATAAATTAAAAGAAGCTTTTGTGAAACCTCTGCTAATTTATAGAGATACAGACTATGAAAGAAGATGTTATCTCGCTCTGAAAGGTGTCCTGCAAGACCAGTTTGAGATAATTTAATTTTAGAAAACCAGTGGCATGCTTCTAGAAAGTTGAAACACGCAGATGACAATCGCAATCTCTTAAGTATTGTCGATGTGAGGTGCAATGGAATCAGATGCGCGAATTCCTTCAAACCTGGGCCCTCGGTGCGCATCCAACCGAAGAAGCGATGTATTCAAGAATTATTAATAGCATCAGTACGTCTTTTTCCTTTAAAATTTTGGGCAGATGCAAAAATAATCCCCTGAAAAATTTCACTTCAACAGGAATTTTTGAAAATTTCATAATTCAGTAATTTTTATAAATTATAGTTTACATTTGAGTATTATTCCGAACTTTTTCCATTTACACTTATTTCCGATTGATTGTAGTAGATTTTAATTTGATTTTTCTTTTGTTTCTTTTTAGTAAAACTTAGTTTGTAAGATATTGAACTGGAAGATTTGATTTTGTGTAAAAAAGGCTAGTGTAACAAATAAATAAACAGCACTTGTTATATATGGTTATCTAATGCTGTACACTATTCATATTATATTCAAATGTTTTATGAAAATAATATGAATAGTATATACACACACAAGAATATTATAGAGCTTTGATTTTACTTTGACATTTTTAATTGCTATTTTTTGAATTTTAAATATTAAGAGTGAATTATAAGGCATTTTAAACACCTTTTGGCAAGTTATTTTTTATAATGCCTTGACATATTTAGTGTCAGTGTTTCCGTTAATGTATATAATTCAGTTATTTCATTAATATATAATAGATATAATAGATGAAAAATTTCACACCTTACCTCGTTTTATTCTATGAATAACTAGTTATCTACAAAATATATAACTAATGATAGACCGTTAAAGAGTGAAAAATAAACAATTTCAAAGTAATTTTTTAATTGATCACAAATAGCTAAAACCTCTCGAAAAATGCATTTTATCCTTATTCTGGATGATTAATTGATAAGTAATAAGGAAAAGCGCAGATGATATAATATTATTGCTCATATTGCTAACATTGCTTAAACAGAAAGGAAAAAAGAATATGTTTCGCATGTCTTATCGAGAGTAACCTATAGTTAGGCGGTACTTTTTTCTGTACTGTTTTAGCACTTTTTACTTTTGCCATCAAAGTTAATAATTTTTCAGGAGTAAGTGAAGCACTGTTTTCCTTTGTCTCACGCTCATTTATTAAAGATTCAAATCTCTCGTGTATTAAATCATTCTTATTTACTGGTTAGTTTCCCATTCCAGCAGAAGTCATTGCTTGAACACAGGTTGCAAAAATATTTGTCAATTATCCAAAATGTAAAATTCTAACATAAATACACTTTCTAAATTTTGCGTCTGAAAGCAACGGAATGAAGCTTACATACGCACACGCCATTTCAAAGCAGATATAAGCGGTTTAAAATTGATTAAAAGCAGCTAGAATCAGTTCAAAGAACTTTTGTGAGTGCCGCATTTCATACTTTACCGATCAAGTAATCATTATTCTATAGAATATCTGGTTAAATCGTAGAATTCAATAACTTTATATACTTTAACTGACTTGTCCAGTTATTTCAAGAATGACGTAGTTATTCTATGAAATAACGGATTTTTCACTTTAACGGTAACATCAATACGATTTATTCCGTATTAGAAACATTTAAATTCTTATTTCTTGCATTTTCTTTAAGTATAATTGTTTAAGTGTTCTACGGGACTTAACGCTAGTGCTAATTTGTAATTCTAGCCACAGTCGAAAAAAATCCTAGAATCCCTTCCTCTTTTTATTATTCCTATTAAAAGTGGTAAGAAGTTACGCGTATTATAATAACAGATGTCGGAGTCGTAATCTCAATTATCGCAATATCCGTGTCTGATCCTCTTTATTTTCTATTAACATAAATAAATTTAGTACTACATATTGTGTTGCGTTTTTATGATATGAATTAGTGGAAAAAATTTATGTTTATTGTTAGTCATCATTTTCTGTGTATCAAAATCAAACAGGCTTGTACAAAAAGCACGCACAAAAAAAGAAATTTGTTGGGAATCATTTATTTAATTTTGTTACAAAAATTTTATAATCTTAATATGCATATTAAATGTTTGTCAGACAAACACACCAGAATTTTTCGTTGCTTTTATTCATTTTTTTTTTTGTTAAGTGTTTTATTTGTTATATTTTTGCAAATATTTTGTTCAAAAAAACGATTCTTTTTCCATAGCTTTCACTTTTCTTCAAAATTCTGAATGCGCACGTGGCGATTACAATTATTTTTTAGATACGATTAAATAAAAAATAGAAAATTTTCCTATACGTTTCATCAATCCAGTAATATTCTAATCGTCACTTTTTCACGCGTTAGAATGGCAGCATTAGCTATATAAAAATTAGTCATTTATCGTTCGATCTTACATCTATGTGTTATTTGAGTTGATTAGAATATCCTTAGTTAAAAATTTTGTGGATCATTTATTGTAATATTTTTCTGCCATTCATCGACAAAGACGTTGCGTACTTTATTTTCTTGAAATATTTTTAAGTTTCAGATTCGTTTAATATTTTTTTTATTATGATAAAGCTATTTATTAATATTTACTTTTACACCAACTTTTGATATGGTGGAATGAATTTATTTTAGGATCGATTTTTGTCTAACTTTTGTTTTAGGCTACTTTTTGATCTACTATTGTTATAATTTAATGGACTCGATTCATCACTAGAGGGCGCTGCGATCATTCCGATGACACGTGATTTTCCATGTGCGTTTAAGTAAACAATAACAGCCGATCGTTTTACACTTCTGGTTGTGCGCTAACTTTCGAATTTGCTATTTTATATTCTTTTTAGTGCGTTTAGTCTCTTTACGTTAGTCTTAATTTTTTTTTACATTACTTATTTGAAAATGTAAAATATTATAATGGACTAAATTCATATGACATTATGATCTAGTGATATTTGTTTTCAATTGTTTCCCGCCTAACGCAAAACACTTTCGTACTTTGTTTTGTTACTTCGTATAGCTATATTATTCTTTTTGCAAGTTATTTGTTGCTGTTACTTAATATGTATATATTGTTACAAATTTTGTGCACTGAACGCTAAAAATGGTGTAAATAATTAGTTCTGAATGTGTAATTCGTTAATATTACTTTCTGTTGTATTTATTTTATGTTAAAATCGCAAGCAATTCTGTTCGTTACATAAAAATGGCGATTCAATGGAAGCATAGCCAAGTTGGCATCATTTCTGGCGAACATATATTGATGCTTCTAAAAAGAAATCTACTAATATCACAGTCTCTGATGTAAACGAATTCTTGAGAAAAATTCCAGCAGACTAAATAGGGCGTGGTGCTCGCCAAAACAAAGTATTGTTTTGACTACTGAAAAGTCAGCCAACGATTATTTAATACTTCTGCTGTTGAATAGAACGAGTGACTGCTAATGGAATATATTAGTTATTTGTATTTCTAGAGTTGTATCTGGCACTTCTAAGGATTCTAAACAGTAAATTTTCATCGCTACTGAAGACTGCCTTGCTCTTTTGGATTGATAGCATTAAATCCTGGAACTCCGAACAATATTTTTACATTCTAAAATGTCTTGTTTCAGAGCAGATCGGCTGAAATATATTCATTCGTTCTTTGTAAGCAAACCTATTCCTTAGCAAATTTTATTATATTTTTTTACATAGAAACTTCTTGTAATTATGAAAAAAATAGCCTGATTTGTTATTTTTTAATATTCATATAAAGTTTCCTTTTTGCTGTTCTTGAAAATCCATTTCAGTATTATTGTTAGGATATCAAAACTTTTATTATTCATTGATTTATTTTTTAAAAGTGTATGGAAATATTTGTGTGGTTTACATCTATTAAACAATTTATATGTAATTCAATAACTCATAAGAAATAATTTGTAATAAAGAATAATCCAAAAAATTTAGTCATTATTTGTAAAAATTATGTATTAACATGATTCCTTTCTTGAACTAAGAGTATTTTCTTTTTTTGATCTTTGAAGACAGTCATTTCTAAAAGAAATTTCAAACCTTCATAAATGATAATTATTAATTAAAATCAGACAATCAAAGCTGGCAAATGTTATTTCATTACAGAGTCATGGTATATTTCAAAACATCTTACTATGTCTTGGGAATTTTTATAGAACAGTTGTGTTTCAAAAAAATTAGTATACAATAACAATGTTTAAACTTTATATATCCATATTAAATCAAATAAAGTTTGAAACTGACACAAAAAAACCCTCTTTTGTCATAGATCTTAGAAAAATACTCTTCATGAGTACACAATGAAGGGATGTCACTGATAGTCTTTCAACAGAATATGATAAAAGCATTTTATAAATTACTACAATGAATTTCTTAGATAAAAATAAAATTTTCATATGTTTCACTTGTATTATAATCATGTAATATTAAAATTAAATGTTGATAAATAATGCATATTAAATAAATTTTAATTACTAATTTAAACTAGCTATCTAACAAAAATTTTGTATGCTCCTGTATGGAAAAAATTTTCTCGAAAATAACTTGGGATGTTTCCTATAGTGTAATAGTTTGTTTCAAACAATTCCTAAAAATAATCCCATATCTTAGTATGATTCATTTCTATTTCTTTTTTTCCAACTAAGGAGACAATGATTTATAAAAAATAATTTTCAAACATTTATAGGTGATAATTACTAACACTATCAAAGCGCCAAATATTATTTTATAACATATCTTTAAAGGCTTCACACTGTATTGGTACAAATCATACTATTTTAAGGCTACAGCTTAGGTTTTTGTTTCAGTTTCATTTTAAATCAATTTTCCACTCTTAAATTGAATGAAAAATATTTTTCAGCACAATTGACTCTTGCAGTGTGAAATGATTAATTATTTCATGTAACATTACTAAAAGCATTTCTGCTCGATTATGTTTTAAATTCTCATAGTTATTTAATCAAGATTGATTTCAAGGCCAATTTCTGTTTTAAAAATTGTTTATATAACTTAGAAGCTTTATCATTAATATTTTCTTGTTGAGAAACAATATTTCAAAGAGATGGAACACTATTGAAAATGATGCATCTAAAAATCACCCTCAGCTGATAATGCAATTAGACTTTTGAATTCTAGTATTGCTGATAAAACTGAATATTTTCATGATGTACCAAACTATACAATAATATATTTTAGTACTTTAAAGTTAAAAAGTAAACCTAAAAAAATTATATTATTACTGTGTTTCATGATCCTAATTCTCGATAAATATACAATTGCTCCAAGTTATCTTCTTGAGTCAATACTTGTAACTAACTCAATGCAACAAATTCATTCAGGACTTATAAGCAGGATAATATCAATATACATGAGTCTTTTTTCAGACTTTTATATTTATGCAAAAATAAATTAATCTATAGTGATAAATTTTCAAATTGTGCAAAAACCAATAAATGCATATTTGTTATATATAGTAAAAAAAATTTCTACATTTGTTTGATAGGTTTATACCACATTCAAACTCTGAAAAACACAAATGTTGTGTTCATAAATAACACACAAATATGTTGCAATTTTTATTTTTTTGTAAGATAATTAGATTCAAAAATTTGTTTTTTTTATATTTTGATCATGTAAGGATGTACAGGACTTCTATACTTTATATATGGACACAAATTTGTTTTACTATACACACATTTTAATCTGAAAATTTTAATGCCTGAATTTATTACCATATTTGGAATTCAATTATCGATTAATTAGTTTCAATGTTTGTGTATATATACATAGAATAAGTATATAGTTAAAGTGAAACATTATATTAAGAGCTTTCTTGTGTTACATTTGTTAGTGTCATAAAAATAACACAACAAACATGTTATAATATATAAACTGTCAACATTGTGTAAACTTTCATATAGAAGAGCACCATCAAAATATTTTTATTGTTTGATCCTTGAAACAGCTCTTTCCACAGTAACTCGCTTGTCAGACAATTTGCAGTTACTAACAATTTCAGAATCATAAAATTGAATTTTATCTTTGAAAAAAAAAAAAGGGTTTAATTTACAACCAATTTTCAGCCATAAAAACATCATTTAGTTCATTCATTTTTTACTTTAAAGAAAAAGTTCCTTGTCTGAACTTCTGCCACAATGTAAATGTGATACAAAGCAGATAGCCCCTGAAGACATAATACCTATTATACCATTTAAAGTATTACAATTTTTTGTAATGACTAAATGTTCTTTGTTGCTGTAAAGGACGGTTAGATTTTTTAATTGGAAATTCTGTATAGTCAATGATCACTCTATAACCTTTATTCTCAAACAAAAAAAAATTTTGGCATTGTTTCCAAAACAGTTTTCTTTGTAAGGAAAAGTGTCTAATAATTTAAATGTTTCTTGAAAAACTATTGTAACCAAATTAAAAATTTGAAATACTGTTACGATGAAAATTTCAAATAAAATTTCTAGTAATCTATTGTGTACACATGTGTGTAGACATACCAATCCTTAATTTTACCAAAAACATATCAATGGGTTGACATAATTAGCATTGATATAATTAGAATATTTCAAAACAAAGGAACTTCAACATAGAAATGTGATATCATTATGCAAACTACATCTTGGCTACAAAGTAAGAATTAATGTGCTATTCAAATAATTGCAAATAAAAACTTTATGCAGGTCAACACTAAGCTATTTAAATTGTTACAATAAGCACTGCTTGAAGTAACCACATATTAACTTAGTGCAATTCAAAGAATTGTATAATTCAAATAAATAAAAATAAACAGTGGAGTACACACACTACTTTCATGGGAGAAGTTATATTTCTAAAAAAATGTTGAGGAAAGCATCTAGGTGTGATATTTGTGCTAAAAATTAAAAAATTTTTGGTTCTATGGGAGATACTTGAGCTTCTAAATCGTACCTTTGTGTAAAAATACCACTGAAAATAAGCAGTGTGTAATTCAAATAATTACAAGTAAACAGTATGTAATTCAAACAATTACAAATAGAAAAATATGTAGTTTAAATAGTAAATAAACACTGATTAGTTCAAAACAATGGCAAGTAAGCAATTTTTTAAATTTCCAATGGTCAAGATTGCAGAAGACTACTCACCACAAAAATGGAAGGTCCACTGTTAAGTGGATATTCAGACTTGACAAATAATCACTTTATACTTCAAATACTTACAAATAAAAAACATATTATTCCAATTTATGCAAATAATGTCATTGTATTGTTCAAAATGGTCGTAAATTAATATTATATAACCTTAATTTATTGCAGTTAACAGTGTATTTATCTTTGTCTTATTTATGAAGATGGCCAAATAAAATTTAAAAATGTTTTTATTTCATTTTATGTCTAGAAATCTATTTATATGTACATATAAACTTTCTAAGCAGTTTGTAAAAATCTTTTATAAAAAAATCTGTCATTGACAGAATTCCATGACTAAGGCCAGCATTACAAAACTAATGAATTTAATTACATGCAACTAATATTCTTCAAAAGTACAAGAGAGCAGGTTCATTGACACTATTAAGTCAGTGCTTCTCCTCATAATCACTACCTAAACTTGCTACTTTGCAGTGATTTCCTCTCTTAGCAGCCCCTCGTGAGGGAATTTTGACTGTACAAAATTATATACATATTTAAATTACAATATGCAGGAATGAATTTAATTTTTTTTGTTTATTCCACCCCCTGGTATAAGTACATTCATTTTCCACAAAGAGCATATAAATGTCTCCAAAAGTGATTGGAAACAATAGCTTTTCATTATATACATGTTTTGTCTCTCTGAACAAATGGATCGGAAAGTTTGTTCCCATTGCATGTTGATTTTTCATCATATCTAGCCTTTGATATTGTTTCCAATTCCTTATAATCACTCGACATTATCTACAAATCATATAAATTAAGATATTAATATGCATATATTGTTATTTTTCTAAACATGATATAATTTATAAAATACAATACATATTATAGATTTAGAATACTGATTAAATAACTATTAAAAATTATTACTAATCTTAATTAGCATAATTAATCTTTATTTGCATAAAATTAAACAAAATTGAAATGAAAATTTTTCAAACATTAGTTTTTTAAGTACAAGAAAGAATTTGGATTTGATGTGGATGAGACAGTTCAGCAATTAAATACACTAACTAATTCAACAGTAAAGTAAGAAAAAAGAAGATACTTAAATGCATTTTCTATGTATTTATCAATATTTTTCACTATAAAAAAGTTATTAAAGTGAAATATGTGCATGCAATTCAGAAATTAAACACACTGATTAATCTTAAACCAGCCAAAAATTAACAAAATGAAAATAAGTACTTTTCACATATTTATAGCTATTTTTCTTTAGTTAAATAGGGGAAAAAATGTAATACTATATCTATAGTGAAGTTTTATATGTAAAAATAAGTACATGCAGTGTATCTAATTATATTCTAAATAATATGAAACAAAAAAGTTTACAAGGTATTTTTGCAAAGATACTGAACATTACACCAGAAGTATGGTTGGGCTCCAGGTCAATGTTGTTGTTTACAAAGTAGAACTTCTCCATAGTTATTATTGAAAATAATCTTAAAATGACAAAAAACAATGGTGATCAACTGCATACTTACTCACCAGTTACAGAGCATCCAGAATAGATAACAGAAGTGGTACCCTAATCTGTGTTTCTTTACGTTTGCAAAATTAAAATTCTTCGAATTCGAAATGCTCAGAAAATATATCACTTTTTGAAACTTGAAATATTGTCGGCGTATTTGATAAAAACAAAAAATATTGAAAATGAAATAATTAAAAAGTAATCACATTTCAGTCGAAATGTCTTTTGGAACATCTTTTAATTTCTGTGACATTGAAGATTTATTCCTTCTCTGCAAAATTTGATTAGATGGTGGCTCGAAAAAACAGAATTTTGTGGGCACTGAATTCGGTTTCAATTGCCTTCTGTTAGTGAAAGTCTGGTACAAAAAGCATGCTTCTTCAAAATGTTCGGAACATACTGAGGAATACTTAGTCGTTTTGAAATTTTTCTGCCCAAGTTTTGCAACCACTTTTTTAATAAACATGGATCCTTTAGCGGAAACGAAAAAAGGTTTTTGACCTACAGTCAGACTTTCCTTTTGTATTACGACAATTTAATGCGCTGCAGTATCTCATTTTGCTGCTCGATAGAAGATGTGCAAATCCGAAAATGGCGGCTAAATACTCAGTCGAAGGAAGCACATGGCTATTTGTTGATATCCGCGCTAGGCGATGACATGTGACTATGACGTCAGGTGAATCGAGTCCATTGGCTTATGTGTTCATACGCTACAGTTAGTCATTGAAATTTCATATTAAAAAAAAATTATATAACTTGTTGTAATTGCACTTAATATAAATGTTTATACAAAAATATTAATTTCATAAATTTAAAGTAGTTTATTAAGTAATTCATTTATTGTATAAAATAATTTTCCTCTGATTAAATTTTCATAACTATTTGAGAAACTGATGTGATGTAGTTATAATAAGTTTATTCTGTAATTAATATCACATGAAATTCATTGTTTGCTTAGACTCATGTTGCCAAAGATAATCCATTCAAAAGTGATATTTGTATAATTAGTTTAAAAAAGAAGTTATACCTTTTTTACAAGCCAAAATAATATTTCAAAAAATATTTTAATTTTGTTTCATAATCATTGTTTATTTGTTCATGAATAACGTTATTTATTCAAAGACAAGGATCTTCAACTGAATTAGATTTTAATCTAAAACGAATACCAACAACAAATATCGTTATCACAAAGAAAATTCCAGTCGTATTAGATCCATTTATATTCTAAAAATAATCTTCCTTTCGCACATCTACTATATGCACTCTGAAATAATTGGGGGTTATTTAGATGACGTTTTTGATGCTCAGAAAAACACGATGTTGATACTTTCGCTTATTGGCATTATCATGTAAGAAGACACATATATACAGGGTGATTATAATTAAAGTCTCACCTTCAAAATAATGTAAAAAAAAGAAGCACTGGTCAGAAGGATTTCGAATTTTAACTGAATGCACTTAAAGAAGGGGAAACGGCATGACATAAGAAAAAATGGCTTTTTCATTGTTGCTTTTTATGAGGTTTTGTTCCAAGGACAAAATCGATTTTTCTCATCCAATGTGGCACGACCTTGTCGTAGTGGATGGACTTTTCACTAACAGTTCAGCAACTGTTGAATGTCTTGAAAGTTATTTTATCCGTCAAAAACCCCAAACAATCACATGCACTGAATAATGTGCAACTGATGCCAAATCCATCGTAATTCGATTCAAAATGCCACTTACAGCTATTAATACTGCTTGGGACATTTTTTTTTTCTTGTGCCATACTTCTTCAAGCATACTCAGTTCAAATTTGAAGTCATTCTAACCATTAATTCTTTTTTTACAGCATTTTGAAAATGGGACTTTATTTATAATCACCCTATGTATTGAAGCAATACATTCATAAAACATGAAAATTACAGCGACAACACAGAAACGCGTGAGCGAAGCTTTGATCGGATAAAAGGATTCTCTTTCTTCTTAATCCAAAACTCATTGAAACTTATGAAACTTCTAGAATATTCTAAAATATCACATGATTTAATCTCTGCGAGCCAATTGTTCGGATCTGGTGGACGATGCAATATTGCGTCAGCTCACTACAAAATTTTGTGAACGTTGAATTTTCGAAAATTAACGTTGAAGTTAATTTAGTGTTTCCGTTTAACAAGTTAAAAAAAGAATTAGGAATTATACGATATCGTGTAGAATTCAGGACCAATTTGAATTACAGAAAAGCCTTCTCAAGATAATTAGAATAAAAGAATCATTATAAATAAATATATATAAAAACTCATACATTACTTTGTAAAGTCATGTATTATAAAAATTTTATTATCTCCTTGAAAAAAACGTAAATATTAAGAAAAAATGGGTATTTTTGTTCTAAAAGAACGGGAACAATACAAGTCGTCTGATGCAAAAAATAAGAATTACCTCAATTATTTTCTACTTTGTTCAAAAAAAAAGAAAGAAAGGAGGATTCCTGAACGAAGCGTAAAGAACCATATTTCGTCGTTAGCAAGAAGAGTAGTTAAGCCTTTCCTCGAATCCAATCAATGGAAGAATGTTGGTGGGGGCAATGGTGTGACGATGACGCAAGCACCCGATCGATGCATTCGGCGGAACGACCTGAGAATCGTGATTCGCGGCACAAAAAGAAAAATTTTACGCGACATAAGGCGCCAAAGCGCACGAGCTCAGCTTTCCAACTAATTCTTCTCTTGCTCCCTGCCGGATTGTCTCGGGAAGAAAAATTTAACTCTTCAACTATGGGCGGAGTCCAAGTGTGTCAACTTTCCTCTGAAACTTAAGGTGAGTAAAATTTTTATTTCACATGAAAGTTTTTAAAAGTTATTCAATTATACGATGAAAAATTAAACTGGTACGTAACATTGAAACTAATTATTTAAAACTGGAAAAACTTAAACATCGAGGAAATGGATGAAACAGTATTTATGTAAGTCAAGCCAAAATTCATTTAAGAATCTTTCTTAAAGACGCTGTACTAAAAAAAATCTAAGGGTTGGAAGGTTAGAAGGGTTATACGAATAGAATACGAATTTAATTTATTAAAAAAATACTTCTGAGAGACAAATAACTAAAAATATTCGCAAGAGTTTATTTTTAGGAATGATAGAATTCTCTCTCTCTCTCTCAGTTTAAGTTCTTAAATTAAAAGGGAATATATTAGTTTTGAAGGAGCATAAATTTTTCGGATATTATATATTCTATGCACTACTATACAAATGACATCAAAGTTATTACTTCAATGGGCGCTATTGATTGTTTGATTTTAGAATAAGGAATTTTCGAATGAGTTATTAAGCTTTTAAGTAAATGCTTTCACACATATGGAGGATTTTAATATGTGATACGATGTGAAAGCGTGAAATCTTCGTAGTTATGAACAACTATTGAAGCTTTTACCCCTCTTGTTGTTATTAGTTTTGAATATTTCTCACGGATACTGGTCAACACTTTGAATAGAACTCATTGTCAGATGGAAAAAGAAATATATATATCGTCTCAGTCAGCTGATTTGGGTCCAAAATTGGATTCGTTTCTTTTATTTTTTTATGTAATTGTGATATAATACTTGCTTCACGTGTCAAATCATATCCGTCAAAAATATATTCATTCCAAGTATTTTAAATAAAGCATTTTTTAATAAAGCAGTTATATTTAAGGTATCTGACTAAGTTCGGAAGGGTGATTTTGCAAAAGCGTATAAATGGATAATATTTATGATACTAAGTGTCACTTAGATTAGAAAATGTATATAAAATTGTTTTAAGAATATTATTACAATAAAAAATTATTTAAGTACAATATTTTGACAAAAAATGAACATAGAATGACCCATTTTCAAAATATTTTCCTTTTGTGAAAAGTGCTTCTATTATAATAATATTTTGCCTGTATATAGCTCAGACTTCTGTACAGAGGCTCAACTAGAAGTTTTTAAATATATAACTTAGAAGTGGGTTTATCCAAGTTTTACGACAACAGAGGAGAGAAATTTTAAGAAAAAAATGCCGATAATTATTTCAATCGATTGTAACTCTGAAAATAATGTGAATTTTTCAAAAAAAATAGTTCAGACTCTCTGGGGAAGTCTTTACTTTATATAAGCAAAATATTATTATTTTAGAAGCATTTTTTATAAAAGGAGAACATTTTGAAAAAAAGGTCATGCTAAGTTAATTTTTTGCCAAAATATTGTATTTAAATAATTTTTTTTTGGTCAAAATGTCCTTAAAACAATTTTATACATGTATTCTAATCTAAGCGACACTAAATATCATGAAAATTATCCATTTTTGCGCTTTTTTACAATCACGGTTCCGAACGTAGTCGGATACCTTAAGGGAAAGTGACATTTTTTTAAGAAACAAATTACTAAAATGCACCATTACTGTGCATAAAGACTGATAGTAAGAGCACAACTCAGTGTTTTAACCTTCCTTCAAGTCATTTTTAAAAGGAAAAAGAAAACTCTTAAACAGTTTCTACGCTATATGAATTCTTTTTCATTTCGCATCTTTGAAAATTTTAAAATAATGCGGTGTATATTGTATGTACACCGCATGAGTTAATAAAATGGGGAATATATTATAAAATAGAAACAATACTTCTTTAACTTGAATCAATATCATAAACTTGAAGTTACATAATCTACTGAATACTTCTCGTTGATACAGTGTGCTTATGTGATCAATACGGCTCATAAATCTTTTCCCTACTTACACCAATAGTCTGCAGATGTTTAATCAATAAGTCTCTTGTGAATGGCTTTATAATTTCTTTGTCCCGCTTTTGTACATAATCCATCTTCTGGCGACAGGTGCAAACATGTGGGTCGTTTATGGTGGACGTCACTTAACAGTACATCATTCCTTATAAATCATTTTTTCTGTCATTCTTTGCATACCTCATCATTCTTCCGCTCTGCTATTAACTACTTTTTTTTTTTTTGAGAAAAGAAAAAAATACCTGGTGAGTGTGTGTGTGACATTTTCATATTGGAGATTTTGCAAATTATTTTTTTTAAAGCTCACAAGTTTAGATTATTTCAACTACTGTTTTTTTTTCTGTCAAGAATGAAAATGAGATGAGACAAACTTATTCAGCGTCATCTTTGAAAAATTAGATTTTTTTAAAGAATCTCAGAGCTTTGCGTATTAGTAGCATATTGTTAAAAAGTTGGGATTGCATTCAAGAAAAATTTAATAAACATATTTCTAGTCATGTTCGTTCCACACAATTACTATTAATGACCGTCAAATCCGGCGTATCACGCGCACCCATACTTTGAAGCTGCAATTTTTTAATTTTTAATTATATTCCCCGTATAACGCGCACCTCCTTTTTTACGAAGAAACCTGAAATGTACGTATGCAATGCTGTTATGTTTAATAGCGATTGATTCGAAGAATTTTCCAAAGCTTTTGCAAAAATAGTATATTTTTAGAACTACAACCTTTTAAGTTCATTAAGAATGCCATTTCTTTTAAATAAACAGTATTTCGAAATATGTAGATGTCTAAATTTTTATGCTCATCTCTTTTTATTTTTATTTCTAAGGCTCTCGTTTTTATACCGGCGTATAAAGCGCACCCGCAAATTTCGATCTTACTTTTGGTATTAAAAGGGCGCGTTATATACGCCGGATTTTACGGTATATAAACGGTCCAATAAAAATGTAACAATTGTGTTTTAAATGCCAAATTAAAAGAGGACAAGGAAGAGCATGTGAGATATTAACAAGTAGGAAACAGTTCAACTGTTTGAATTCGGAAATGGGGGGAGCGAAATGTTTTATTCTTAAAAAATGGTAGAAATGAACAAAAAAAAAGTCTACAAAAATTCATGAGTGATATAACTTAATTTTAATATTGTAAGCATATCAAAAGTATTTTTCTCAATTCTTTCTACCATAAGGTTATTGAAATTAAAAAAGAATTTGATTAAAATTACTGACAAAGCAGTTATAGAGATTGCAGTAATCTAGATATATATTATAAATGCGAAAGTTTGTGAGGATGTTTGGGCGTCTTTCACGCATAAACAACTGGATGGATTTTAATGAAACTTTACAGTAATATAGCTTATACATCAGAATAACACATAGGCTGTAATTTATACCATAAGCTATAATTTATAAAGATATTGTATGAAGTGTCCAAAATATAACGATATTTGTCAAGTAAGTAGGAAAAAATTCTGCCATCTGCAAGCAATTCTGGCGTGCGCTGCAAAAGAGCCCACGTAAGCATATATCTATCTTTTGTTTGTGAAAGAACCCTTTTTGTTTTGGCTACGCAAGGCGCTCGCTTCTAATTAATTCCTGTGATCAGCGTAATCCCTAATTTTTTTTTATTTCAGAATCAAACTAAGTTTTGAAGGGAGAGGTTGTTATAAATCTCTTTTTATTTGAACGTTTTTTTTTAATGATTTTATTATGCGCATTTGGTAGTAAGAAATTGATCTTTTTTCAAAGTAAATACTTTTATTGCTTCTGGTACTTACAGTAGATAAACTTTGTCTTTCACACTACATCATTTGGACATATTTGCATAGTTTGTTTGTGGTTCGTAGTCAATTATAACGCTATAATTTTAATTGAATAAACAGATATTGCATTTTTAAGTATAAAAATAATTATAACTATTGTACTGTATTTTTTGGAGTGAGTGAATATTAACGTCACACTGTTCAGCTACACGAGGGGTTTTGGCAACGGACCACGTAATTTTGAATCATTGTCAAGTGACGTGGACGACACCTGAGCTGGCACCCCCTTCTCCTAACTACCACACCAACTTAGAAGGAATATTCTACCAATACTTAGCAGGAATATTCTTTGAAATCCACTCTTCCAAGATATATGTGGTAGCACAGGTTCTATGATGAGTATTTTAGTGGGGAAGGCGAATAGTTTTGCGGCAGATATGCGTTTTCAGTGGATTGCAAAGATTATTATTTTTGTCCCGAAAAAATAGTTTATGTCAAAATTTAAGTGTCTTATGTTTTTGTATGTTAATGAAGACCTTAGAAAACGATTTGACTATTTATTTTAAGTGAGCGGTGTATATAATTAATTTTACAGTGGAATATCTTTAATTAATTTATGATCTCTAACGGATTAAATTTCCCAAAGTGGAGTATTTTGTTTATGTATATCCCTTAATTTTCAATGTAGTGATCCAAAAAAAAATATTGTATGAAAAAAACTGCAGTATAAATCGTAATGCGGCGGATAAAGTATTAACGTGCATCGCGTCCCTACACGGCGGGTCTTACAAAGCTCTAATAAAGCTGGAGCTATGAAAGTAGCTAGACATTTGCCAATTTGACTATCGTTGTCATTTCGCTGTGTTTTTCATTGAAGCGCCATTATAGCCATTATAATTTAAGAAACGGCGTTGCTTGCGAATATTACAATTTTAACATAAAATAAATACAACAGAAAGTAATATTAATGTATTACACTTTCATATATAAATTATTTACACTATTTTAAGCGTTCATTACGCAAAACTTTTAACAATGTGTTACTTTTACTGAGCAGAGATCAGCTTAGGGAGGTATTTTCAAAAATCGACCCTCAAGAGTGTTACGGGGAATTATAAATAAAAAAAATCCTTTTTATCAGCTATTAGATCTACATACTTAAAATTTAACAAAGGTGTTTTTTCTTTCTTTCTTTTTTTTTTTTTTTTTTTTTTTGTTTATCTGAAATATGCAAAAAGCTTTTTTTTTTTTTTTTTTTTTAATTTGCAATTCGCGTAAAATTAACTCATTAAAAACTTTATTCTTCAATCTATGTTTAATTTTTCAGTTCACCCGTGCGAAGAACGGGTATACCAGCTAGTAATGTATATATTTTTTTAATCCGAAAACCCTAACCAGGATTTATGTTATTAGGCTTGCTGTATTTCACTTTTTTTAAAGATAATGTAGCACCAAAATGAGTAAAAATAAGATGAGTCTATTCTGCTAAAAACAGTTTCCTAAGAATAGGAACCTGACTTAGGTCTATGTTTCATTTTCATAAAAGAAGTCCATCAGTAAATCTAAATCTTCCTTAAATGCACTATGAATAAATATTAAGCGATTAAAGTGTTCGGAAGTAATAGTCCGATTATCAAACTTTTTGATTAGATCTAAGAAAATTAATATATTTTGAATATAATTAATGCTTCCTGAACTTTGGCACAGTCGCGTCTGAGAATCATTTGATTCGGTTCATTTTCATAATGTTTTCAAGTGATGAGTTACATTATTCAGATTTTAGTGACTGGTTCTGGTTAATGGAGAACCTTTTAAGCATTGAGGCTCAACTGGAGAAATGTATTACAAAAGTTGTCTTTATGTCTTGGGGAGAGAAAAGCGACTTTTTTTTTTCAACTTACTCATCACGATATCTCCAGAACTATTACACCTACAGATATGAAATTGAGTAAGCATTTTTCTTTTGTCGAGTAAAGATCCCTTAAGAACGGATTGTATGAAAATCTACCCCAAGAGAGTTCGGTGGTTTTATAGGCAAAAATTCCCTTTTTGAACCATAAGGTCTAGAGAAGGGGTGGCCAATCTTTTGGGAAAGAGTGCCACTATCCGATTAAAAAAAAACGTGCGTACCATTTCCAACTTGCACAACAAAGGGAAAACTCTAAAATGGTGAAAAAATGTTACTGAAAAAACTTTTTATAGGATTTTTACGTGTAAAAATAGAGCATATTTTTAATGCAAGTCTAAGTAGTGGAAATTCAAAAATAATATAGTGAAGAAGACAAAATACACAAATAACATTTTACAGGTTTACAGTTAGAGATCAGTTAGGTAACGTATAAAACTAAAATATCTTGAAACTTTTTTTTACTTCTAAATAATTATTAAACAGTCAGTATACTTGTGCTTATTGTGGCTTTTGAATTTGCAGTTTCTTTACCGGTATTCTATATTAGGATTAATTACCTCTCTTAAAGATGTTAACTAAATTAAATTGTTTTAGGTGCATATTAGTTAATTTTAAGCTGCGTTTTTATTTTGTTATGTTTATAATATGATACATTATATATAGTTTTCAAACATGCGTTGATCCAAATCTACGACGATATCTGGCAGTCAAATCATGTAAATTTGTAAAATTGCTTGTTGGTACAAATTTCCAAAATTCAATATAATTCACAGATTACTTGCAGTTGAAATAAGTTCCTTATATTTACAATTCAGAAGGGTAGGGTAATATAGGTCACAGGAGGTGTCGCCGAAAAGCATTTGTGGAAATTTTTTTTTATCATCTTGAAAATCATCAAACCTAGCACTGAATGAATCCTGCAAAATGGATATTAAATTTTTATATCTATCATCGTTTGGAGCGTTTTTAACTTTAGTTGTTGGTTCCTGCATTAATGTGTTATCTTTTTTCTCCAATGTCGAGACAAACAAAAAAGCAAAAGTTTGTTCGCAAAAGGAGGTATATATAACCAACTAGGATAAAAAAAAATATATAATCTCGTCCCAATAAGCTTCTATTTAAATTATTTAAATGTCCTATATTATAGGGGTAAGAAAAGCTAAATCCCATAACCAATCTTCATTATTGGGTTGCGAGCACTCACCGGGTTGTTTTCTTCCAGATATTTTAAAACGCGCTACCTCAAATTCCAAAATGTCGAGAATGCGTGCACTAATAAAGAATATTCTCTAGATCAGCGGTTCTTAGACTGTAGTCCGCGGACCCTGGGGTCCTCGGAGTCTCTCATGCAACGTTGAGATTTCGCTCTTTTACAGACTGTGAAAAGCTTCATGGAAAAAATTGAAAGGCGTGCCATACTAGACTATATCTCTAAATCGCCCCCAATGAAAAAACTGTACTAGAGCTTGTATTATAAAGTCGGGGAGGGATGTTCAAAACCTTGTGTGTGGAGGTCCACGATGTCACGCTGACACATAAAGGGATGCCACGACGTTGAAAGTCAGAGAACTGCTGTTCTAGATAATAATTTTCTATACTGTCATTCAATTAATAAAGCGCATTTAAAATAAATTTTGAAGAGTATATTTTGTCTTAAACAACCGCATTTCAATTACATTGAAACAAAAAAATGTTATTTATTGTTATTTTTTCAAACCTTTTAATTTTTCAATAAGTCTTCGCATGCCACAGTTACACCTCCGTCGTGCCACATTGTAGCACTTGCGCTGAGGGTTAGCCAACCTTGGTCCAGACACTTGAAATTTGGCAAATATGTTTACTTTGTTCAGTAGAGATTTGAAAAGAACGGGTTTTGGGGAAATTGACTCCCAAGGAAGGTACTAACGAAGTGACTAACGAAGGTACGATTCATAACGGGGAGGGGGAGGGGGCGTGATAGATCGTGAAAAATAATTTCGTTTTTAAGTTAGTAGACTTACAAAATAGTAGACTACTAGTAGTAGACAACTTGAAATTTTGAAAATATCTTTGTTCTCTTGAGTGGAGATCCTCTAAGAATGCGTTTTCCTGAAATCTTCTGTCTATGAGAGTGTCTGGTTTACGGGGGAATTATACATAAAAAAATTCTGTTTGTTTATTTATTAAACCTATAGACTTGGCAGGCATGTTTCTTTTGTTGATTAAAGATCCTTTTTAAATAGTGTTTGTTGAAATCATTTCCGAAGGATGTTTACTTAGGCGTAAAAGAAAAAAAAACTTCCGCTTTATAAATTCAAGTACTGTCCTTTTTGTCTTGAGGCGAAATTTATAGGAATATTTTTAACACATACTTAATGATAAGACTATTTGGATTCAAATAACTTAAAAATTATTTATAGTCATACAATAAAACGAACAATCCAGCGAAGTTGGCGGGTAATATCCAGTTTTGTGTGCTTATAAAACTTTTATTATTATTTTCTTTCTATCTTCTCTTAACCAATGGAAGTAAACTCTCTTTTCCATTCTCAAGGACACATCATACTTTTTAATAGTTTCCTTTTAAAACCAGAATACGTCCCAAGTAGTTGTGGGCGTAACATGTTTTCTAATTTTGGCTAGCTTTGGGGTTTGTGCACTGCCACTTTTTAGTTGTTTTTTCAATTGAATCTCCAGAATCACGAGCGATTTCTTTTCTGTTAACAGCAATGAAAAGCGCTGTTGTCTTGACTTCCGAATGCAGCGATGTCCAATTCCTAGACTCTAGCAGTTGAATGGCGCCGTCTATCATTGTTCGAGACATTTCTCGACTCAAAATGACCATTAGCTGTCGTTGCATAGACAGACCACTCAATAACTCTTGACGTTTGTCTCCAAACTTGACTCCACTCTGTAACTTTAGGAGATTTTGCCCTGATTTTGAGTGTATTTCGTAACACGGTCCAGATTTAAGCGAAATAGCTTTTCGTGAAATCTTGCTTTGGAGCACTGATCTTGAAACTTTGTCGGCGCACGCAAACCTTTTAACTAAAAAGTGTTTGCAGGAAACCCCATCGATGAGAAAAAATGCCTAAGAAGAATATATATATCTTAAAATAATACTTAAAGTAGATCGACATGTGTGTGTGTTATAGGTACTTTAAGTAAAAACAATTAAAAAAAAATATCGTATTTTCACTTGAAACTTTTAAGATAATATTAATTTAATTTAATCCTTCATTCGAGCTATATTTAATAGCTGAGATATGCGTCCGCATTTTTTACGCACACTGTCGGTCTAGGTAGGTTCGAAACTATCTGCAGTCGGCTTTTTATATTCTACGTCAGTTTGACTCTCTATTTTTTTTGTTGCCACATATACGTCGAGAAATATTTTTAAGTTAAATACGTTGTTCTGAATGGCATGAAAATGTTTATAACTGAGTGCGAAACTTGTGCGTATTCTGTAAATTTTCAACCTGAAATTGAGGAGCTGTTTCTGCTTCAATTTAGATTTTAACGTCGAATCTATTAATACGTGCGATGTTTCTTTTTCATCGGCAAGCCTTCTGATTTATCCATGCATGCTCGAAGTATGTGACTTTTATACGAAATTTAACGCTATTTTATCCATAAAATATTTGTTTATTTATGTATAAAATATTTGTTTTTTTACAAGCCTTCCAGAATTTGATCTTGTATACAAAATTAAAATTGTACTAAAATGTTGGCGATCCCTTTCTCGGAACCGCTTTCAAATTTCCAGGGAACCCAGGTTGAACATTTGTGCTTTATTCGCAGAGGATATCTAGAATATATTTCTCATGCTTTTGTGTGTGAGATGTAATCCTTTTTTTATCAACAGCTGTGAGTCTAAAAAGGATATTAAAGATTGTTTTGCTTTGAGTACAGAGTCCTCTCGGACGTCTGAAGGCAGCCTCCATGAGATCACCATTCGAATCATTTCGAGCCTCCAATGTCCGAAACACTGGGAATTTTGTACGATGGTCGTTACTCATTCGGTCAAAAGGTGCAGGCCGATTGGAAGTCATGCGCATGTCCAGGTACTTTTATGCGTCCTAGGGGGAGCCTACATTTGGGTCCACAAGTCTTGAGACGTCACGAAAGGATGCGTCTATTGTCCACATCAATGGCTCTCAAACATCCAATGGACTCTTTTCTTTCTTATATCCAGTGAAATTTTGATGCACAGCAGACTTATAACTTTCATGAATGGTAAATGTTGTCATAAAAATAAAGTACATTGGGATATCTGAAGCAGTATTGGTTGAAATTACAACTTTTTGGATTAAAATAAAGAAACGCGTTCCTTATTAAAGAGATGGGTGAACCAGTGGTGCAATACAAAGAATAATACTGCTTTCTGTTCCAAAACAACGGAAAAAATGTTACATTCCATTCTCATCTCGGGATTTAGCTAAAAGTTAACTGTTGACTAGGTGCAGGACTCTTTTATGCTGCCATATTTTGGACAAGTTATTCAATGTACCGGCGAGATTCCATTCCTATCTAAGTCTACACAGTACCCTAAAAATTTCATTTTTACCGAAATTTTTTTTTTGCATGTTTGGGTGACCCATATCATTGAGATGCTTGCCACGAAATTTCAGATCTGTTAGCAAATTAGTTTTTAAGATATTTCGAGTTTTATGAGCTATGGTTTTGGTTTCGGTTTCCTTTTAAAGCATTTTTTCACACTTAAGTTGAATTCATTAAAAATATTTTTGAGCTTTTAGTTTGAAATGGTTATTAATTCCTATTTTCATTACTAAAATCATTTCTGCTTGATTATGTTTTGAGTTCTTGTAATTAATTAATAAAGATTAATTTCTTGGCCAATTTTTGCTTTAAAAATAGTTTATATAACTTAAAAGCTTTATCATTAATTTTTTTCTGTAGAGAAAATGCCATGGCAAATGCGTTCTGGGTTTCTGTGAGAAACAATATTTCCAAGAGATGGAATACTACTGAAAATGATGCATCTAAAAATCAGTCCTCAGCTGATTCTGCAATTAGACTTCCGAATACAAGTATTCTGAATTCAAATGGTGCAGATATAACTGAATATTTCCTTGATGTATATATACCAAACTAAATTATATTAAACATATTGTAGTACTATATTTTAGTATTTTAAAGTCGTACGACAAGAGCTAAAACTTCCTAAACTGCCCCAATTTAAAACTGAAAAAAATTAAATTTTATGAACAAAACTGACTATTTTTAACTTAAGTTAGTATCATTATTATTTTGTACATAAATGCTTCGTGTTTGAAAACTTTTGTGAAATATTAGGTTAAGATAAAGCTGAATAAACTGACGTCTTAACAAATGCTATCAATATTATGCAAAAATATTTTTCGAATTAAAAATGTAATTTTCAGTCCTATTTAATAAAAATAGTGTTTTAATGTAGAACATACATTGGAAAATAACATATTAAAAAATTAGAGTTTTACGGGCATTATAAGTTTTTGTTTTATGACTTTAATAACTTTAAATGCGTTTTTCTCAGACTTTTAATTTTGAAGGTATAAGTGTTTTCTAATCCCTAAGGTTTTTTCCTGTTCAAGATAGAGCCTTGAATTTTTTTGTATATACTCCCAAATGTATGTTCTATAAAAGTTAGTATGGATTTAGGGCTGTGAGAACTAGTTATTTTTCTAAAAAATGCTAAAGTTGGTATTTTAAAAATTTTCGTGTTTTTTCCAGGTTTTCATAGAAAAATAATTATTAAAAATCAACAAGGGAATAGATTTTCAAATCCATACTAAATATAGTTTGTAATAATCTAAGAATCATAAATATAACTTAAAATTACTAAAAAAATTTAAAAATTGAGTATTTTATAAGAGTTTGAAAAAACTTGAAAAATTCCTCATTTTTTTAAAATTGTAAAATAATGGCTGGTCAAACTGACTTTTTGCTTACAGAATCAGCTTATTAATATAATCTAAATATAAAACATCAATTATTTTTACTGTAACTGTCTCCAAAAATTTTTTTTGAAAAAGGGTACCGTGTAGCCTTAAACTTGCATAAACAGCCGCAAGCGCGATCTGCGATGATTATCCTTACTTGTACTTTATGTGTACGTATGTATAATATCTTATTATAAAATTTTTAATTTTTACCCAAAGTTTTTTCAACTCTTAAAACTATTACTAATTTATTTTAAATTTCCTCATTATGGAAATGGGTTACAAATATTTTACTTCATATCAAACCTTTCGCAGACTCCCTAAAATTGTCCGTGCACCCCAATATTAATTTTAATCTTTCACGGGCCCTCTCAGCGGTTCGTTGGAACCACTTTGGGAACCTATCGTCTACATTTTTTTTTTTAGTACTGAGCATTTCGATCTCAATTTTTGTATGAAGTACAGTAATACCCCGAGTTTACGAGATAAGTGGGACTGAGTGTATGCGAAATCATACCCAATTTACCTCGTAAGTCGGGGTATTATTTCGTACATAAATACATATAAATTACTTTTATTTGGGGATGGAGACGAAAGAAAATAATACTTTCGAAAAGAAATGTTTAATAAAATCTTAGATAACACCAAACACCACAAAATCGTAAGCCGAAGTTATTTTAATGTAGAAGGTTTCATAAAAAAAAGTCCAACAATGTAGTCTGCAAATTCAAAGATTTTTTTCTTTTTCCTCCAGTAAAATTACCTCGTAGTTTGCCAATAATTTTTTATTCCTTGTTTTGTTGAGAAAATATGCTCATCGTTTGAGTTTATATTACCTGAATTTTGTGTATCCTTCTATTAGCTCATTCTCTCTCTATATTTAGATACACTCAGGAACATTGAAAATAGCGACCCAAGAAGTACAATCGCGAAACTTTGCAAATAAGTACAGAGTAATGTGATCCAAGTTTTGTGCATGCTCATACACGCCCAGGTGGCGCTACAATCAGGAAGAGGGTGTTATATAAGCCAGCGCAAATTCGAAGATTCATAAATGTGACGATTACCCGCCGATTGTAGGAAGACTTTGGTAAGCGAAACATGGCAGGTAAACGTGCAAGAAGACATTTCTCACAGTTAAGCGAGTTTGAGAGAGGCCTGATCATCGGGATGAAAACTGCAGACTG
The DNA here is from genome assembly GCA_019973935.1 of Trichonephila clavipes. Taxonomy (NCBI): domain Eukaryota; kingdom Metazoa; phylum Arthropoda; class Arachnida; order Araneae; family Nephilidae; genus Trichonephila; species Trichonephila clavipes. The sequence goes on along the minus strand of BMAU01000878.1, from coordinate 111,687 downwards.
GTCGACGCGCCGTGTTGCTGGCCAGGGGGATCGTTCGGAGTGTGCCGTTAGAAATTGTTGGGAGCAGTGGACACGAGAAGGTACCCACGAGTGGAAAACCGGGTCCGGATCGACCAGGAAGACCACGAGGAGAGAGAATCGAAAGATCGTGCGGCAAGCACTTGTGGACCCCACAGTGACTCGTTCAACGAAATGAGCAGACGTAGGCGTAGAAATTGTTCCACAAACAATTTCCAGACACCTTGCAGAAGCATATCTTAAATCCAAGCGCCCTTTCCGTGCACTCCCTTTAACACCGGAACATCGGCAACTGCGTCTACAGTGGTGCCAAGCCAGATTAATGTGGAATGTCACAGATTGGCAAAAGGTTGTGTTTAAGGATGAATCCCGGTTTGTTTTGGGGACAGATGATAACAGTGTACGGGTGTGGAGGCGCCCTGGTGAGCGGTACAATTCCCCCCACACTGTTTTACGTCACACTGCCCGCACAGCTGATGTAATAGTCTGGGGGGGGCATAGATTATGATAGCAGGTCCACTTTAATTGTGATGCGTGGAACCTTAACGGGCCAACGTTACGTTGATGATATTCTTCGACCCCATGTAGGATCTTTCCTAAATGGTCTCCAGGGGCAATTTTCCAGCAAGATAATGCTCGTCCGCATACAGCAAGAGTTGCTCGAGACTTCCTACGTCATTTTCAGACTTCCATGGCCGGCCCGCTCCCTCGATTTGTCCCCTGTAGAGCACGTGTGGGATCAGCTAAAACGGCAGATGCCATCGTGTCACTCTGTACATGATTTAGAGTTGGCTGTTCAAGATTTGTGGGCCCATCTGCCTCAGGACAACATAAGGTGTCTAATCAACTCAATGCCGGAGGGTGTGGCGGCATGTATTGGAGCTGGAGGTGGTCCAACACGCTATTGAAGTTGTTCAGTATTTGTGTCGTTGCACACCCTTTATTCGTTTAATTGTCTTGTTTTTGAGATCAAGTGAATCTCTTATCTGTGTCATTATGAGTATTAAATTTCATTTCAATCCGATGCTTTCTTCTTGGGTCGCTATTTTCAATGTTCTTGAGTGTATTTATTTATCTTGTTCAAATTTTCAATCCTTAATAAAATAATTTCTATTGATCCAATCAAGTTAAAAAAAATGGATATTTTTAAACTTGTAGTAGATGACACTTGATGTTAATACAGTTTTTTCAAATATTAATTCATTAATTTAAATTAATTTAATTAATTATTGGTTTTTGACGCCAACTTAGATTCGTCTCTATTGTTGTAACAATGTAACTGTTAAAACAAAGACAAAAGTGGGCTTCGAAAACCTGTTTTTCAGCCAAACTAGCCAAACCGGTTTGCATTGTTACATCAAGGCAGACAAATCATGTTTCTTTCAATTCCTACTATTAGTTCATTCTCTCCCTATATATATATATATATATATATGTATGTGTGTGTCTTATTCACACACACAAATTTCAATCATTAATAAAATACTTTCTATACATCCATTCAAAGTAGGAATTGACTTAAATTTTTTTTGTATTGTTCAATTAAACTGGGATTCAGATTTCCAACCGTCATTTTATCATCTGATTGAACTCGATCTTAAAACTCGATTTCATCAATATCTTGCTGTTGCTCATCCATTTCCATGAGCTCATCCATTGTTAGCTCCTTATTGTAGAAATCCAGTGGTTCGTAAACGTCATCATTATCCACTTCTAGATTTATTTGCCTGGTAAGATCGACAATTCTTCAATCACATTACCAATTTCACCAATTTTTTTCCCTCTAAAACAAACGACGAATCGACAAGATTTGAAAATCGCGTAACTCCAATGTAAATAAGTCAAAGTATTACTCTACAGATTTAGGTATTTAATGAAATAAATAAGAGAAAAACATTATCTCCTCGTATTAATTACTACTAGTGATTATTCTGTGCTAGTAAGTTTTCGAATATTCCCAGTGCTTACTAGAGCAAAAATTTCTTTCTTTACTTTTTTTTCGCACAAAAATTTATTTTTCAAGGTCGCCGTATCAACTAGTAGCCAAAATTCACTTCCATTCTCTCGATATTAGACACGTCTGAAATGTTATCTTTGACCGTGACTGCGGAAGCTCACTATTTTTTATCGTATTGCTATGCACGATTACTGTGTCACAATCTGTGATCTTATCAATCGTTATTGAACAGCTTTCTTTTCACTACATGTGTTCAAAATATTTTCGTTTTAACGTTTTGAAAAAAAAAATTTTGGTTTGATGTAATCGGTAAAGTGACTTTTCTTAAAGTAATTTCACTAATAAATTTTATTATGCTGCAAAACAAATCTAAATTTAAAGATAAATAGAATCTGAGTTCTTATCTTTTCTATTCTCTAGTTATAAACGCGTTTTTCTCGTAATATTTCTCTTTCTAATTGTATTCTTCTTAAATTATTATTTTATTATGGAAAAAAAATCAAATATAGTTCTTTATATTTTTTTCTGTTGGTTTTTTGTAAAATTATATCAACCGTTATTATGATAAGTAATTACGGATGACGATGATAGAATGCTTTTTAAAGTCTATATTAACCAAGAAAAACGAATCAGAAATCAAAAATATTTCTTGTTAAGTATGTAACGGGTCTATTTCCGTACTTCCTACTAATCCTCTTGGAGAATGATGGTTCTTTAAATATTATTCTATTGAAAACTTTCCACGGAAGAAGACGCGAATTATTCAAATCGAGGTTTGTATTTAAAGATTAACTTTCAAGTTTAAAGAGAGAGAGAGAGGTTAGAGGCTAAAAGGATAGCAAGTAGTGATTAATGTAAAGCTAGGAGAGAGTGCTTCGTAGATTATTTGATTACTATTAAGATTGACAGTTTGATCAATTAGCTGTTTAAATTTGATTAAAGTCGGTTTGAATTAGATTAAATTAGAACGTATCTTCAAATATTTAGGTGTATAGCCAGAACGTTCCAAGAGTAAGTGATCCGATTTATAATTAAAACTTCAACTACCTCGTCTACCTCGCTATTGCTCCCATATTTATCTATTGGTGCATTTCTCAAATTGAATTGTTAAAATTTGTTTCGTTGTTGAAAATTGTTCATAAATTGAATTTGTTTGACTATGGCTAATCTTCCTTCCCACTCTTGTACACTAGTGGATGGGACCGGCCATCCATTTCAAATATATTATTATAACTTTATCGAATGATCTTTTAGTAAAGATATAAGAACACATACCGCTGAGTTTTATTTTCAGTCTCTGAAAGCCTTTATTTTGATTCGAATTTTTGTAATCAGACGACTTTTCACGGCAAATGTTTCATTTTGATTTATCAGACGATTTTATACTTTTCACACAATTTATTTTTCTTTTTCGAATCATTAGATATCATTCGTCTGTCTCCTGAGTTCTTTTTCGTTTTTTGTAGTTTCTTTACTATTTTTTTACCAGTTATAAAAAGATTTAATTGTTTAGTTTTCGATATGCTCAATTACACTTAAAAAGTATCTTTTAATTAATTGTAACTATTCTTTGTTTTATTTTATTAAATGTATATTGAAAGGAATCTAATGTGTAATAAAAGGTATTGAGCCGTGATTTTGCAAAAATATTGTACAAATTGATTATATTAGCCCTAAAAGGTGTTCCTCTTTTAAAATGTGTCGAAATAAATATTCAGAAATTTTGAATCGAACAAATCAATTTTTTAAAAAATTTTCTCGAAACTTTATTTGTATATGAACTATTGCTCAATATAAAGTAGTTCGAGGAGAACACATAATTCGTTGTCATTTTTCCTAACATGAATTCGAAATTTTACAAAATTTTTGTATTCTCCTTTGGTTGGAAGCAAATGAACGTTCTCCCTTCGCCTACTCCCCCCTCCCTTTGCCGTTTGATTCTTTTGCTCTTATTTTATTCACTTCTCTTCTTGGGACGGCGCCAGTGCAGGTGGCGGGAGGGGAAAGATTTTAATGAGCCGATTCAGAAGTTTTGTGAATTGAGCACAGACGATCAATATGAGGTGGCAGAGTTCCGTCCATTCATTCACGAGAGGGCCAGAACGAAACGCGCACTCGCGGATCGATAGGATCCTCTTCCCCATCCCTCTGACGGGTGCGGTAGAAAGTAAGAGTACAGCAGACGATTGTTATGACGGCAAAAGAGAGGGCGGAACCTTTTACCTGAAAAAATAATCGAGCGAATTCTATTTCGAGAATGAACTTGACATCCTGAAACAATGCAGTCATGCTCGTCGAGCAACATTTTTTCTTCACTCCACTGCTTAAAATCCGATGTGTATCTTGCTTTCGTTAATATATTGATTAGTCATATTAAAAGTGATATGCAGTTCTTTTTCATCAAAGAATGGTTTTTTTAAGTCTCAGTTCTTTTTCATTTGTTAAGAAACAAACTGCCGTAAAAAGAAAGTAATAACTTATTGAGGAACCCAAACTTTCGATCCAGTTTAAACTGACTGTAATGGAACTTCTTTTAACATATCTTTGTTACTTCAAAGGATTAATATTTCAAGCTTCTCAATATTCTTCGAAATGAAATAATATGTTTTTTTTTCCCTCCGTGGCGATTGTGGTAGTTGGAACAAATCTTACCGACTGATGAAAGATATACTAAAAATTTGATTGGAAGGAACGTCTTAAGCCCGGGCCTCGGACACAGTGGGGCCCTCATCTCGCTTTCGACTCAGCCTAAATGAGATCATGATTCGAATAATTTCAACGGTCAAATGCTATTTCTGGTTGTATTCTCCGAAAAACTAGGAATTTCTGACGATATATCAACCAGCTACATGTGATGACCGTCGTCCCTGTATAAGCCCAGGCCTACCACCATACACTATCATTACTCATTCATTCGAAAGGTGGCCGTCAAGCCAATTTTTGTGATAGTAAGCCATACACACTTATTCGTCTCGAGTTTGAACGAGAGTTTGACAACGTATGCCATGCATTGTCTACTTATATGGGTCATTTATGGGGTCTACTTTTGTGTAGGGGCCCAGGGTCTCAATTAATCTTAAGACGTCACTTGTTGGTGCACTTCCCATTATTCGACTTTTATTTTTAGAATCTTATTTAGGAATATTGCTGTTGTTTTTAGAATACACAAAATTACACAACGCCCATTTACCCCCCTTTCAGAAAAAACAGTAGCGAGAAATTTTCCAGCAGGTAACTGAATTCCTACATTCTGTGGAAATATTTCTATCTGTATTTTGTAACGGAAATGTTTGTTTTAGGAGTATAAAATTACCTAACTTTCGTCACATTTCAAAATTCACGCTCAGGAACGTATCTTCTGTTTTGCAATGATTCAATGCCTTTGACAAATTTGTGTGGTTACGGTAACTTAGTGGCCGGCGTTCGATTCTTAGGGTATGAATTCGACCCCTAGTGTCACTGAAGACCCACCCTGTTGTGGAGCTGATGCACGCTATAATCTGTCGTGGCTCAATATCGTCCTCGTCACTTGACCGTAGTTCAAAATAACGAGATTTTTCACTAATAACAATCTTAGCTTACATTTTAAAAATGTAAACTAAGATTTCGTTCAAAGAAGACTGAATGCGGGGGTGGTTGTTTCCCGGGCAACCGATTTGCATCTCTAAGCCCCTTTCGGATGAGTTCGATTCCCTTGGGTATTCTACCAATAGCCTTCCTATTTGCAAGCAAAAGTCGAGTAATGGTCCCCCCCTTCTCTTACCTTATATATTTTTTATGCTTTATCATTATTATTTTTAGGTTGTACATTTGTATTATTTAATTATGCATGCATATTGCACGAATTTACTTTACATGACGTAAATTTACTGTCTATAAAAATTGTAAACTAAGATTTTGGTCAATAATTGCTGAATGCGAGTGGTTGTTTCCCGGGGCCTCTAAGCCCTTTTCTGGTGAGCTCGGGCATTTCGCCAATAGCCTTCGTGTTGTTTTATTACGAAACATTAATAAAATACTTACTCTCTTGACATATTTATGTTTCCTCTGATTTACATTCAAGATGCTGTCATTGTGACTTGACTGTGGTTCGAGATTGCGAGTTCCGTTGCCAATAACCCTCGTGTTGCCTTAAGGTACGATGTTAATAAACCATCAGTCACAATCGAGGATCCCAACTTACAGTGATTTTACGAAATTGCATTTCCTATGAATGAATTATACACTTCTATTAATTTATCACGATTTGTCAGTAATTTGTTTGTCATCAAAAATAAAGTCCTAAATTTGTTGAATTTTCACTCCAACTAGACTTGGTCGACGATTCTATAAGCCATGTTCTATCTCAAACTAAAATCGTTGTATAATATTTTACCTTATTGTATATTTCCCTTCGAGCGAAATATCAATTCACCCCACTTTATTTTTCGCTACAAATTTACGAATGATTCGCTGTGCAACTGCAGTTGGTGCTTTGTGTTTACTCATGGTGCTAGGGACGAAATAAGTAAAATAGGATGAACAAATTAACACCAAATGATTATTTAATTAACTACTCGTGATTGCTATGGTATAATATATAAGAATAAACCAACGCTGTTAAAAAATTTCGTTTTTATTTGATCTATCTCTTCGTAAGTTAATAAAATAAAAAATCCCGTCATATCTGTTAATATATCTTGAACTTCTGTCCACTACTCAATTTATAACTTAAGAGAAAACTATGTATATCAAAGAAATTCGTTTGATTATCAAAACATTATAATTTATATCGTTGTAAATAATCACATTAGAAAAATTGTAAATTATCACATTCTAAAGCTACAATTTACAATGAGCTAAATTCATGACGGACACATGATAAATGCAATCACGTGTCCTCCGTTGAATTCAAAACAAACTGACATTAGTCTTGTACTTGTTGTTCTTCTTGTAAAATTTTAATAAAACTTCAAATCTGATAATTGAGTAAAGATGTTCAAATGCTGAAATTCCTCAAAAAGTTTTTCAAAATTAATATATGTGTATTTGTACACACTAAACGTGTACTTTTAAATCAAATTCATTTTGTTTATTTATGTGCGTTATTATTGTTGACAAATATTTACTTTATAAAAGAAAGTTTCTGCATAAAGCAAAAGTTGGCAACGGCGAAGTGCATTGGTTGGAAAAGCAAAACTGTTGTTATGTGAGTAAGACGTCACATGAATTTAATCCATTGCGTTACATTAAAATTTAAATAGTTACTTATATGTGGTATACTTAATAAAAACACACATTGCGGGTATATTTTTTATAACTCCCCATATTATTTCGCGCTTTTTCACTTGTTTAACCCAATTAAAACCAAACGTAAGACGAAACTGTTTGCAATGGTTTCATTTTAGGTCCGATTTTCTTTTTCTTCTTGTTAAATATGTATATATATATGCACACACACATATAGGGTTTTGAGTAATGATATCTCGTTTCAGAATGCTAATTAGAACATTGTAAATGAACATTAAAAATGATATTTTGTTCCGAATATGAAACGGCGCGCGATTCTACAACTAACAATCTGACATTTGCAGCAAATAAAAAAATAATCCTTCAAACATCCTTCATAAAAAATAATAAATATAAAACGGCAACCAACAACACTACTACAGTCAAAACACAGACGAGCGACCTTGAGTATTCTGAGGCCGTTTCTTCAGTTCAAAGTAATTTCTGTTCCAACAATGTTCTTCTGTTCTACGTTAGAAAATAAAGCATTCTTTTGTTCCCAACGTCTTTATTCCGTACAGGATTTCCTTCTCCATAGGTAGAATTTCAAGCAACTCGGTGTCTTGTTTAATTTTTTTTTTTTCTCTCCCCCCTCTGTTCATTACAATTCATTCGCCAGTTGGTGTACGAAAAGCAGCTGTCATCAACACTGAGCATGGATTTTTCTTGGTAAACCATTATCGGAACTGGAATAACAAAACACTACATGACACAAATTTTTTTCCAATTAAACCTATTCTTGTTACTTTTTGTTATTCGGTGAACAGGCATGCATCCTGGTAAATCAGTTTTTTTTTTTTTGTTTCTATGAAAAAGTTTGGTGATGTGTTTTTGATAAAAATATTATTTTTGCGAGCCAAAATTTAATTTTTGGAAAAGAAGGGGGGGGGATGAAAGAATTTCACTAACTTAGATACAAATATGTCAAAAGTAGAATTATATAGTTTAAAGCAAGGGTGAACAAAAAACTGTTTTAGCTCGAATGCCACATTGTGGAAGCGGAGGGTACTGGAGGGCCGTACCTTTTAAAAATAAATGATTGCTTTCATTATTTAACTTTGCATCTCAGAAATAGTATAAATTGTTCCATAAAAATCAATACATATAAGTTAAATAAAATAGTGGCAGTTTTATTCAATGTCATATCTATATTTACAACCACATTTGATTTTAAAATCAGGTTAATGAGACCAATATTTCTTATCACATTTTTCAGTTCCTACTATTAACTCACACTCTATATATTTATCTTGGTGGAATTTTCAATTGTTAATAAAATACATTTTAAAGCGCTCAATTGAGCTGAAATTTTATGTACATGATTATTTTGGATGACAATACAATAATTTAATTATAATTAATAAAAATTAATTTTTTTTTGATTAAAACTAATTATTTAAAGAATTACAAATACACAACCACGTTGGCGACTTAGCAACAATTGTGGCGACTTGTGTCAAGACTTGAAAAGGTTTTTTTTTTTCACGTTTAAAAGCATTCAGTTGAACTGAAATTTTATAGACACGATTGTTTGGGATGACAATACGATACTTAAAGGATCATTAATAAAAATCAATTACCACATAATGTTGTGATTCTGTCATATGTATATTAATTGTAACGATTTAATAAAAAGTAGCTAAAATAAAAATTTTCTTTGATCTAAGTGGGAATTGACTTAATTTTTTTTTATATTACTTGTTCTATAATTTTTTTTTAATCAGGAATGAGATTGCTTTTTGAAATTCTCATGGCTGCACATTTTAAAAATGATTGTATTCATTGGGATAAAAAATAATTAATATAAGTTAAATAAAATATAGTGGCAGTTGTTTTATTCAATTTATTTATTGTGCTGATTTCATTTCATCTATAGGTGCAAGCACATTTAATTTTAGAATCAGTTTAACGACACAAATGTACCCAAGCATACTTTCCTACAGTTAAAAAAAATCAGAAGTGAGCTGCTGGTTGAAATTTGCATCTAAACCTGCAAGTTAATCTAAGTTTACTTGCATCTATATTTACTCTTGTTGTTGTTCATGCAAGAAAAACTTAACTCACAAATATATGTCGAAATAAATATAGAGAATATTTTCTGTCTAGTTGGTTTTCTGACTTGGCGGACCTTAAAGAAGCTCTTTGAAGTCTGCAGGTGGCTGCTCTATGCTCACCCCTGTTAGTACACCTGTAGAGTGAATACTTTTACATTTTTTTTTTTGGCCATGGGTAGCCTAGTGGTTAGAGCATCGGACTTCAGACCGGAAGGCCTGGGTGCGATGCCACCAAATACCTTCCGAGTACACGCTCGTTAAATCAGTGGATCCGAAAGCCTTATGGGCTGATTCACGAGTGCAGGGGACTGGAGAATATTTCCCTCCCCTTCAGTTACATGCCAGAATTGTGGAGGTGGAGAAGGTAGTATCGCCATCTATCGTGCCTTCGGGGAATTTCGCCGAGCTAATTCGTACTCTCACCTGTATGGTGCTCAAGGCCAACCACAGGCGTAGTTCTAGACCCATGCCACGATGAATTTCGTGGGCCTCGTTTTGAATACGTCAGACAGGTGGCATTAGCCATAATAAGAACATTTTTTTTTCAAAAGAATTCAGTAGTTAAAATTATAGTGATATAAAATAACACCTGTATACAGGCGGTTTGTCGGCTTCAAAGAAATAAAACATTAAAGAAACCATGAGTACAATTTAAACAAAAAAAATTACGCCTTTTGTAGATGCAACCATTATTTCATCAATTTCTTACCCACTTTAGATTTTCATCCGTTATGTACAAGTTTGCTCGATTGTAAAGTTAATTTCACTGTGAAATTCACGAATTTGTGTTTCTTCGTAGTTAATCTCGGCTCTTCTCAATCGCACTCAAATGAATTCGTGTAAATCAAGGGTGTCAAACTCAAAGGCTGACTTGGGCCAAATAAAAAAGGTCTAACTTCAGGTGGGCCACTAAGAAAATCAAAATTTATAGAAACATAGGTTTATTTTGAATAATACATTATAATATACACTCAGGAATATTGAAAATAGCGACCCAAGAAGGAAGCTAAGTACAATCGCGAAACTTTGCAAATAAGTACAGAGTAATGTGATATGCAAATGATCCAAGTTTTGTGCCAATACGCATGCTCATACACGCCGAGGTGGCGCTACAATCAGGAAGAGGGTTCTACATAAGCTAGCGCAAATTCGAAGATTCATAAACGTGACGATTACCCGCCGATTGTAGGAAGACTTTGGTAAGCGAAACATGGCAGGTAAACGTGCAAGAAGACATTTCTCACAGTTAAGCGAGTTTGAGAGAGGCCTGATCATCGGGATGAAAACTGCAGACTGGTCGACGCGCCGTGTTGCTGGCCAGGGGGATCGTTCGGAGTGTGCCGTTAGAAATTGTTGGGAGCAGTGGACACGAGAAGGTACCCACGCGCGGAAAACCGAGTCTGGAGCGACCAGGAAGACCACGAGGAGAGAGGATCGAAAGATCGTGCGGCAAGCCCTTGTGGACCCCACAGTGACTCGTTCAACGAAACGAGCAGACGTAGGCGTAGAAATTGTTCCACAAACAATTTCCAGACACCTTGCAGAAGCATATCTTAAATCCAAGCGCCCTTTCCGTGCCCTCCCTTTAACACCGGAACATCGGCAACTGCGTCTACAGTGGTGCCAAGCCAGATTAATGTGGAATGTCACAGATTGGCAAAAGGTTGTGTTTAAGGATGAATCCCGGTTTGTTTTGGGGACAGATGATAACCGTATGCGGGTGTGGAGGCGCCCTGGTGAGCGGTACAATTCCCCCCACACTGTTCTACGTCACACTGCCCGCACAGCTGGTGTAATAGTCTGGGGGGCCATAGCCTATGATAAGAGGTCCACTTTAATTGTGTTGCGTGGAACCTTAACGGGCCAACGTTACGTTGATGATATTCTTCGACCCCATGCAGGACCTTTCCTAAATGGTCTCCCAGGGGCAATTTTCCAGCAAGATAATGCTCGTCCGCATACAGCAAGAGTTGCTCAAGACTTTCTATGTCATATTCAGACTCTTCCATGGCCGGCCCGCTCCCTCGATTTGTCCCCTGTAGAGCTCGTGTGGGATCAGCTAAAACGGCAGATGCCATCGTGTCACTCTGTACATGATTTAGAGTTGGCTGTTCAAGATTTGTGGGCCCATCTGCCTCAGGACAACATAAGGTGTCTAATCAACTCAATGCCGGAGGGTGTGGCGGCATGTATTGGAGCTGGAGGTGGTCCAACACGCTATTGAAGTTGTTCAGTATTTGTGTCGTTGCACACCCATTATTCGTTTAATTGTCTTGTTTTTGAGATCAAGTGAATCTCTCATCTGTGTCATTATGTGTATTAAATTTCATTTCAATCCGATGCTTTCTTCTTGGGTCGCTATTTTCAATGTACCTGAGTGTTTATGTATATAAAAGAACAACAAAAATTTAGTATGTACATCCTGACACTTGACATATCTTCTCTGCTACTATCTTTCCGACTTTGGGAGAAATTTTGATATTTTATTACATATTATTGTGTGCCAATTTATGTGTGCCGGGCCGCAGAAATGCGCATTGTGGGCCTCGTGCACCCCGCGGTACGCGAGTTTGACACCTCTGGTGTAAATGGAAGGATTGCTGTACTTACAGAAACTTATTTGATGGTGACTGATGTACTGAAACATTAATCTTTCGTTGACTTTTATGTAATTTTATTTTTTTAAATAGCTATCTTTTAGAATTATATTAACAACACACCTATTACGATTGAAAACTATTTTTTCAAAGATAATTTATTTAAGTAACATCTAATGTATTCTGGAAAATATTTAATGAAACGAGGTTCAACCTACTCTCTGAACTAGCAGTTCTAGAATATTTGCAAAAAGGAAACAGCAATTTCGCCCTAAAAAAATTCCATACAGTGAAAGCTGTTATTCTCAATGCAACCAATTTTTAACATGAACTTTTTCACTCATTTTGAAGCTTTTTTCTACTTAGAGATAAGTAATATCTTTATGTGCTGTCAAGTTTGATGAATTGCAAAATTATGTAGATAATGCACTTCTCGAAAGTCAAATTTATCCATAATGTAACGTGTTTCATTTATGATGGATCGTTTCTCTCTTTCTATTTAGCAACAAATTAGCTACAATGTTTTACTTCGTTAAAAAAATTATTTTATGTGTCTTCTGTATATAATGCATTAAATTTTTCTCTTTTCTGAACATTTCATGTTAAGAATAATGTCTTTCTCTGATTAGCTAATTTTCTTTTCAAATTCAAAGGAAGAAGAGGTATCATTATTGCTTACTCGCTTTAGATTTGTTTCAAAACTCTGGCCCTGCAAAATGAAGAGTGTAATAGTGAAGTATCGATGTTGTCATCCAACTGTGCTTTATACTGGCTCCATAATTTATTTCCATCACAATTCCGAAAAAAAGGAACACCAATGTAAATGCCATTTGACAATGTTTATGTTCTCCATGTTTTGTTACCCGTAGCGCGTAAAGTGCAAATACAATGTGTGGCGGCGCTTTAAAATCTCACTCAACCACCTTGAACTTGAGTCGGCTGAATATAAATTTGATTGCAACCTCTCTGCGGCAGCTCAACTCAGAGCGTCTGTCGATTTGTAACTTTAATTCTAACGAGACTAGAATATGGAATGCGACGTTTGGGGTCATTAATGGTAGCGCGAGAGTTAAGAAATTACATAATTGATTTATTTGCTTCACAGCTATTAATTACAATGTATTTGCATTTTAAACAGAAGTCATTCACACTATTAATTATTTCTATTCTACAGAATGTGTCCCTTGTGGGGGAGAAGGCAAACACAACTGTTGGTGTTTCAAAACGGATTGTCCTTTCACACCATGGTCTTGGGGTGGGGACGGTTTCTCTCATCCCTCGAATTGTAATTGTAATTGTAGTTTGGTAGGGAGGGCGCATTAGTTCTTCCCTTCATTCAGGACATTTTGGATGACATTAAAACGCTTTCAAAAGTGGCCCCTTTTAATAAATTCTATTTAAAATTTAAATTATAGTCACTGAAAATTAATAAAAAGAAAAATTACTTTAATACTAAAATTTCTTACTATGAATAAATTTATAAAGAAAAATAAATTAAAGATTAAAATTTGATTAAAAAAAAATTTTTTTTCCGTAATGGGGGGCAGATGGAGCCAATCCGGTTGCAGCAAAAGAGTCCGAGTTAAAGAGAAAAAATATTTAGATGTAAAAAGTTAAAATGAGTTGGTAGGGAGTGGAGCTTCTGTGAATAGCTGATCAGAGAGGTCAGCATTTTTGCGTTTAAGTTTAAGCGTGAGAAGCCCGAACCCACTGACGCGTCTGCTTCGTTGGACCGCCTGACTTGGGGCTACTCCCTCCCTCGCCGCTTGTGCGGGAGCGTCTTGTCTTGATTTGGATATTTTTCTATTTCACGGTTTTTCTTTTTCGTCCAACCTACTGGGTAAAAGCGCCTTCAGCTCTGTCACCCGCGAAGATCTAATTTTAGTTAGTCGAAGCCGATTTTGCAGCTGTAGGGCATGCAAATGACGCAGAAGTTAAAATAAGTTATTATTGGCAATAATGTTGCTGATTTTTCTGATATTGTGGAATTATGTATGTTACTTCTAATCAATGAAGTCATAGTCATAAGATAGCTGCAATCACGTGTTTCTAGCCAATCAGTTTGTAATGATCCCTAAGGACCTCACTTTGAGAACTAGGATAATTAGGAGACGTAAATGAACCAGTAGCCATTTTTATAAATAACTTTCTTTATTTAGATATCTTTCCCAAATAGAATCAAAGACTTATTAACAACGACAAGACGAATATTATGAGGTTTTAATTATAATAATCTTTAAATTAACTCAATTAATTAATAATCTAATCAATTCATTAAATAACGATCACGCAGAAATTACCACGATAAGAGATCCCAGACTTATATTCAATAATGTTCTTAATGAACATTTTACTTTAATCTCACTCTTAAAACTTTAATGAGACTTTAAATACGATTTTATATTTACCACTCGGAATCTCAATTCTTCATGAGAACAAATTATCTTCAACTACATTATTTCAATTCAAATTCACTATAACTCTATGTCACAATGTCTATCTCCTACTGTTCCTTAATGAATTGTTCACGGGAATTTATTGCGAGGGCTCTAAGAGCTGCGCACGAAATTTGCGATCCCTCGACACTGTCTACTGGATTTCTTGATAAAAGGTCTGCGACCACGTTTTGAACACCAGGTCTGTGCTCCCATTCTATGTTAAACTCTGACAATTTCAATGCCCATCGGATCATCCTACTTGATAAATTCTTACCATTGGTTAACTTCGTTAACGCTACGTGATCTGTAATCACTTTCACAGGTAAAGGGTCCAAAATAAGTTTTAAACTTATTTAGAGCCCAAATTACCGCCAAACATTCTCTTTCGGTAACCGTATAATTACGTTCTGCTTTATTAAGGGTTCGAGACGCGAAAGCAATAGGTTTTTGATTTTGCTGAAGCACAGCACCAATTCCGACCCCACTTGCATCAGTGAATAAATTGAACTGTTCAGAAAATTTGGTAATTGCAAAATCGGTGCCTCCGTTAGTGTGCGTTTGATCTGATCAAAAGAATCCTGTGCTTCTCCCGACCAGTTAAACTTCGCCCCCTTTTTCTTTAATTGGTACAATGGTTCGCATATATCTGCGTATCGCGGAATAAATTTTTGGTACCAACCCGTCATCCCTAAAAATTTTGACACTTCTCTATTATTTTTGGGAGGTTTCATTTCCGTAATTGCCCGAATTTTCTTATTGTCAGTTTCGATTCCTTCTTTACTAATAATCAGGTCTAAATATTTGAGTTTGTCACGAGCGAAGTGACATTTTTTTTTTTTATTTAACGTTAGCCCTGCGTCTCGTAATAAGGTAAAAACCTGAGTTAAATGATCTAGGTGGTCTTTGAACGATGGAGATGTAATAATAACATCATCCATATAAACGGACACGAAACGCCCAATAACAGGTTGGAGGATTATATCGATAGCCCTTTGGAAATTAGGCGCCGCCCCAGAAAGACCGAAAGGCATGCGTAGGAATGCAAAAGTGCCATTGCGAGTGATAAACGCTGTTTTTCTATGTCCTTTGGACTAATCGCCAACTGAAAATAGCCATTTCTGAGATCTAGAGTGGACATAACGTTGGTGTGAGGGATATTGGTGAGTAAGTCATCAATAACCGGTAATGGATATCGAGGATATTTGGTAATTGCATTTAGTTTCCGATAATCGATCGCGAAACGATACGCCTCGGGAGAATCTGGAGGAAGGTCATTGTTCTTTCGAGTTAATACGACTGGAGATGCATAGGGCGAATTAATAGGACAAATTGTACCATCCCGTAACATCTTATCTATGTGATAATCAATAATGCCTTGTTTGACCCTGTCGTACTTGTATGGTCTCGACATTACCGGTCCTTTATCTCCAGTATCTATCTCATGATATACAACATGCGTTAATCCCGGTTGATCGGAAAATAACCCTTTAAAATTATTAAATAAGGCTTTTAATTGCCTTTGTTGCTCGTCATTAAGTTTCGATTCTGTGAGATCAATATCAACGAGTTTCTCCTCTTTAGGCTTTTGTTTGATCAGATGATCGGGAATGATTAAGGATTTCTGATCAAAATCTAATGTTAATCGTGACGCCTTCATAAAATCAATCCCTAGAATGCACTGATACTGCATGTTATCAAGTATATGGAATTCCCAGGGTTTTTGAAATTCCCTGATTCTAATTTGTAATTCGACTCTACCCAAATGACTGCACGGGGCTCCTTGTGCTGTCACGACTCTGTCTTTCGTCTTTTGACGAGGTCGGTATGAAAAATAATTGCGGTATACCTCCTCCGAAATAAAAGATTTCTCCGCTCCCGTGTCCCATAGTGCGGTAATAAAGGTTTCATTTAATAGAATAGGGACATACGGTAATTCGACTGGGGTCATTCTTATAGAGGATACTCTGATAGGCCGATGATCCCAAACTGGAGGATTTTCCGTACCTCGCGATCGATTACCTCCATATTCACATCGATCGCTTAAAAGTTTAAATTTCTACTTCGTTCATTTTGACCTCGAAATGAACTATTTCTCGACCCGCTTTGTCGACCGCCTTGACTGTGGAATGGTTGATCCGATTGTCCACTTTGGCGTCTACCCTCGAATCTGCGATTATTTGTGAAACCTTGGTTTTCGAACCGATTAAATTCTCTTTGTGGTCGGCTATTATTGGCGTATCTCTCATTATTTCTGTTTTCCCTCCAATTTTCCTGTCTATGCCGGGTATTAAAACGATTGTTTTCATGAGGGCCTGAACTTCTAAATCCCTCACTCGAACCTCTGATTTGCCTATGCATAAAACGTTCTTCGTATTTATCAACGATTTGTAGGAGATTGGCAGTATTTCGTGGATGTCTAACTTCGACATAATCCAAAATTTGGGGTTCTAATCGACTGATGACGTGATCTATTAATTTTTCCTCCGACATTTCTAGTTTAAGTATTTTATGAATTTTCAACAATTCATAAATAAAGTCCGAAGGTTGTTGATCTCGTCTTTGTGATGAGGAATAAAATCGCGTTTCTAGTTCTGACCTGTTTCTGACCACGGGAAATTGTTCTGACAATGCCTGTTTTAAGTGCGCGTAGTCTGTTGTCTTATCTTCAATGACTCTATAACCTAGAACTTCAAACCAGTCGAGTGCTCGACCTTTGAGATGACCTTTCAAGTAAGCACATGCCAGTTGTGCAGGTATCTCATAATACGCGAGATTATGATCAATATTCTCCAAAAATCATCTATGTTCTCAATTCCCGAAAAATATTGTTCCGGAATGATTCTAAAACTGGATCCGACTCTATTCTCGGGATTTATACGTTGGGCGCCATTGTAATGATCCCTAAGGACCTCACTTTGAGAACTAGGATAATTAGGAGACGTAAATGAACCAGTAGCCATTTTTATAAATAACTTTCTTTATTTAGATATCTTTCCCAAATAGAATCAAAGACTTATTAACAACGACAAGACGAATATTATGAGGTTTTAATTATAATAATCTTTAAATTAACTCAATTAATTAATAATCTAATCAATTCATTAAATAACGATCACGCAGAAATTACCACGATAAGAGATCCCAGACTTATATTCAATAATGTTCTTAATGAACATTTTACTTTAATCTCACTCTTAAAACTTTTAATGAGACTTTAAATACGATTTTATATTTACCACTCGGAATCTCAATTCTTCATGAGAACAAATTATCTTCAACTACATTATTTCAATTCAAATTCACTATAACTCTATGTTTCAATATCTATCTCCTACTGCTCTAACTTTACTATTTCGTTCGACTTAAATAGTGAATCTAATCTACATAACAAGTAATCCTGTCCGCTTTCTGGAGTTGATTGGAAATAGGTTGGGAATTAAATTTCCCTAAAAAGGTCGCAACCATTCAGAAGGTTAGTGATAAAGTTCCGTATAGATTCGTCACAAGTTCATAAATTCATGTGCCGTCATGGCACTGGCGTAGCTAGTTCTGAGTGGGCCCCGCATCAAAATTCCTTCGGGGCCCTTTACAGGTATGAAAGCTCTGTTAGCGAGACTGCAGTTACATATATTGGGGCCCCTGTATCTCGGGGGCCCGTATCATTGATACGCCCCTGCGTCATGGGCTTATGAATGTAGCTACGCGTTCATGAGGTTCACTGTTGACAACTTTTGCTTCTTTTTAGAGAGTAAATATTTGTGAAAAATAACAACGAATATAAGTAAATAAAACGCACTTGATTTAAAAGTATACGCATAATATAAGAATTTTTTTTTAATTTTGAAAAACTTCTTGAAGAATCTTAATATTTGAACATCTTCACCCACTTATTAGATTCGAAATTTTATCTAAATTTTACAATTAGAACAACTTAGCAACCATTACTTAACATTTATTTGGAAAGTTAACTTTGGACATTTAAGTTTGCGTCTCTTATAGTATTTGTTTGTGGTTGAGTAATAGGTAGAAGGAACTGAAAATTTAGTCAGTATATTTGACACATTTAGTATATCGTCAAAGAATTCTATGAATTTTGAAAAGAAACACCTGTACCAACTTCCTTATGAAAGCAATGGTTCCATTAATATTAATAACCCATACTAAAGGCAAAGGTAGTTGCTTATGTCAGTGACTTACACAAACCTCTCTTATTGGGAGGGGTTACATTCTAAAATACTAGAAAGAAAGAAAAAGAAGTAGAAATGAAAAATTTGTTGGTCTTTGGGTGTAAAGGGTTGGTTAAGAGGCCAGAGCGGACATTCTTGCACGTATTGTGGTGTTTCCATACATAAAATTGGACGAAAGAATTGAAAACATCCTAAAAGAGAGAAATAAAAACATCAAACAATTTAGAAAAATATCTACAATCTTTAAGTTTTGTAACTATATATAGGTTGGACTAAATCCAATGGTAAATGATATTTATGCCTTTATAATGAAGGTTAGTTAGTATTGTATTTGTTTTTCTTTTATTTACTTGTATCTGTTTTATATATTTTACTTCTAGTATTTATTTTTACTTACATCAATGAAACTAATTAATTTTTTGGCAATTGCACTCGCTTTAATATTTATTTGACTCTAAGATACAGTTTGCCACCAAATCCCTGAAATTCGTTCATACTCTTCATTACACTTTTACTTATATTATTAATTTTTAAGTATTTCTCTGAAAGTTTTTATTTTTATAACATTTTGCTATATGTTAAAAGTGCATTCGCACTATGATATCTCAACAATTTAATATAAATAATTAAATTTGATTGGCAAAAATGTATTTTTAATTTGATTGGCAAAAATGTATTTTTATATAATCAAGTGCAAAAACAGAATGCTTCGGTAAAAAAACGTTATCTGACGTGAAAGAGATTTGCCATTTAATTTACTGTTTTAAATTATACTTGTGATTTTTAAAAGTATTTATTTACATATTTATCTGCACCCTTTATCTGTTCTAAGAGGGGAAAAGGTATCCGCTCTAACCACGATGAGTTTCAGAGTGTCCGCTCTAACCACAAAATTTTATGTGTCTGCTGTGACCACGTCCGCTGCAGCCGCACCACCCCAAAGGGTTGGAACTCCAAAACACTCCCCGCCACTGACTTATGTGTTGCTTCTGTTGCGAATTTGTTGGTTGTAATAAAAGATTTCTCTCTCCCTCTCTCTGAGTAATGAAAAGAGGACATCTTAGCTTACTTTCTTAATTTTTAGAACCTTTTGAGGGGCAACTCTAATTGAATTTGTTACTGTCCTTTCGTTATTCTACAAGGCGATGCAAAATCAAATCGAAAGTGAAATGCCAGCAGTTAAACTATTGTTCCTCTAGTTTGATTCAAATATCCGGTCACGACACATTCTTTTGTATCCCGGATATTTGTTAATTAACTAAGAGTGGTAAATGTCTGTTTATTGGGCAGGAAGAAAAAGGGAGGATTTGAAAGCGATTTTACATGGAGATGGAACGGCCCTGCGACTATGTTCACTGAAAGACATTAGAACAGTGGCGTAACGTGCACCCCCGCATAGCTGGGGGGGCAGGCTTCTAGGGGACCCAAAGACTGATTGACGCCAAATACGTACCCTTTGTAAGATCCGGCATGGGGTTCAAAAACTTGACTTTGCAGTGGGCCCTAATATTCTCCGTTACACTAATATTTGAGAACATTAAGATTTTCTAATTTATTTATTGAAAAAATTCAACCATTTAAGCGAATTAGAGCTCGCAAGTATCGTTCCACTATAAAATTCAGATATAGTAGAAGTTTTGGTGTGTGTGTATGCTTATTTCTTAATCAAAATATATCAAGAATACATGTGCACGAGGTGTAGTTTGTTGGATTGAATTCCAAACGAAATAGAAATATTACTTATCAACGTAAATGAAGTCTGCATGCAGATATCTTTAAGAATCTTTACTGCTTTCAAGTAGATTTATTCAGAATCTTGTCTAATTCAGTCTCTGTGAGACAACTTGAACATTTCCTTTTATCGCTTTACTAACATCTTCTGGAACTTGGAGTTTATTTAGGTAATCCCTGGATTTTTACTTCAGATCAGTTTAAATAGAAATGCCTTTTTGCATATTCATCAAAGGCAAGGTTCTCACATTAAACAACATCATAATGAAACTGCAGAGATTAATTAAGGGAAAACACGCGTGAGAACCTTCTCCATATTTAATTGCGACAGAAAAAACGTTGGAAAAGCTGTTATGAAGTCTTATGGAATAAGGCTTTTAGCATATTATGACAGTTAAATCTTTCGTCTGTCGTTAACACAATAGCAAAACGTGATGTTCATGATTATCTGTTGCTAATTTCGCCCAAGTAAATGATGCTACTTCTTGGACAGATAAGAATTGAAGTGAAAATACACTTCATTCGATGTCACTCCTTTCGAGTGAGGTCAGTACCTCAACTGGATGAATTAAACGGACATTTAAGGAGGTGAAAAAGAAAAAGTAAGCAAAGTAAAGCCAGAAGAGCGTGAAACCGCAACCGCAGAAAAACAAAGTGGGTGATGAATAAGCTCCGTGCGTGATGATGCGATTGCTGAGGAAGAAGTAATCATGGTGGGGCGGAACTCTCATTCCTTTCCGGAAGGGGGTGATTCATATTTCGATGAGTTGTTCAGCACACGACACAACTTATTAGTCATTGTTTGGTTCTCGAAATTCTTTGCCCCCCAAATTTTCATTCTTTTGCCTCGACCACAAATTTTCTCCTCTCCGGCGTTTGACACATGCACAACTCCTCCTATTCATACATTCCTGTGCTAATGACGATTCTGATACAATAACGATTTAGTCGAGAACAGTGTTATGGTTACAGTTTTCTTCGTGAAAATTCCACGGAATTTTTATAGTTTGCTCTTCAAGACATGACTGCTTCTGGTTTGTCTTTAAAGTTCCCCAAATCTATCGACTCCAGAAATGTGCTGTTAATAATACAGGGAGTATATTTGATACAAATAGAGTCGGACCTCTATATAACGAAGTCACTAAATCCCGGGAAAAAGTTCGTTACATGGAAAATTCGTTATATAGAGGCTCATTTTTTAATATACCTTATAATCTATATAAAACAAATTTTAAATTCATCAACACTATGTATTGAAAAAGTAATTATTCACACTTTTTTAAAAATTATATATGTTTGTCTTATATATCTTACCCATCAAAAAAGAAAGAAAAACTGCACGAAAAACAAAAATAAAGAATGTCGAAGAATTCACTGTATTTTCAATATTAAAAAAAAAATTTAAACTAAATTTAATGAATTTTGTGTGGACATTTTATAATTTAAAGCATCAAGTAATATAAAACATATATTATTTTGTAATTAGAACACGGGACAACTCCACTGAGGGTGAAAGAGGAAATCGAAGATGTTTCTAATGAACTGGGCAATGGGGATTAAAGGTTGCACTTCTTGGATGAAACTGTTGCTCTCTGTGAGTTAAGGTCTAATAAAACCAGTTCAAGACCACCATAAAATGTGTTAAAGAGAGAATAACTTGAAATTTTTTCAGAAACACTTTTTAAAAAAAGGGAGTACCGAAACTGAATCACAAAAGAAAAAGTTCGTTGTGTAGAAAATGCACTTCGCTATAGAGAGGTTATTTTACGAAGAAAATCCTGAAATGTCCAAGGTTCCAGGAAAAAGTTCGCTGTATAGAAAAATTTGCTATATAGAGGTTCGTTATATAGAGTACTGTACTTACTTACGTCGACTGTATTTATATTTATTTTCCGACCCTTAAAGAAGTTTTAGGCACGTAGTTCACACACAGAATCTGGTTTATTCAAGTTTACATGTTAAATTATTATCTCTTTGGAAAACGAGTTTTTTTTAAAAAGAAATGTGTTCTTTTTAATTTTAAGAGCATGCTAATAAATTAATTACTCAAGCCAAAGCTATCCTTAGATGTAGAGCCCCAGGGAACAAATATGGAGTGAGTGACACGGTGTTATTGGCGATGAACCTCGCAATTTTGAACAGGTTTTTTGACACCTGTGAGCTGTACCCCTCTCTCAAAACTACCGCACCACGCCAATGAGCGAACTTTGAACTTCGTCCCTCCCCCCTTTTTTGTATAAAATATCGTTCATACTTCATCTCCTGTATTTTAATGTCAAAATAAGCTTTTAAAATAATATGTTTATGTTAGAAATCACATGCGAGTTTGCAATATTAATTTTTTTAAGTCATTTTTCTCTATATAAACATAGAATTTGAGTTTTACTCTTTCTACATTTGGATTTAAAATGATTTAATAGTTCTTTTCTTTAATTAAAAACTTATTAACTTGAATAATTCGTTTTTGTTAATTTTAATGAACATAATCATTGTGAATGAATAGAAAATGTGATAATGCTATTTTTAAGTGTCACATCTAGACTATAGAAAATTATATGTAACTCTTCCCTTTAAGAAATTTTCCAGACTGACCTGCCTCACATATTCGTATTTTAAATTTCTTCTCAATATTTACATAATCATGTCTTTTAAAAATAGATGTTTCACTTATCATTATTTAAAAAGTATCAGTTATTGACCACTTTTCATTTTGGGAAGCAAACAAAACTGTAAAATCCCTCTTTTGGTATTTTACAGTTAGCTCCATCTAAATTGGTTTCTGAAGTGTCTCCCTTTGATCATTAATTCCGGAAGGCTGAAGATGTTACGTTCCAGCAAACCCTGAATCTGTCGGAGCCTTAATGATTAAAAGCCTCATTAACTGCAGTTATTTCAGCTGTGGTCAACATTAGGGTATGTAGTTAAACGTATAAGACGTTTTTGAGTGTGTGTGAGAATGAGTCATTCCTCCACAACGATTAGAGGGTGAGAAAACATGTTCAATGTAGTACAGATGTCAACTCTGTATAAGACAACGTTTTCCTTCAAGATTGGAAGGGAGTCCTTTTCCTTGAATATCTGTCCTCAGGATAAATAAAATTATTTTGATTGAATACTAAATTGGATAATTATGAATAATATGAGTAATATTTTAATGATTAGTGATTAAATAATCTTTTCGAAATTGTGTACTTATAAAATCATATTTGATTCAGCCTTATTTTTCAGTTATATTATTTTAAAATTATTCATAAAATTATTTTTTTAAATCTTATTTTAATGGCCTCGTTTAATTCTTGGCAGGCCTATAGATCATGGGCTCAGCGGAACCCTAAAGTTCCGTGGAACTTCGACAGGGTTTCGCAAGTAAGCACTATTTGCTTAGTCAAATTGCCAAAATTTTAATAAAAGAGGATAAGGGATCGAATTCTAAAAAACTGTTTGCTCATCAAAAGAAATATAAATAAAAATTTTAAGATTAAAATCTACACTATTAAAATTTGAAGGTAAACAAACGTATCTATCTATATATCCATCTATCTTTGAATCTATGATGCCCTATCTTCTCACGCACCGTAAGACGCAGAAACTCGTCGAAGGTACCAAAATTTCGGGAAAAATTCGAGGAATCCGTTTTGACCATTTATATTCCGATATTCCAATTAGTTAAAAAGATGTTAATTAAAAACCTTAAAACGCATAATTAGTACCATTTTCACCGCCAGGGGAAAATTCGGAACTTTTTTTTTCAGACGTTTTTAAAACGCGTTCTAATTTTTTTCATGAGACTCAGACAAAAAATAATTACAGATTCGGAAAGATATTTACTTCCCCACGATATGGTACAATTTATTTTACAAAATAATTATATTTTGTATTTTTTACGATTTTTTTAAAAATGAGTCGAAATCGATACGTTTTTATGAATATGATTTCTAAATCGTTCCGCTTGCATTTTCTTTCGCTCTAATGAGAAAAATATTTTACACTAAAAAAGTTCATGTTTTTCTCTTTTATAATCAGTCATTGAAAAAATTTAATGTGTCAAAAACTGTTTCTTTTATGATTTTTCAAAAAATACTCAAAATTTTGTTTAAATATTTAATAACTTCTCTATTTATAAAAATAATCTCACGAAACTTTTTTCCGTGTGTAGAACAATATTATAAGTAACCTGTACAAAGATTGATAAAATATCTTAAAAATTACGGGTTTTTTTTCATTTTTCCCCTTTTGCGAGAAATATGTAGGCATTATTTTTTTTGAAGTTTTTTGTTTAAAAATTACCGTAGTTTGCAATCGTTATATGAAGTTTGAAAGCATTAACTTAAAAATAAAGCCCGAAAAAATTTTTTAACTGTAACAAATAACACAATGCGAAATTGAACATATCTCCTCTTATTTTAAAAATCATTTCAAGACTTTTTCCGGCAGGAACCTACAGCGTGGAATTCGAAGGTGCTGCTTAAAAAAAAAAAAAAAAGGGTGTTTCTAGTTTCGAAACTGAAAAGGATATTCAATTTCGGATAGCGTTATTTGTTACAGTTTAAATTTTTTTTCGGGCTTCATTTTTAAGTTAATGCCTTGAAACTTCTTATTTCAGTTGCAAACAACGGTCATTTTTAAACAAAAAATGTAACAAAAATAATGCTTAAATATTTCTCGCAAAAGAGGAAGAAAACGAAAAAAAAACACAATTTTTTTTAAATCGTAATTTTTAATCTGTAAAAAAATTGAAAAAATTACTTAAAAATTACGCATTTTTTAAAAAAAAATTGTTTTTCGTTTTTTTTTTTTTTTTGCTAGAAATATTTAAAAATTATTTTTGTTACATGTTTTGTTGTGGCCGCGGTAGCCGAGTGGTATAGGTATCGGACCGTGGCTTGCTTTGTCACGGGTTCGAACCCTGTACCACTAAAGACCCGCCGTGTAGGGCAGCGATGCACGTTAAATCTGTCGAAAGCTGAAACGTCCTCCCGTTGGTGTGGTGTGGTAGTTAGGAGAGGGGGTGCCAGCTCAGGTGTCGTCCACGTCACTTGACCATGGTTCAAAATTACATGGTCCGTCGCCAAAAGCCCTCGTGTAGCTGAACAGTGCGACGTTAATATTCAATCAATCAATACATGTTTTGTTTAAAAATTACCGTTGTTTTCAATAGATATATGAAGTTCTCTCTCTCGAAGGCATTAACTTAAAAATAAAGCCAGAAAAAAACTTTTCATTTTTAATTTGTCACAATTCTGTATGATGTTGTTATTATTTTTTTTTTACAAAGAGACGAAACTTTGCATATAAATAAATGAATTTAAAAAAGGTTTATTGATTATTAAATCATATTTCAGAAAATTACTTTGCATTTTAAAAAATAAAGTAATTACTGTAATTATATAAATGTTTATATTATACTTCATAAATATAATTATTAATAAATAATACTTTTTGTAAATTTTGCAAGAAAAAAACATTAAATAATATTTTATATAAAAATTAATTTCAAAAAGTTTTATAAAATGATATACAATACGTTATAAATAAGATATTATATAAATTATTGTAATAATACATAAAGTTATTGTTAAAATTATTAATATGTTATATAGTTTTGTATAACATACTTTTTTTTTTAGTCAGATACGTGTTTGAATAATTTACTAAACACAGTGGAATGAAAAAGGTTAAAATAAAAATAAAATATCAAAAATGTTTTTATCAGATCGTTTTTTATTCAGTGCATATATATATATATATATATATATATATATATATATATATATATATATATATATATATATATATATATACATATATATGTCTAGGCTTTTCCCCATACTGTTTTTTTTCTACTTATATATATTTATATGTTTAATCAAACATTCAGAAAAAAGCAATCGTTTCAATAGCTATCTGTAAATTTTTCTTTTATTTATTACTTATAGAAATTTGATTTTAATATATATATATATATATATATATATATATATATATTTAAATATATATATATATATATATATATTTAAAGGATTATTTCTATTATTTCATTACTAAAGGAATTCTTTGTTAATTAAAAAGTACATAGTCTATTATTTTGGATCAAAATACATTTTAGAGACACTTTTAAGCTAACTATATGTAACGATTGATTCATTCATGAAAATCTGAAATCTATTTTATTATTTTAGATTCTTAGAAACTAACTGTTATTAAAAGAGGATGAACGTTTTTTATTTTACTCTTCGCATCAGAATCGTTTTCTTTTTATTGCTTCACATTAATAATTTTTTAATTCTAAAGCAATATTTTTTTTATAAGAAATACATCTCGAAATTTGAAGCTTTATCTTATCTGTGAGAAGGTGGGGAACATAAAACAATAATTTTACACTAAAAAAAACCGTGTTCGGGCTATAGAGAGGGGAAAGAAACCTGTCTTAATTCAAAAATAAGTGGAACGGAACAAATTTCGAAAAAGGGAAAGTTTTTGGCAATTTTAGAAATCACTCACATTGTGCGCGTACAAACACACACACAGAAATGCTGGTGTCATGAGGAAAAGAGAAAGCCCGAGCAACGCTGGGCTAAGCGGTGGAGGGGGGGTCATTTTGAAAAAGAGTATTGCAAGTGCTGATTTTGTGAAGGAAAGGGGGAGTAGAGAAAACCCGTGCAACGCCGGGCCATGCAGCTAATAAAAGTTTAAATTTCGTAAAAGTCACGCGCTTGAAATATGAATGGATAATTCAGAAGGCTTGCCCATGTAGGAGAAGGAACAACTTATAGACATATCAACATATTCTACGTTAAAGTTTAAATTCAAGCTGGAACAGCTCCTAAACTTTAGGTTACAGATTTATAGAATGAAACCCTTTGGCTGAGTAGTTAGTGCATCGCGTTTCCATACCACAGGTCCGAGGATCAAACCTCGGGCTGGGCAAGGTTGACTCGGCCTTCATTCTTTCAGTGGGTCGATAAATGAGTACCAAGTTGCTTGGGAACTTAACACTGGGGGGCTTGCGTTAGACGGACCACCTGACCGGGGCATTTGCTCATGCACCTCAGCGGTCAAGCTCACGTATACTGAGTTGGGCCCAGTTGGCCTTGGCCCTCGTAGGCTTTTGCGCTATTGAGTTAAGTTATGATTTGCAGAATACGTAGAATTTTTCACACAGTTATAAACATTTACTCGTAAGTACCATTCTGAACAATACATTTAAGTAAAAAATATTTCTCAAAATGTATATGGCAACATAAACAAAATATAGAAGCAAATTAGTGCAGAATATGAGATACGACTGCAAATAGCTTCAATAGACCTAGACTTCCATAATTTGTGTAAAAAAATGCAAAGAAATATTCCAGTTTTTAAATATAACGCAATATAGATGACAACTGGAGCATGAATTGGTGAGTAAATGACATTAATATTAAAAAATAGTAATAAAAAATGTTGTTTTTTAAAATTGTCTTTACGTTTAGTCCCTGTAACATGTTGATATACTGTAAATATGATTTTAAGACATGGTCTTCTTAGAGAGAAATACTACTTTGAATGCGGTTCACGGGAAACACCTGAAAGAGTAAAAATCGTTTAATACGAAACTGAGGGGACTGAAATATTTTTTCGTCTTAAAAGAATTTCGTGTTGAAGGATATTTAAAAAAAAAACATAGATTCAATAAAATTGTTTATTACAGTACATTTTATGTGCATAGAGATATGTGCAGTATAAATATTCATAAAAATCAATGAAAATAAAATATTCACAAGAACTTGATAAAATTTAATACAAAATTTTCGCGGTTTTTGAAAAACAAAACATTTATTGAGTTTAGGGAAAATAGTCTGATATATATATATATATATATATATATATATATATATATATATATATATATTCTTTACATTGTCTTATTTAGCTTTATATTGTCAACAAACTGTCCATTTCGTTATTCATTTCACCACTGGAATGGGCGCCTACACATACTTTGTATGATGCTCCTCCTTTCCGATGACGAGGAAATAGGAGCTGCATTATTCATTTCGTTTTCAGCATCAATGATATTTTTTGAACTAAGTCCCAAATGTCTGCCATAATAGGGGCTGTACACGCTGCAATGAATTCTTCCGATAATCCAATAGGACAGGCCATTCCGGTGGGTGTTTTTCGTATTTGGTTCATTCAGATTTTTTCGTCTTAAGCGAGAGAGATTTTCGTTTCGTTTTAGTTCATTAGGTAGGAAATAAAATAAAAGGTAAAACAATAAGCTTTTTTATCCCCCATTACGAAACCAATTACCTCACTATAAAATAAAAAGATGAACTCTGACTTTTCCTGAATGAATTGTGCTTAAATAAGGATTACTTCGAGAATTCTCTGCGAAAAGAAATTTTTTCCCTCTTTATCTATTGATGAAGGCTTACGGGTACCTACTAATCGTGAATTTCTAGACTTTTATATGACATTACTTTGTTTTAATATTATTAAATTATTTTATTAACACTATTTTACCATGAACTTAGAAGAACCCTTGTTCTTATAATGGACGCCCGAAATATGATTTCGTTTCTTGTCGATTCCGGTGGGGTGAGGTGGCCGCGGTAGCTTAGCGGTCAAGGTGACGGACTCGTGGGCGACGTGTCATGTGTTCGAACCTAGTACCACTGAAGAACCGCATTGTAGGAGAGCGATGCACGTTAAATTTGTCGAGAGCACAAACGTCCTCATGTTGGTGTAGTGTGGTAGTAAGGAGAGGGGGCGCCAGTTCAGGTGTCGTCCTCGTCACTTGACCATGGTTCACACTTACGAGGCTCGTTACCAAAATCCCTCGTGCAGCTGAACAGTGCGACGTTAATATTCACTCACCCTGTTGGGTGAATATTTATTAACATCTTACTCTAAGGCTATCGACGAAGGACCTCGTGCTTTTGAATCAGTATCAAGTGACGAGGACGACACCCCACTTTCCTAACTTCCACACAACGCCAAAGTAAGTCTCTGAGCTACGGCAGATTTAACGTATACCAGCCACCAGTAGCGCACACAGGAATTTTTCAAGGGGGTCCGGGGTCGAAAGTTCACCATTCTTGTATCATGCTCCTTTTGATTTTGTCGATTTTCAGGAACAAAACACAGTAAAGAACTAATTATTGAATAAATAATTAGCATTAATTAATAAAATTAATCATTAATAACAAATACTTAATTAAATTTTACGTTCTATATATTTAGAATTATAATCAATCGGAAAAAAATCGAGGGCTTTGGGGGGATCTGGACTCCCAAGACTCCCTTGTGTGCGCCACTGCCAGCCACTCTAAACGGTAGGTCTTCAATGGCACTAGATTTCCAACCCATGATACACTGACCACAAGTCTTTGAACATGACCACTAGGCTCAGGCCACGATACCAGTTGGGAATGCTCTAGATTTCCAGGTTTTTTTTCAATACCTGATTATTAAAATGTTTGTTTTCAAAAAATCAGTGATAAACTTTAAAAAAAACTAAGAATAATAAGATTTAATGTTACAAGAGTCAATGGTTCCCTAAACTATTCCTTAAATTATCACGAATAATACGAGCCTGATTATCTTAACTTTCCGTGGAAGTACCTAAAAAAGACAATTTAACAATCAAAATTTTATTTAAAAAAAATTAATTTTTTTGCTAAGATTTAAATTGGGACAATCCTGACTTAAATTAGATTTGCCACTAAGATACTAGCCCAGGAGTGTCCAACCCAAATGACCTTGCGGGCCACTTCGGAAAAATATTACAATCTCGAGGGCCGCACATAAAAAATATGTACCTTTGTATCAGATTTGGAAACAAAAAAACATTTATTGGAGTGAAAATTTAAAATAGAACGAATTATTATTATTGTTTTCATTATTTTTCATGTATACAGACATAGATAATATAACAATGTTTATATAATATAATAATGCAATGATCAAATAATGTTCAAAATATTACAGTTGCCATTTTCTTGAAAATTACGGTGTTCCTTTTGAATCGATCTTTCATTACTCATTGTTTAAATTTGATTGTGCTGTCATTCGTAAACGATTAAGACCTTTATCTTAACCGTCCTGAATAATTTTTTTAAACTTTAAAAAAAACATCTCTGACTGCCTCCTGCTTTTTGGGCACTCCAAACAGAAAAGGAGAAGAAATGAAAGTCGCACACACAGAGAAGAATCATGTACCATCCATAATAAAGGATATGCATAATGAAGTTCAAAATTTATTAAAAAATTAATTTACTATAGTAAAATCAAATGTAACTGTTTGATAAAATATTAATCTATTTTAATCTAAAGGACATTTCTATTATCAAAAAGGATTTATTTTAAAACAAGAACAGGTAACAGGCAAATACATTGTAGATTTTTTTATATACATAAATTTCCCCTCAAATAAATTTCAAAATGAAAAAACTTTAAAAACCTGATATTTAAAAAAAAAAAATTTTAAACAGTCGGGGGGCCTCAACTTGCGTACTGGCGGACCACATACGGCCCGCGTGTTTGACACTAGCCGATCACTGATGCATTTTAAGTAATATTTTCTTGCCAAACTTTCAAAATACGCTCTGAAACATATAAATGTAGGAATGCGAGTCATTTCCGATTCCGATGGGAGAGCAAGTCTGCCTTCAGGTGATTTTTCTACTCGGATAATTTACTCCCATTCTCGTCATCATTATGCAGCTGGATCAAGAAAACGAGGTCATTTGGTAAGAAAGATCTGAAGGTTCTTGATTTTCAAAATGATCTTTGTTGATTACAATTAATACTGATATATTCTTGAATGAAAATGAAGTAAAAAATTTGCGTCAATAGAAACTTTACAGCTGAAATGAAGATAAAATTTCATTATTGTTTCTAATACATTTGGATAATAACGGTAACTTGTTTATGAATTCATTTAAGTGGTCACTAATGCCACTTTATCGGTGAAGGCCAGATTGAGGCCCGCGAAATTCATCATGGCAAAAGGCTAAGTTATACCGCCTATCGTTATCCGTAGCTTTGAGCACCATACAGGTGACAGTACGATTTGACTCGTTTCAACCCCAACTTTGGGGAAGGGTCAGGGGCCACCCACCTCTCATCCCTTGCCACCAACCTCACGAGAGGGCTTGTGGCTCGACCGGCTATTTGGATTACCCCCATGCCGCGAAGGCACTATACATTTACAAACATCTCCGGAATTCCAACTCAGGCTCTACGGCACAGCAGTCAGCGTTACTAACCAGAATACTGAGTGGATGGCTAAATTTAAGCGGTGGTTATTAGTTGTTATGAATGCCTTAAAGTCTTCCCGTTGGTGTGGAGTGGTAGTTTGGAAAGGAGGAGGATGCCCGCTTGTCGCTTGACCGAGGTCCACCTCCAATTGTTCTCGTGTTGTTTTGTAGCACGATGTTAATAAACAGTCTCTCATTTACATAGAAGCGTGGCGAGAAATTTTTCAGGAAGGGGAGGGGTCACACTTCAGTTCACATCTCAAAATTAGTTTCATTGTTTGCATTCAAGATGAAAAAAAGGCTTATTTGTAGTTCACATCATTTCAAGCATTATTTTTTTCTGAAAAGCAATTACAGAAATAGATATTTTTCTAAAATTTTTATTAGATGTGATCTGTTTAATGTTTGACTTAGGGGTGTAGCTGCTGCCGTATCAATGTAACACATGTTGTAACACATCAAGGTAACATTGTAACACATGTTGCTCACACATATTAAGGTCATTGTGACTTTGGGGCCACAAATTACAGGGGCCTCAACATGTGTGAGCAAAACATCGTAAAATGTTAAGGGACCCAAAAATGACAACACGAAGAATTTGGATACAGGATCCCACTCAGGACTAGGTACGCCAGTGTTTGGCTATACATCAATCCATACTTGCGAAGGAGGAGGGGGGTAACCCCACATTTTCCTCTTTGCAATGTAA
Organism: Trichonephila clavipes; assembly: GCA_019973935.1. Lineage (NCBI taxonomy): Eukaryota > Metazoa > Arthropoda > Arachnida > Araneae > Nephilidae > Trichonephila > Trichonephila clavipes. The sequence continues at coordinate 79,488 of BMAU01000878.1, read as the reverse complement.
CTGCTTATACATGTTTCTATTAATTTTCAACGGAGTATTAGATCATAAATTTTTTCACATTACATGCATAACTTAATTTTCTTTTTTAAATATGCTCAAAAAACATGATATGCTGAAAGTTACAGACACAGGTGATTCAAAGAATAACACCAATCAATTTATACCATTATATATGTATCAACTGAAAATAAAGCCTATTCTTGACGCTCAGCGATGGCTTAAGCATATTAAAATAGTATAAAAGGAATTATTTCTTAAGGTATCCTACTAAGTTCGGAGATAAATTTTTCAAAAATTGGTCTTCTGAATAATTATTGTTTAAAAGAACATAAATAGGCTTAAAAAGTCATAATTATTAAATAACTAACATGTATCGCCCTTTGTTTTGAAAAAAAATTATTTTTAGGAAAATTTAACAAAACTTTTTAAGTTAAGAAAAACGTGATAAAATAAAAATAAATTGCACATTATGCAATTATAACGTCATCGATATACTTCTTGATCCCTCTGAAGTGTCACAAACAGCAGGATAAAAAATAGTTTAAGAAATAAATATTTTATTAGCATTTAAAGTTGATGGTCGTGATATTTCGTCAAAATTACTGCATGTTCTAAACTAAAAATGGCTGTAAAATGTGATTAAATGCAGCTGTCTTAAAACCTGCGATCTGTTACACTCTGAAGGGCCCATAGCATACATGTGAGATGCATTTGATTGGATTAGTTAGAAGGAATCCCGTTTTTCGTGCACAAATTACCATGAAAAGTTCACTCTTCAAAAAAATATTTTTATTAGTTAGATAAAGTAAATGCTATAAAAAGAACTTAAAAAACTCTGTAGTTTTATGTATTAGTCCTTCTTCCTCAATAATTAATTTCTTTTTTCCCTAATGACCCAAACAACATCAAACACCTAAAAAGCACTTTTCAATCTAGTCGGATACCTTAAGCATATTTTAAAAAATAAACAAAAAAAGGGGGGGGGCATGCAAATATTTTTTGTAGGTATGTGACGTCTTACGCGTCTTTTCTTTAACAAGTCCTTTGGGTTCTTTGGGCCAGAATTAATGGCAACTCTTTTCCAACCAAATCCAAGAAACGAGAAGTGAAGAAGAGATGCAAATAAACGGACTTTAAATATAGGATGTAGGAATATAGGAATAGTAAGCGAGATGGCAATGTAAAGGAATGTTTGACAATTGATGTGCGTTGTGGCAGTTGATGATTATTGCAGTTCGTGGTTCAAGATTTAAGTTCTACGTGTCGTGGATAAACATATTGGTGTTCAACTAGAAGTTAACCGTCAAGCTGCATCCTATTGCAGATAAAGACAAATAGCATTACGGAATAATATAAGGTAGGATTGATTACACTTTATTAGAATTGAGGATTAGGCGGTTCGCTTATTGAGATTGGTCTGAATTAGATTTGATCATATTATAAATATATATATGTAGGATCCAATAGTTCTCAAGATAACAACGCAGTCTTCGCGCGCAGGCGCAGCTAATGAGAACTGAAACTGTGGAAACTTTTGAACTAGTGAAAGTAGAACCAAAACTTTTAAGAGAGGAAAAAAGAGAACGAGAGAGGTGCGCGAGCAGGCGTTACCTTCTGCATATCATCGTCAAACTTATCTGTTAAAATAGCTACATTTTTAATTAATTTTTATTAAGTTTTCAAATAAAATAGAAGAAAGACAAACGTCTTGGACCCCTTGTTGTCTCCCACAAATTATGGGGGCTCGGCCGTGATCGATAAAATTTCGATTTTGAACCAAAGTCTGGACAATGAACAAAAGCGTCCGTGAAGGAGACGCTCCGCCATTTTTTGGAAACTTCGTTCAACCTGTGTAGAGGTTTGAACTCAGCATGAATACTCCGCCTGTGTAGAGGCCGGGATCGAAAAAATTTCGATTTTGATCAAAGTTTGGACAGTGGGGAAAAAAAAGCCGTCCGTGGAGGAGACGCGCCGCCATTTTTCGGAAACTTCGTTCCGCCTGTGTAGAGGTTGGAACCATCGACAAATATTCCGCCTGTGTAGATGTTGGAACCATCGACAAATATTCCACCTGTGTAGAGGTTGGAACCACTCACATAAACACCTGCGAAGAGGTGTCAATTCGAACAATTTCAACTATATTACCTGCGAACAGGTGAAATCAGTGGAAACAACGTTTTTCTTCAATTATTGGATACATCGTACGTGCGAGCAACAAGGGAGCTAGAAAAAAAAGGTAGGATCTTTCCATATTTTTCTAAAATGTATAAAAATGCTCTTAAAGAAAATCTCATAAGAGTCGTTGAGGATCTAGACGGTACTGTGGAGAGTACGGACACCATAGCTAAACTAAAGACTAAAATTGAGAACAGTAGTACATTTGAAAGTGATCCAGATTTCGTTAAAACTTTAATTCAAAACTGTATAGATGAGAGAGTATCGCGAAACGAAAGAGAGGTAACTTTAGAAAAACAGAAAATTGAGCTCGTGAAACTACAGCTAGCGCAATTAGAAAAAGAAATCGAACTTCAAACGGCTAAAAATAAAGCATTAAGTTTAAATCCTGCAGCTAAAGTCGAAGATAAACAGTTCGAAACTAACATAGAAAATATGATAAAAAGTATTAGAACTTTATCTCTTCCTGTTCCCACCAGATCTGAAAACTTTAATCTGTTCTTCCAATCATTAGAACGCGCATTTTTAACCAAGAAAATAAATGACGAATATAAATCTGAAATTTTAATAAATCTTCTGGGCGAAAGAGCTCATAACGTCTTACTGTATATTAAAGAAGAGGAATTAAATGACTATGAAAAACTAAAATCTATAGTACTCAGAGAATTCCAATTAACCCCTCGCGAGTGTTTAAACTCATTTAAAAATGCTGTAAAATCATCAGGCGAGACATACATCCAATTTGCTGCAAGATTGACGGCAAACTTCCAATATTATTGTTCGTTAAGAAAAGTTAATTCCTTTGAATCTCTATGTGATCTTATAATTTCTGATAAATTATTTGAAACTTTAAATAAGGAAACCGCAACTCATATTGGCATTCGAGAAGCAGAAGATTGGTTTAGGCCTATTGATTTAGCTAAAGAGTGTGATATTTATATTTCATCTAGAAGCGGATCACATAAAGAAATTCCTATTACTTATGGATATACCCAAGACCCCTTTAAAAATAGATCACAAAACTTTAAAACAAAGATTAAAGAGAACTATCCCCAATATCATGAAAGAGAAAATAAAAATTGCTTTATATGCGGTGATTCATCTCATTACGCAAGAGACTGAGAGAAGCGTTTTAAACCTAAAGAATCTAACGACCACATCCATAATAGAATAAACGTGAATACTTTGAAAATCGAGAGCGAAAAACAAAATAGCGATGGGTTCGAACAATTTCAATATGTAAACATTTTTGTGGAAAATCAGCCCGTAACAGCCTTGATCGATTCAGGTTGCCAGATCCCAGTTTTAAATTCCTCACTAATTAGAGTGCAAACACCTTCCGAAGAAATAATAACATTAAGTTCATGTTGTGGCGAACAGCGTATGGTAGAAGTTAAACCCATAAATATTTCTCTTGATCAACACTCTCCCGGTCTAAGTGTTCGAACGGCAATATCACCGACCTTGACCGAAGAATTTATTATACATCCCAGTGTATATGCTGAAATAAAGAAACTAGGCCACGCAAAGAGCGATGTTTTATTGAGTGAAAGTGGATCCTCTTTGAGTGCAGATTCTGGTGTTTCTTTTTCAAATGTTTCTGTTTCAAATGTGATAGAAAACTCTAGTTATGATTTGCCACATGTTAAAAACTTTAATACTAGAAATGATTTGAGTTCTCTAATTAAGGATTATAAATGTAATAAAATTAAGAGTACTAAGTTAAAATTGAGTATTGTAAGAGAAAAATGTTCTGATATAGTATTGTGTAAGAAAGTAAATGGTGCCATGAAAACGAGTTCCGTTGAATTTATCTCCCCTTCACCTATGAAGAGTGAACAAAGACGGTTTGCAATGCTCCGACGAATCTTCCAGCCCTGGCAGTGGAAACGGAGGAAAAAGAGAAATCGTTTTGAACAGACGTCCAGAACTCTACAGAGGAAAATATCGATGCGTTCAACCAAAGATCAACTTGTTAAAAAAGACGTTCTTATGCCTGTGAAACACAATGTTTTCCTGTGGAACCTTCCGGATGTCGAAGAGGTGCCTTCACATGATGGAGAAACTGTCTAGTTCAGAAGAATTATGATATGTTTAATCTTTGTATATTTGTCGTATAGTCCTTGTCTGTTCCGTCTTTTTTGTATATTTCAGATTCTCCTCTGGTCTCGATGAAAAAGGAGAGAAGTACCGCTGCGGACAGCGTACAGTCAGGATAGCCGGATGTAGGATCCAATAGTTCTCAAGATAACAACGCAGTCTTCGCGCGCAGGCGCAGCTAATGAGAACTGAAACTGTGGAAACTTTTGAACTAGTGAAAGTAGAACCAAAACTTTTAAGAGAGGAAAAAAGAGAACGAGAGAGGTGCGCGAGCAGGCGTTACCTTCTGCATATCATCGTCAAACTTATCTGTTAAAATAGCTACCTTTTTAATTAATTTTTATTAAGTTTTAAAATAAAATAGAAGAAAGACAAACGTCTTGGACCTCTTGTTGTCTCCCACATATATATTGTGTGTTGCGTATTGAGTCATCGTAGATTCTCTCATATTAATTATTATAATTATATTTGTTAAAAGTTTAAGTTGAATATCTTAACAAAGTCATATTAAGATAATGTTTGATCCGAGTTCTTTCGCTAACCCTACACCTCTAGCTCACGCTGATACGTCGAGGGATGTACTTCCAAGGGGAGGTACATCACAGGTATTTTATTTTAAAGAGATCGAAAAACCCCTCGAATTACATTTTGGTTAATTTAGTCACTTAATGTGCTTATTTCAGTTAAAAGATGACCAAGATTCTATTCTGAGATTTTTGGGGTTTTTTACAAACAAACTATGTCCTCTAATGCAGTGGTTCCCAACCCCCGGACCATGGATTAAATGGTACCAGGCCTTCCAAGGGACATAAAATTATTTCCTTTTTATTTACTGTGGTGTATTTCTCACGGGTTTATGCGACTTTCCACGGAAATCACATTCCATGTTAAATCAATTTATATTAATTTTTTGGTGAAACTGTATTTTATTTTGAGATCATATTTAAATACAATTAAGCAAAAAAATAATTAAAAGAGAACAATCTAAAACAAGGGTGTTAAATTCAAAGGCTAGCTTGGGCCAAAGGGCTGCGGTAGCCCAGTGGTTAAGGTATCCAACCATGGCAGGCATGTCATGAGTTCGATCCCAGTACCACTAAAGACCCGCCGTGTAGGGCAGCGATGCACGTTAAATCTGTCGAGAGCTGAAACGTCCTCCCGTTGGTGTGGTGTGGTAGTTAGGAGAGGGGGGTGCCAGCTCAGGTGTCGTCCACGTCACTTGACCATGGTTCAAAATTACGTGGTCCGTCGCCAAAAGCCCTCGTGTAGCTGAACAGTGCGACGTTAATATTAACTCACTCACTCACTAGCTTGGGCCAAGCAAAGAAGGTTTAACTTTAGATGGTCCGCAAAAAAAATCAATATTCATGGAAACCTAAGTTTATTTCGAATAATAGATTATAATAAACAAAAATACTATGTTTCCAAATTCGGGGGAAATTTTAATATTTTATTATATATTATTGTGCTCTGATATACTGGCCGGGCCGCAAAAATGTTCGTCGTGGGCCTCGAGCTTAACACCCCTGATATAAAATATAAACAATCAAACGTTGACCGGTCCGCAGCGATCAAAAGGTTGGTATCGTTTCAAGTTAAAAGTAAGGTTACAGTTCGCTTAAAGCGTTGTGGAGTCGTAACTAATCAAACCACGTCTGACAAAAAAAATCTCTAATTTTTATTTTTAAAAATAGTTCTGCATAAAAAAAGAAATTTTTTTTAAGTTTTGAACTAAAAGTTCGGAAACATAACGTTAGACAGGTTTTGAGGTAAAGTTTAATGAATAGCAACGCTCGCAATTTCTCATTATTATTCAATGACTGACTTGATTTAGATGCACTACTTTGTAATATAAAACCTATTACTAAAAGATTTTAAAAAAAAATACACAAAGAATGTAATAATACAACTGTCAAAACTTAAACAGCATGTGAACGCAGCCAACTTGATTGAACTGGTTTGGAACAAGACTTCGGCTAACACACTCTCTTGCGCTGATTCTAGTTTTTTTCCCCCTCTTGTTCTGAAAACATTTATTTGCTATAATCGTTTGAAACATCAGCAAAACGTTTCGGAACGATTTATCTGTCTCCGGTAGATGAGCGCGAATATCGCAAGCTGGTACGGAGCTTTGTAATCTCGTCCTTGGCAAGGACGAATAATTGATATTCTGAATTCTTCACCAGTGGCCTTCGGAATTCCATATTTAAAAACTCATCTCACGCTGGAATAAAATTTTTTATAACCGTTGCATTCTTAATTCTTATGAGTCACCTTAGTTGTGCGTGCAGTGTGTTTAATAATGTGTTTATCTAATCGTTTAAAAACGTAACGGCTTATTTTTAACGAAACATCGTCGTAATAAGTGTTTTGCAAATATGCTGAATAACGATTCGAATTTTGTTGCAATTTTATTAGGTCTTTGCATATTAAACGGAGTGTCTCCTAAAATCTCCCCCTACCCATTTTACAGGTAGTATTTTTGCGTGAATATTTCGTGGTACATGTTATGATTTCAGGTATTTGATAAATAAAAGTGAGATTAGAGAAAAACATATTTATCCAAGTGGTGTCAGATTATTGATCTGGATTATTTTTTGAATATATTTTTTTCATATTTTGTATACATGTTATTTAAAGTATGATAAAGAGAGAGGCAATGAACTAAGGATTTAGCTCTAACATCAATAGTTTTTTTATCAACAGTTTATTATTACGAACACCATGCATTTTATAAAATTTTCTACAAGAAAATGTTCAAGGAGCCATAACTTTTTATGGCACTTGTAAATATATTTTAGATTGTAGTTCATTGCCTTTATAACTGTGTTAAATATGTTGTGTAAAAATGATTTAAATGTATGGCTTTGAATTCCATGTAGAGTGTTTTGAATTTCGGTATAATTTTCCTCCAATTTTACGTAAAATACCTCATTTCTCTTAATGAATTTAAATTGTCATATAATTCCCCTTGGTTGTGTTGTTTTTCATTCATTTAAGTCATATTCACCAACAATATAACATAAGCGTTACATTACTCATCGCGTGTCATTTTAGAAAGCTTGTCTCCGAACGTAAGTAGATATCTCAATGAAATATATTGTTGCACAATATATATATATATATCACTGTAACTAATTATACTAATTTTATCTTTGTACGTCAGTTTTTCTCAAACTGGGGGTCACGCCCCTCTAGGGGGTGATAAATCTACGAGGGGGCGGGGCGATCCTATTGAAAAGTCTAAAACCGAAGATTATTTAAAAAAATTATTAATTCATTGAAATAAGCAAACAAAGTACATTCTGACATAATAAAAAAATAAAGTATACCTTTACACTGATATAATACACTTCTATGTGTATCAGTACTGCATAATGTATTTTAGAAGTAATTTAACAATACTAAGCTTAGAACAAAATAACTATCGATGAGCCTCGTCACTAAAAGTAACCCTTATCTTGATTATTTGTAACACTTATCTCTTGATAATTAATTCCTTAACTGCCGATTCAAAGTGACGCGATTCGCTCCCAAATGTCATCGGAAACGAATAAATAAGCAAATCCTCTGAGAGAAATACTTCGCAAACACTATAAAGGTCCCCTTTTTTGCATTCGGAATAATTTTAGGGATAGCAGTGCACAGACAAGATCGTGCTCGGAAAGACGTCCTGGTCCGACGTTTATATACGCCGATGGTACTTAAGATGTATAGTAGCTTTAGCGTCGAAGTAGAGTAGGATTGAAAAAAATACTATGTTATTATTGTATGCAAGGGGGCGCGATGAAAATTATGATTGGGTCGCAAACTTTGAGAAGCACTGTTGTACGTTATTAGCTTACAAATTGCTACTTCGCATTTTGATGTGAATGTTTGTGGAGGGATTTATTTTATAATTTAAGTATGTTATTAAACTGAATATTTAAAAGCATTTTTATCACACATTACTCACCTATGGTTTGTTGGGGGGTTTTTTCCGAAATAAATGATAAAAATTTAATTTTTTTTTAATTTGGTATATTAATATATTTAAACACATAATGGGCTACGTATGATTGTATTTATCATAGTCACATGATACATACAATCACGTGTTTTCTGATATAACAGCACTTGTAAATGAAACGCAGTACCATTATTTTCATCAAAAGTTTTAATTAATACAGTTAAATATATAATTTATTTGAAATTAGTTTTTTGTGATATATACAGTCGGACCTCCATAAAACGAAGTCGCTAAATCCCGAAAAAAAGTTCGTTATATGAAAAATTCGTGATATAGAGGTTCAGCTTTCAATTTACTTTATAAACCACATAAAACAAATTTTTAATTCATGAACACTATGTACTAAAAAAAGTAATTATCCACGCCTTTTTGTAAGTTAATATCTGTTTATTTTATATATCTTATCCATCCCAAAAAAAAAAAACTGCAAGGAAAATAAGAAAAAAGATTTTCGAGGAATACACTGTATTTTCAACAACAGAAATGGTCCGTCGCCAAAAGCCCTCGTGTAGCTGAACAGTGCGACGTTAATATTAAATCAATCAATCAATCAACAACAAAAAATAATTTTATATTAAAATTAATGAATTTTAAAGACATTTTCTAATTTTAAGCAAACAGGTAATTTTAAACATACATTATTTTATAGCTAGAACTCCACTGAGAGTGAAAGGGGATATCGAAGATGTTTCTAGTGAACTGCACAATGGGGTTAAATATTGTACTTCTTGGATGAAATTCCCAGAATTCTATTGCTCTCGGCGAGTTAGGCACCTAATAAAACCAGTTCAAGATTTATGACCACCATAAAATGTGTTAATAGAGAATAACTTGAAATGTCCAGAAATACTTTAACAATGGGGAGGAAAAGAAATTAAATATCAAGAAAAGAAGTTCTATAGAAAATTCACTTCTCTATAGGAAGGTTATTTTACGAAGAAAATCATGAAATGTTCTTGGTTCCAGGAAAAAGTTCACTATACAGAAAAATTCGCAATACAGAGGTTCGTAATACGGAAGTTCGACTGTATATATATACTCGTGTATATATAATTAGAGAAGTTTACTGTTTTCTTAAAGAAAAAAAAAGAACTCTTAAACAAGTCTGTTTAAGTAGCAGAGGCAGTCTTGGAATATTGAGAAATGAAGGGTGTTTAAAATCTTGGGGGCTCGCAATGTCAGGTTAAGGGGGGGGGGGATCGAAAATTTAAGAAACGCTGATCCGGATGTAAAGTGAAGAAAATAGAAAAGTAAATATTTTGTAAAAGAGAGAGAAGGATCAAATTTTTTTTTCAAAAACCATTATCGCAACCCTGAGAATATTACTCGTGTTTATCGAAGTCAATAAATTGAGATTAAGAAATTTTCCCCCTATTTTGTACGATATTATTATGCTAGAAAGCAAATTTTCGACTTGATGGGATACTTATTTTTGTATTATCACAGAGTTTAAAGCATTGCAAAAGTAAACCCAAGAAATAACATTGAAATGGTTATCTTTTTAGAAATAAAAATCTACTCCCAGAGGAATAAAAAGCTGTAAACTTGATGTGAAGTAAAAAAAAAGACATTTATGTCTCCTAAATGATTTATTTTCATAATATAACATTCTCTAATCATATTATTATCCTATAATATCAAGTTAATTATATGATATCAGGTGTGCTATAATCGCGTAGTAGTTACTTTTAATTATAGGTTGTGTAGCAAAAAAAATTGTTCAGTTCGCCTTCGACCACGGTGACATTAATTTCACTACTAGACAAGCAATTTGCATAACTATTTTGAAATAATAAACTGGATTTGCATCTCTTCAGAGCGTGTTTGTCACTTTTATAGCTGATATCATTTTTTTTTTTATTTCCTCGCTGGCTGTTTTAATTTAAAACCGGTTAGATGATCTCCTATCTAACCTTCTGTTGGTTATGGTAACTACATGTTTAATAAGTAAATTACTTGAACTGATAGAACTGGAATTAAATTGAATGTTCCAAATCTATCCCAGTGTTAGTTTATTGTCCTCAAAAAATTGCAAAAACTAATTTAAAACTCTTTTAATTGGCGAATCGTCATTTATAGTATTTTAGAGTTTCTTATGAGTTTTTAACATGAAAAAAATATTTAATCAGTAATCGAAAAAAAAGTGTTAACTTTTAAAGCAGGATAATGGAACAAAATTTCATAAAAATTAAAAATGGATGTGTGTTCTTCCCCCTCCCCTTCCGGAACTAAATACTCTGTGTAAAATTTTACAGTACCAAATATGAGTAGAAGAAACGCGTCGTATATCATGTAAGTCCAAATATTACTGTCTAAAAATGAGGAACTAAAAACATTGATGGAAAAAATTTTTCTAATTACATTTACTTGATTAACAAATGGGTTAAATTCATGACGGTCACGTGATAAATGCAGTCATGTGTTCTTCATTCTATTCAAAACTGCAATTAAACTTGTACTTTTAAAATTTGGAATTTGGCCATTGGCTCAGAATGCTCAAGCACTAAGATTCTTCAATAACTTTTTTCAAAATTTAAAACAAATATGGAAGGGGGGCGGGGGTATCCCTTATCCTCCTAACGGTGGACCAACCCCCATTCTACAAATTATGCAACTGTTCATAGACATTGCTCAAATTGTGTGTGTGTGTGTGTGTGTGTGTAAAAGTGTAATTTACATGTATAGTTCTATTTTTTCTCTCAATATATTGTAAGCAGGAAAAAATATAATAAATTTTAAGACTTCGTTTCCCCGCATTTTAATTTGGGTACTTCAGTTTAGTGCCTCTTCAAAAAAAAACAATGTTTCTAATCACATTTTGTCTAAATTGCACCGCAAATAATACAAACGTGCTCCTTCAATTTTTAGATACCCATTTATGATGTAATGTGGTGCTAATCTTTGAGCTTAAAGTAGTTGATGGAACTGAGAAAATTGCGCCTTATTTCCAATTTGTTACCGTAATATTGAACATAACTGGCTGCCTTCTTATTATTGTTCTCGTGTGTAAGATAGATAAATAAATATTTTATTTCAGCGCCAAAAACTTTTTTATACATAGAGAGAGATAAAATATTATAATATAAGTGTATTTTTTAAAAATATTATCGTTTTGTTCGCCTATCTATGTTGTCATTGTTGACAAATATGTACTTTTAAAAGAAAGTTTCTACAAAAGGCAATTAACTATAGCGAAGCGCATGAACTGATTGGCTTGGAAGCACATGATTGTAGTCATCGTGTGACTATGACGTCACGTGAATTTAGCCCATTCCATCCAATTTGTCATTAAAAAAATCCCACTATTTAAGGATAAAGCATTTATTTTATGTATTTCAAAAATGATGGCAATGCTGTTTCAATACAGTGTTGTTTTTTATCACGGTCACCAAGTGGTAATCGAACATGAACAGCGAAATCGTATCCTTTATTGCTTGAGATGCCTCTTGTTTCACAAAAGATCCTGACTGATCCTGATGCACGTTTAATCTATCGGCAGTAGCGTACACAGCAATTTTTCAAGGGGAGGTCCAGGGTCAAAATTTCACCCTTCTTGTATCATGCTCCTTTTGTTTTTGTAGATTTTCAGGGACAAAAAACTAATTATTGAATAAATAATTAGCATTAGTTAATAAAATTAATCATAAATAAAATATTTAATTAAATTTTACAAACTATTTACTTAGAATTACAATCAATTGGGAAAAAATCAAGGGCTTTGGAAGGGGGTCCGGATCCCTAGGACCCTCCCCCCCTTGTGTGCGCCACTATATATCGATGATTTAAATCTCACCATTGGCGTGACGTGGATGTAGAGAGTGGGACCCAATTCAGGTGTTTATCTCATTATCTGATTGTGGTTACAGTGATTGATTATTTATTAATGTCGCGTACGAGGGTCTTTGGTTGATTGATTGAATATTAACGTCGCACTGTTCAGCTACACGAGGGCTTTTGTCGACGGACCACGTAACTTTGAACCATGGTCAAGTGACGTGGACGACACCTGAGCTGGCACCCCCTCTCCTAACTACCATACCACACCAAGAGGGTCTTTGGTAAAGGATCTTCGTAGTTTTAAACCTTGTTCAAGTGACGAGAGGATCAAACCTGACCTGGCATCCCACTCTGAAAACTTTCACAGCACGCCAACGTGAGAATTTTGAGCCTAAGTAGTTTTAACATGCACCAGCCCCTCCACACGGGGGAGGGGAGTTAGCACTGGAGGAACAAGTGGTCTATGTTAGTGATGGGTTTCGTAATTTTCAACCATGTTTAATGATAAGGATAACATCTAGTTAGTCTCACTAGAATAACTAGTACCTCACTATCCTAACTTCCGCACCGCACCACGCTAAGACTTGGTATCCATTGCATCGCACTATGGATCTATTATGGAATCAGAACTCGAACATTTGGCTCAAATTAACCACTCAGTATACATGCATAGAAAATGTTTTGGAAAGAGAAAAATTTATTTTGCCATAATATCCTATAGATATTAGTACTAAAGTCGTGTTATAATATGTTTTGTGGACTATTATGCGATCAAGGGATTTTAGTTCGTTGTGGATGTTTTTTTTTAGATTAAATCTAACAAGTAGCGGGGGAGGGGGATCTAAATTATATTAATATTTTTAATAATGTGATTTTGTGTGCTATCTTTTTATTTTGATTCTCTGAAAGCGTAGTCGCTTCGAATGAACATTTTATTGAGTTGACCTTACCAATAGATGTAAAATTAATGACTGATTGTGCAAAGATATTTTCCAAAAATAAATACAAGTATAATGAAAATTGAACGCAAATAAACATTATAAAATTGCAAAATCACAAGCTGGGAAGTAAAATCTTTATTAAATCGTAAGCAATGATAATTTGATGCTGTAAATCTAATGAGATGTGGTGTAAAATGTATTTAACAATCCAGGTCTTGATTTTATTTTCACTTTCCTTTTACTTAGAGGTATTATCGGAGAAACATTAAATTATTGGGTTTCGTTTCCTTCCTCTTTCTCAACTTCCCTGATATGCTAACTAACATTGAATAAATTAACTCCATTTTCAATAGTTTTATTATTTTTCAAATTTTCCTCCTTTAAAGTAAAATCGATCCAACTTGTTTTTTTAGATTTTTACAATTATTTTTACTTAAATAAGGAAGGAAAGATTAAATTATAAGTGTTAGTACAATAAACATTTGTTACTATTTATTGTATGTTTATGGATATAAAATATCTACGAAATATACAAAAGATAGCACCTATTTGAAAGTTACTTTTGGTACTGTTATCTACTAAAACAAAAATTTATTTAACCTATTTTACTATCTCTATAATTTATGTTAATGTAATTATTAAATTTTCTTCAAATTTAGAATACTATAAATTATGTTGGATATTCATTCCGTGTACGATTTCCCGCTGAGAAAGATTTATCTCGTGCTATTTTTTAAAAAAAATTCCTTAGCAAATTGTGCCGTGTCCGGTGGACGCGGGTGTTGAGGGTTCGAGTAAAGATCAGCCATTTTAATACTAACGCATTTTTATTGGTTATCTCTCTTAATTACTTTAAGCAACTTAAGAGGAGAATGCACTTATATCACTAAACCCGTGAAGCAGTCGGTCTTAATTACTTAAGTATAATAGAAATAAGAACACTTGAGCGCTCTTCTCTCCACAACTTGAATAATTTTTGGTTAATCTTTCAACTTGACTAAACTGTACGACCTCCCTTTGCTATCCTATTCACGCTTCTATATCAACTTTCAACCATTAACACGCCTACGCAACGACTAACACTTAAATAGAAAGCTCTAATATACATGAATTCAATCTTCTTTACAGAAAGCGGTTTTCAACAGAAATCACAGTTAAAAAGATTATTTTACCCAAGACGATTATTAGTAGAATCACGGATAGACCCGTTACGATTGTATGAGCACTTTTTATATACTCTTCTAAGAAGATTTTTATTGTTTGTTAAAATCGAAATTCTGTAATAAATATATTTTGAATCGAAAAAATAAAGAGCGTTTATCCAACGTAAAGGATGAATTCTTTTTGAAACGTCATGCAGATAAACTTATATGACTAATCTGCTCCTTAATTTAATGTGTAAAGAACACATAAATTATAAAGACAGAAATTCTTCTTTATCATAACGTCTTTTCTGTGTGTGTGTTCGTATTAAGTTGTTTTTTCTGTATAAAAAAACTGTATTTCTGTCTTACATTATCTTCAGTACTTATATATTACTCCCATATATTGATTCCAGTTACCGCCAAAGATGAACTATTTGACATAGATTAGTCTCCAAAGAGCTTACGAGTTACGCAACCTTTTGAAATTCGCCATAAAAGGTCGCCAATCTCATCATACTACTTTTTTTCTAAATAAAATACTTAGGAAATAAAAATAATAACAGAGATTTGCTGGAAAATATTGAATTTCCTAAAACTTGCACGTTGATATGTACTGTACCCTTTTTTATTTCGTCTAATATGGAGGCATGCTTTTATTTTACTAACTATAAGTAAAGAGATTTGTTTCAGAAATGCAATTTTCTGTTATTTTTTCATTGTTGTTTACGTACATATTTTTAAAGGCATTAGGTTGTAGGCCAAATTTGGTTATTTTTTTAGTAAAGCTTTTTTATATAATTTTATATATTAAAAAAATATTATTCGCATATTAATTCTTTATTGACTTATTTGTAGTCGCCCATCAGTATAGTGGTTAGCAACACTAACTGCTGTGCCGTAGGGCCTGGGTTCGAATGCCGGAGGAGACATGGGTGTTTGAAAATGTATAGTGCCTTCGCGGCACGGGGGGTACTATAAATACCCGTCGATCCGCAAGTCCTCTCGCGAGGTTGGTGGAAGGGGAAGATAGGTGGGAGTCCCTTGACCCCCCCCCAGGTGTCCTTCCTCAAAATTGAGGTGGAAACCAGCCAAATCGTACTGTCACCTGTATGGTGTTCAAAGCTACGGCTAACGACAGGCGTCACTTAGCCCTTTACCATGATGAATTTCGTGGGCCTCGAGCTGGCCTTTGCCGATCAGGTAGCATCAGTAACAACACAACAACTTATTTGTACTTGATCAGAGGCTGTTGAAGTAATTTGTATTTGGTGTGATTTGTATTTGTTCTTGTTTGTAGAGAATTAGGCTATATATATATATATATATATATATATATATATAAATATATATAAAGGGTGTTTTTTTAGAGGTATAGAACTTTAAATTGCAATAAAACAACGATGTATTATTCGATTGACATGATTTTTTTTATTCGAAAGATAATCTTGTGGCGTTACATTTTAAATATTATTTCTGGCATAGGACTGCCACGACTGGCTCGGATGTAGTCCAATCTGGACGTCCAATTTTCGATGACTTTTTCCAACATTTGTGGCCGTATATCGGCAATAACACGGCGAATGTTGTCTTCCAAATTGTCAAGCGTTTGTCTCTTATCCGCATAGACCAATGATTTTACATAGCCCCACAGAAAATAGTCTAGCGGTGTTAAATCACAAGATCTTGGAGGCCAATTCACAGGTCCAAAACGTGAAATTAGGCGGTCACCAAACGTGTCTTTCAATAAATCGATTGTGGCACGAGCTGTGTGACATGTTGTGCCGTCTTGTTGGAACCACAGCTCCTGGACATCATGATTGTTCAATTCAGGAATGAAAAAGTTAGTAATCATGGCTCTATACCGATCACCATTGACTGTAACGTTGTGGCCTTCATCGTTTTTGAAGAAGTACGGACCAATGATTCCACCAGCCCATAAAGCGCACCAAACAGTCAGTTTTTCTGGATGTAACGGTGTTTCGACATACACTTGTGGATTAGCTTCACTTCAAAAGCGGCAGTTTTGTTTGTTGACGTAGCCATTCAACCAGAAGAGTGCTTCATCGCTAAACAAAATTCGCTTATGAAAATCGGGAACAACGGCAATCTCGTTTTGGGCCCATTCGACGAATCTACGCCTTGCTTGATGATCGTTTTGATGAATTGCCAAACCAAACTGAGAATAAATCACTTGACAGCTGTTAAATCGGTCGCCATCTTGGAAAGTAATGCCAACTTAAACATCTATACCTGGAAAAAAAACACTCTTTATAAATTACTTTCCTTTTTCTCAATTTTTATTTTATAATTTTTTGTTCATGTATATTTCGCACAAAATAATTCTGGGAAGAAATATCATTTTAATTGAAGTGATGGCTGTGATTTGAAACGACGAGATTTAAAAACTGAACATTTCAATTTCTATAATTAGGCACTTATCAAACTTTATTAATGGCGGAATTATTTTTTTTTTAAGGAGAGATATTTCCATTTTATTGTCATGCTTAGTTTGATATTTAACTATCTATTCCAACAAAAATATTTTTCCTGATTCAAATAATACTTATGAGAACAATTTTTTTGGTTTTTTTTTCCTTCATTGTTTGAGTCAAGGAGTAAGGATGGATCGCAATATTATATGGAGGGGGATTATATTATTAATCGAAACCTTCCTACCGATATGCGGAGATGTTTCATGGTTTTGAGAATAATTATAAAAAATAATTTAAAAATTTAATGTGTGTACCACAAAAAAATTGAATTTTTGAAAAAAATGAATAAAGACTTAATTTTAGTTAAATAATTAATGACTGAAAAATAAAATTATTTTTCTGCAATATAAATAACCAAAAACGATAATTACACAGGTCTGCAAAAAAAACTTTTTTTTAAATTGTTTTGGTTTTATTAACTGATCTTTACTTAGTTATTTGCGCTGATTTAAAAAATGACATGGGTTTTTTTCTATCACGTAAGGCTTGCCTACAAAATAAAGGTAAAATATTTGAAAAAAGTCCAAAAAACGAAAATTTTGGATTTGTTTTTATTATTTTAACATAAACTAAAAGAAAGAAAAACAAAGATAAATAGCTTAAATAAGAATAATAGTGATACACATGTGTTGAAAATGCTATTATAAATGTAAAAACGTTTTCTTTTCCCATTGAAGCTTCTTTTTGTACTTTTTCGGCTGTGTTCTTGTGAATTTTCCCGTTTCAACATCCAACAGTAGTCTACCATCATGTTGACATTCCAACGACCTTGGTATCTGCGCTCCATTTCTTTTATATCCTGATGGAAACGTTCTCCTTGTTCCTCACTTACAGCCCCAAGTCCAGATTTGAGTGGAGGAAATGGACTTTGACACTCCTGTTGCAGCCCAATATTTTGTAGTTTTGTAACAATTCAGCAACCAAAGCTTTGTAGTTTGGATCTTTTTTGTTTCCAAGAAAGCCTGTTTGTTGCAACAAGTTTAAATGAATTCCAGGCATTTTTTTTCTCTTTCATTTCCATTTTAGTGACAAAAGTTTTCTTATGTCAGGCCCAACAAAGATACCCTCTTTCAGCTTAGCATTGGATAGACCAGGAAACTGTTCACAAAGATACTTACAACATTCTCCTTCTTTGTCTAATGCTTTCACAAACTGTTTGATTAGCCCCAATTTTATATGAAGTGGTGGAAACAAGATCTTCTTTGGATCTACTAAACTTTGTCTTTCAACATTTTTAACTTCAGGAATAAGAGCCTTTCTGATTGGCCACGTCTGTTTTACGTAGTGTTTTGTTTCCTGTCACGGCTATCCATTCACAGAGGAAACATGGAAACTTTG
This sequence comes from Trichonephila clavipes, assembly GCA_019973935.1. NCBI lineage: Eukaryota > Metazoa > Arthropoda > Arachnida > Araneae > Nephilidae > Trichonephila > Trichonephila clavipes. The sequence goes on along the minus strand of BMAU01000878.1, from coordinate 61,511 downwards.
TGTAACCACTTTGTTGACTTAGCAACATAGAAATAACTTTCAAATCACCACAAATGGTCCATTTATGGTCAGAGTAGCTGAGCTTATTAAGAATAAACTCAAGATTTTCGTAGCATTCTTTCAAATGGACTGAGTGTCCAACAGGTACAGAAGCATATCGGTTACCATTGTGAAGAAGTACAGCTTTTTAACTCCTTTTTGACGAATCGAGAAAAAGTCTCCATTCCTCTGGTTCATACATAATTTTGAACATTTCCAAAATTGCAGGTACATTGTTGCAACAAACTAGGTTCCCCTCTTGCGTAAAAAAGGGACAAATTCCTTTTCTCTAAATCGGTACCACGAAAATGAAACACCGGAGTTTAACAAATGTCTTTCTTTCAGTCTAAAACTTCCGCTGCGTCCTTTGGGAGGCCCAGATCTCGTTCAAATCTGATTGAGAGAAAAGTTCAGGGTCATTTGTAGCTGGATCGTAGCCATCATCACTGTCGCTGCTAATAGGTGATATTTGGTCTAAAATACTGTCCAGGGTATCCGGAGGTGAAGGAATAGGCAAGTCAGGTCCATGAGGTACAGGGCGAATAGCCGAACGTATGATGGTTGAGTATGAAATGTCCTTCCTGTTTTTTAAATTGAAGCCTTGCACTGAACAAGAACAAAAATAACAGTCATCACTGTGATTTTTAGGCTCTCTCCAAATCATGGGTACTGCAAAACGAAATGACTTCTTCTTACCTTGAAACCATTGTCTCAGTTCTTCAACACACACAGAACACACTACATGGGGCGCCCAAGATTTATCTTGGTCCCCTAATTTAATACCAAAGTATGCAAAATACACCTTCTGAACAAAATTAGAAATGTTCCTTTGTTGCTTCTTGACAGTATAAGACCCACAAATATAACAGAAGCAGTTAACACATCCTTTAGTAGCCATTTCTTTTAAATGCCGAACTGTTTGATGTTTACACCACAGTGGCTAGCTCCACACTGAGTCAATGACTGCAACCAAGGTCAAGGCGCACGACGCCTAGAAGCCAGTAGGATTGGGGAGGGGGCAGACAGAATGAGACATATCTCGTTCCAGTAGGAACTGGTATTCCGAGTTTAGATTCATTGTCATAGCAAATAAATAGAATAAAACTGTGTTTGTAAATAACATACATTGTTTAGTAACCTATTCACCATAAAAGATCCATAATTCAGACTAAATTCACCAATTATATAGGCTATAATATTGAAAAATCGTACGCATACTGGACCTGAAACCCCCTGAAAATAAGAAAATTTCGGATGAAATTTGTGACTTATCTAAGGGTGATGGAATTTTTTCACTATTTTTCCCGTAATCAGCACAAAAAATATAGTTAAACCCACTAGTTAAATGTACAACATTTTTTTTCATCGCAGACCTGTGTTATTGATAAATGAGTACTGAGAAATGAACAGTACAATGTACATTGCAACATTTTATAACCCCAACAATCTATCTCCTCGCATTGTAGAATCTCTCTCAGTCCGATCCAACCTTTATTCAATTCCTACAATTAACTCACACTCTCTGTTTATTTATTTATCTTGGTAGAATTTTCAATCGTTAGTAAAATACATTTTAAAGCGCTCTGTAGGTATAGATTCGAACCGGGCACCTTCCGTTCCGAACGCCAGTACTTTATCGATCACGCCAAAACGATCGTCTTCGCGTGATGTCTAAGTACTGGTTTTACTTAGATACAGCTACACTACTCTCCCACCAGTGAGGTGGATAGGCGAACGATTTTCCCCCCGTTTGTTTGTTCTTGGAGAGAGAGAGCATGTTTTTTTATTTATTTACTTATTTTATATTCTCTCTCTCTCTCTCTCTCATTCATTTATTTTTATTCTTATTTATTTTTCTTGCTGAGATGAGAGAAATCGTTTGTTTCGGAGAGAGTATATATGTTTTTTTTATTTATATTTTTCTTCTCTTATTTATTTTTTTTTACTCTCTCTTCTTTTTGTTATTTTTTTGCGGTAGATGGCGCCACGACAGTTCAGAAAGTTGCGTTTTCTTACTTCAGTCCAGGGTCACCAATGTAGGTATGGATTCGAACCGGGCACCTTCATTCCGAACGCCAGTACTTTATCGATCACGCCAAAACGATCGTCTTCGCGTGATGTCTAAGTACTGGTTTTACTTAGATACCGCTACAGCTCCATTGAGCCGAATTTTATATACATGATTATTTTGGATGACATTACAGTAATTTAATTATAATTAATAAAAATTAATTGATTAAAACTACTTATTCGAATAATTACAAATATATCTACGTTGGCATTATTTTTAGTGACCCTTTTGGCGACTTGTGTCAAAACCGTGAAAGATTCCCCCTCGCGTTTTAAAGGGATCGATCGCGATCGATCGGTAGATTACCAAGACATTTTTGGGTGACCGCCCGAAGATTTTACCAGTTAGTAATTATGTACGGAAAATTCAAGATTGGCTGACAGTACGCAGACTAAGACTATAATGACTATAACAACGAAAACTAACTTCAGATAAAAATGTTTCACTTGTTTCATAATACATACATCATTTGATATAATTATATGAGTGGCTATTATTATTAAATTTGTATTTTGCGGTTTGTCTTAAACGCGGTCTTAAAAGTGTTTTTTTTTAAATTTTAGTCCTGTAGGTAAGCACATATTCCGTACTTATAATTAAGTTATAATAATAATCTTTTCCGAACACCTCACTCCGCCTAGGACAGTGGACAGTAGCGCGCACAAGAATTTTTCAGGGGGGGTCGAGCGTTGAAGGTCTACCATTCTCGTATCATAGCCCAATACGCAGCCAAATATATATATATATATATATATATATATATATATATATATATTGATTATGTCGATTGTCGAGAACAAAACACAGCAAAACAAACTACTGAATAAATAATTAACACTAATAAATAAATAAAAATTATTCATAACAAATACTTAATTACATTTTACACGTACATGGGATTATAATGAATCGGGAAAAAAATCAAGAGGGAGGGTCCATGCGCTACTGACTTTGGGTGGAGCGCAACACCTTGAAAAAATTAGAAGTAGCCCATGTCCTGGTTGAATTGAAATTTTATGTACACGATTGTTTTGAATAACAATACGATACTTTAATGATAATCAATTACCACTTAATGTTGTGATTCTGTCATATGTATATTAATTGTAACGATTTAATAAAAAGTAACTAAAATAAATTTTTTCTTTGTTGACCTAAGTCTATATAGGAATTGATTGATTTTTTTTTTATATTACTTTTTTACATCTTGCACTTTATCGTGCACTGTCATTTTGACAGTAGAAAGAGGTTTTTATTTATTTTTTCAAATTTTATGCTTAAGAAACTGTTAAATGTACTATATATTTTTTTTCTTGTAACTCTTTAGCAGGTGTCCTCTCATCGTAGTAAGTGTTTTAAGTCTTAAAATACCAGATTCTCCTTGACAAAAATTACTTTGACTTTTTATAAAAAAAAGCTCGAAATCCTAATCTTAATTCTCCTTGTGACAATACTTAACATAAAAATTAATTTTATATCTTATTTTTCACTTTATCTATGTACCAGAGCACATCTTTTCGCGTAGGTAGGGTTTTGAAATTCTGAAAAAAAAATTCAATCCACCCTAATACTCATTTAATAGATAACTTGATTCAAAAGTGGGCTATCTATACCGAAATTTTCTTTTCTTTCTTTTCATTATTCGTACAAATAATTTTTTATAATAATTTTGTGCTTTAAAGTAACTAGTTTGAAAAACTTAATGAAATTATTACTGTTGATATTTAATTATGGATATAAAACTTTACAGTAAAACAAAAACTTTTCTCTAACTCGATTATAAATTATTTTGGGGGATTTTGAAAAATTTTGAGCTCTCTCTCATAACATAAATATAGTGATCATTCCCTGTGTTTTTTTAAAAATATTTTTGCATCCCAAACAAATTTAACTTAAAATGGTTCAAGCTTATACAGTTAACTCTCATTAATCCGGACATCGCCAAACCCTTTAAAAAAAAATTCTAATTAATAAACGTAAAACCCTCATGCTCCAAGTTGTTTTTCTCCCTTCTAAAACATAATCATGTACGTAATGTATTAATTTAAATTACTTCTTGTGTAATTATCTATCAGTCTTACTTCAAAACACATCTTTTTTTTTTTACTATATAGAGTATTTTACTACATACCTTGACCCATTTTATACGTTATTTTGTTTAATCTGGACCTAGAGCCCCAATTAGTTCGAATTAAAGAAGCTTTTGAAAGTACATTTTTAACTATCATTATCATTCTGATTACTGAAAAATGTTTTTAAATTTTTTGTAAAGTATCCAAAACTCCTTTTTTATACAAAATAACAGAAAAGCACTACTGAAATGTTACTTGATATAAAGCCAAGAGTTTAAAAAAATGAATCATAATTTTTACATCAGTAAATTATTTTCATCTGTGTGTGCAACTGATTATCACGATCTTCCGAAATTACTCAAATATTTCTTTTAGCAAAAATTAAAACCTGTATTATACGATTTCTACATTCGTGAATGAAAAATATGCATATACGCTTTGGTGTTCTAAAATGTTTTTACTTATTCCCACCCCCTCATTTAAAATGACACAAAAAATTCAAAAGTTTTTTTTCTTAAAAAGAGAAGATTAACACTTGGGAAAGGAAGTTTAGGCATATTAAATATGCACTTCATCATTTAAAATATTACATGCTTCCAAATTCTTTCATGATTTTTTTTTTATAAAATAGAAAATTAAAAAAATGTATCGTTATTATCATATCCTTTCCTTAGCCCTACTGAATCACAAATACTGGATTCTAATGGCATACTTTTTTTTTTAAAAAAAAGTGATATCACGAATGATCAAATATTTTCTTCCCTTAGGTTAAAAATTGGCTCTAGCACTTGTCTAGGAAGCTTTAAAAAGTATCCATGCGTTTATGTGTTTGAACATCTTATTTAATTCATGACGTGCATCCCGTAACGGGGGGATACAGATCATTCATATTGAAAAATACTCAGACTTCGTGATTTATTATGATCGATGGCATTCAAATCCATGCATGGCGATTGCACTTGAATAATCAGAAAGCTGATTCATATCCATATGATATAATTTAAAAGAAGATTCAAAATTACATTATTTAATAAACAAATTGAAATAAATATTGCAAGGATTGATAATATGTAAAAAAAAATTACATTAGTCGGTTTTTACTTTTTTTTTTAGCACTAGAAACTTGTTTGCAAATAAAGTCATTCAGATTTCAAAAATTTGTAATTCATCATCATGTGTGTAAATTTGTATTATACACAAGCAAATATATTCATATTTAATGCAGTCTATAATAAAGAGATAAATTTATTAGGAATATTTCATTTAAATATTTACCTGTAACACACTTCAATTAATATATCCATTACAATCAAAAGTGTTTATATTATATGTTAAGCTTATAAAATCAGAATACTGTGTAATTTTAACCACAGTAAAAACGATTTCATATATATTACAAAGACAAAACATCATGACATATGCATTTAATATAATCTGGTAGATTACCTAAATATTTTTTTTTTTTTTTGACTTAGCGAAAAATATTAGAAAAATTACACACATTTAAATAAATTTCTTCATTTGACCCTTCGTATTTAAACATACATTTTGTCATAAAACTCTCTCTCAAATACGCAAATTTATTAATTTTGAGATAAGAATTGCATTTAATCTTTTTCAAGCGAAAAATATGATACTCTTTTCAACTCGCATAATTATAAAGTTATCAAAATAAATTTTCTCCTTTAGGCATTGTACGCTTGTTTTATATGTTTACTTTTTTCCTCTCTTTCGCAACCATTTCATCAAGATCGGTTGATAAAAATCTCATTAAATTTATAAAAGAAATAAATTAATTCCATTTTTTTCAGTTACATGCACGGGTGAATGTGACCTCACACTCATAAATTAAACTCGGGAAAACACATCTTTGCAACAATGAAACTTTATTAATAGTAATTGTAGTTAATAACAGATGGCACTAGCGTGCATCAGGTTCTTGGCATTTGCAATTCGAAATATTTTTAGATAGTGGATATAGTGTAGTAGGCATATGCACACACACACGAATTCTTTTATTATTTTTTTATAATCAAGTCGAAAGGGAAGGAAAAAATGTTGCAGCAACCGGGTTATTGGATTATGGTTGTGGCGGCGGGGAAAGCACGCTTTTCTTTTCCCCCGGATCTCTGGCGTAGTTGAAGTAGTACTACAATGGGACATTTGCCAAGGAACTAGAAGACCCGTCTGCAGCAACGCCCGAAGGCTACTATTTTAAAAGCGTTTTAACCGCTGCTGACTTGTGCGTGCATGACCTGGGAGATGTTGCTATGCGCTGTTCATGACAATCTCTCAATTAGCTGTAGCAGAAACTGTCATATTTTTGTTGCATTCGTACTGGGACTTAGCAAAAATTTACGTGAAGCTGCTTGTATCGCATACAATGCCTGGAAATGGTAACAAAGTTTATTTTACAAATCCAATATTTTGTGCAACATTCTTTCATCCCATAACAACCTTCCCCAATCTCTCCCCCACGTGAGCATTGTTAATTCTCCTTCGCTTTTGTTATACGATGTTCGCTTACATGTGTTGTTGATTTCTTACATATGGTTGCGTGTTGATTTTTTACTAGAGCATGCCATTGAAAACATATGAAAAAAGCGGTAAGTTATTTATTTTGATGCTTTCGAAAGTTTATTATGCATCTATGCGTGTTGTTTACAAAGTAATGGAAGGCCATAACAAATCGTAAATGTATCGTGTTTATGTACATAATTAGATATATATTTAGGGAATTGTTTTTAAGTTATTGTTTGTATATATGGTCATACGTATGCATTTTTTAAATTTATTTGCTGATGCTAAGCATTGTTTTTCGCTAAAAATGTTAGAAAAAGTTGAAAAATCAAATACATTTAACAAAGCAAATATTTTTTTGCCAAGACACAGTTTGATTATGTAATAAAAAGTGTAAAGTTTAGCATTTAATTTGTAATTTTCTAATTTTTTCCCTTTACTTCCTGCATTTATTTTTGCAAAATATACACGAATCATTTATTTTTAAACAAGTTCATGGCAGTAAAGTTGACATTTCTTCTAAAATACTGCGTATTTTGTATATTTCATGCAAATGAAAGTAAAATAATAATTATATTTTAGAAGAAGAAATAGTAATTATATGAAAGTAAAATAATAATATTTTAGGAATAATAATTATATATTTTTAATATTTGATGTTAGGTAATCAGTTGTGACACTATGCAGTTATTTTGCATTTTGTAAATTATGTATTTTGAAAATGTTAGTTGCTGATAATTTATAATTATTTCATTTTTTAAATATTTAAACGTACTTATTATGAATATTTGTGTGATTACTTTTCTGTTGATTGTTTCTTATATGATTGATCTGTGGTCTGATTTTTTTGTTAATGTAATTAGAAGCCATTGTTTTTTTCTTTTGTTATAAGCATGAAAATTAAGAATGAATGCTGTCAGAAAACTTTTTGCTTGAAAGCTGTTAATTTTATACTTCTACTAATTATCACATAAAAACAAATTTAAAATTTTCATTTTATATATTTTAAAAATTTTTTAACTGAAATAAATTAGTTGCATTTATTATTTATGTATTTTGCATCCAGAAATTATGTTACTGGTATCAAATAATTTGTGTTAATAGTGAATTCCAATAAAATTTAAGGACTGAAAAGCACCAATTACCAGTGATAAATATACTTAAGAATTTGTGCTAATGAACATTGTTTTATTTTAAAATGTTTGTATAGTTAGTTTACAATTCTCATTCTTAAAGGAGTAAGATGTTAGAATTTTTTTTAAATGACATTTCTTCTTGGGAAAAGCTTTAAAAGAAGTTTTTTTTTTATAAATTTAGTAATATTTCAATGAACATTTATAACTAATATATTTTATTACTGGTTGTAAATCAAATTGAGAAAGATGACTTGTTTTTAAAATTTGTCTGTTATGATTTCTATATTTTAAAAATCAAATTATGGGCTAAAAGTTATTTATATTTATATATTCTTTTTTCAGGTTTCCTTGCTCTTTGAAAACTACATCTAAAGAAAGTAATTCTAGTTCACCAAACAGTTTTTCCGTATTACCATGTATTCATAGGATGCTTCTGTTGAATTATCTTGCTGCTGATACATCTCGATTGTTAGAAATCCAAGTTCCTGTACTTTTAAGATTCTTTGAAACATTACTTTGGCCTTTATCCAAATTGGTTTGAAAGTCATATTTATTGCCATGCAGCCTGTTGGAAGAAGAAGAGTTATTTGAAGTGAGCTTAATGTTATATTTTTTCTCTTCATTTCCAATGCTGCACATTGGATGTGCCCATGAATGGTGCCGAAAATTTCGTCATGACTGGGAGTTCAAATCCTCGTACTGAACAACTCAACTGGCTCTCAGAAGTTGCTTCTGCTGTATCAAAAGGAACTATTAACAGACACATCCCATCGCATAATCAGAATGCTGTAAGCAATTCCAATCCTCACAATGTGGGAAATAATTCATCTCCATTATTCCTCTCTAATACAGGAGCAATTGTTTCACCACCTGCTGTTCTCACTAGAAACTTAGATTCCAACAGTGTGAGGATGTTTGTGCCACCTTTTCAAGCTGAACGCACACGGCATGTGCAGCCAGTTTCAATTCCGATTGGAGGAACCAGTGCCACGCTGTACTATAGTCAAGCACCTCGGAATACACCATACTCGAATTTTTTTCAAGCTACCTATTCATCACCAATGACTTTTTCTGCTACTTCTATTCCAGTTGCCACTACTACTCCTGTACCAGTAGAAGTTCCACGTTATCTACAGGTAGTTTCCTTAATGAATTTGCTAATATTAAAAATCGTTATGATGTTGTTTTCATTCTTTTTCAAAAAGACTTATAATAGATTTAAATTCAATAATATTTGGTACATTTTTTCAAAGGCTCCAAAAATCTTTGGATGTTGATAAAGCATTTGTGTATCAGTGGACTCATAATGTAATTTGGCAATTTTTTTGCAGAAAAGAATGACAATTTATAAAGTAATTAGTTATTATATATGTGCATGTTCATACAGCTGTATTTGAAGTTTAATTACTTTTTATTTGAGTTCTGCAAGGGGTTTTTTTCAGCTTTAAATTTCAATGCAATAAGTTTAAGGGTATTGTATGTTTGCATGTATGTATGAGGTAAGATTCAAAAGTTCCCGAAGTGAGCCTGTAACGTGGAAAATTTCTTCTATAGAGTGATTACGATAATGTTTTTATGTTACTGCGTTCTCCCCCCCTTCTGAAAGTGTGATCTTCAGCTCACCATGGCATCGTAATTTGTAGATGAATGCATTTAGTAACTAGCAATTGAAAGAAATTGTTGAGTAGAGAGAATGAATTTTAAATTTTGAGTTTGCTTGGGAAAGAGTGCTCAAAGTTTCACTAAATATTGAATTATCATGATTGCCAGCTTTTGAGTGACATCGACATTTCAGAGAAGGCTGGGAAAGTGTCAAAGGTGATGAACGCTCTAGACTTCCCACATCATTGAAAAGGTTTCTGCTGCAGTATGTAAGAACATGCTTCAAACAACGGCTTAAGTAGTAGAATCAGTTGAGATATCAGAGGCCACATGTTAGCAGATACTGACTGCAAATCTCAATGCACATAGGGTTTATCAACACATTGTTCCTCCCATGTTAAATGAAGTCCAAAAGACAATTTGAATGGAAATGGCGAGAGACTAAATCTTGGCTGTTGGCAAAGATCCTTCCCTATTTTGTGGAATTGTTGCTAGAAACAAGAAATAGCCCTCAATTTATACGACCCTCAATCCAAAAGAGCATCAACAACGTGGAAAATCTCCATGCAAGCAGAACTTTGATCAAGATAACTCTAAAGGGAAGGTCAAGCTAGAGGTGTGTTCTTCGATAGTCAGGTCATTGTGCATCTGGAATTTAACCCTGAAGGACGTACTATGAACATAGAACTCTATGTAGACAATATGCGCTGTTTTTCCCTCAATCGATCCATAAGAGACCAAGATTGTGGGCTAAGCATTCATGGGTACTTTTGCATGACAATGCTCCAGCACTTTGATCCCTCTTTGTCAATGACTTTTTTGTGAAAATTAGAACAACTGTTTTATCTCATCCTTAATTCCCTGATCTCACCTCCTGCAACTGAAGTTAAAAATGTATCGCAGGCTAAATTAAAGAACAAGGCTAAGGATGAATAATGTTTCGAAGACTTTTACAAGCCATGGCAAAAGTGTATTGTTGCTTAAGGGTCTTATTTTGAAGGAGGATGTGTTTCAGCAATTTAATTGGTTATATTTTTGAAGTTATAGACTCAGTCTGAGAACTTTTGAATCCTACCTTATATGTATAATTTATAAATCATACTGCTATGCTGAAAGGCAGTCTAAACATCAAGTGTCATTTCTGTTTCCATTGTTCGATTACAGTTAAATATACATGTCCAAAACACCTGTACAAAATACAGCCTTATAGCTTTCAAATATGAACATTTGCATTTAGGATGTAAAATGTTCCCTAAAACAATTTATCACGTTCTTTTCAGTGTGCAAGTTCAGCAATCTCATTTCTAAGAATTTAGATTGAGATAAAAATGGATATATTCCCCAAATCCTACAGGTTTCTCATTCTTCAGTTTTAAAAACAATAAATGCACATATTTAAACTGGTTAAAACCTAAGATATCAGTTGTGTGAACTTGCAGATTGCAATTCTCACATTCTCTACAAGAATTATATTATAATCCACAATTACATTGCATGTTTCTTTATATAAAAAAATTTGTACACAAACAGTAAGGCCAGGCTCAACTTTAATAAAATCTTTTAATTAATCTCCCAAACATGTGACTCACAGACTATAAAAGAAAAAACTTGTTGATATCCTTTATAGTATCACATTGAGAAGGAAGGGGGGCCAGGGAAGGCATACCTAGATGAATAGAAGCCTTAGAAAGGTACTAAAAAAAAAGCATTTTGAAGAATCAATATTATATATATGTATATTTCTTTGTTTAGTTGCAAAAAACACATTAACAAATCATTCATCTCAGAAGTAAAGGCTTTCTTTTTTTTTTATTATTTTTTACATATTTAGTTTAACGAATTCTTAAAATGAATTATATAAAAGCTTATTGAATTGAAGGATTTAAATAACACTGTTCACACAATATTAGTTGCCCTTAAAGAAACATGTTTAACAGCTAACTAAATTTAAGGATATAAAAAACAAGTTGAGGGTGTATCATTGTTGACATCCTGTTATTTCTTGTCCCTCAAATTAATTTATAAGCTGGATTTAAAGCCACTGTTGTCAGAATTCATATTAAACTTCTCATAACAATACACCTTATATTTATCTCTGAGGGCTAATAATGACATCAGGAGCATTGATTATCTCCTTAACCAACTCCTTAGATGTTTATATTTCACAAATTCAAATGTCTATTGTACTTTTTGGGACACTGAAAAATAAAAGTGACTTCTATAAACAAGGGAGACTTATCCTAATCTAGAAATTCTTTTCAATTTGTTAATTGATGAAGTCAAATTTTAAGGTTTATTTTTCGTTAAGAAGCCAACATTTCAACCTTCATTAATTATGCATCTTTGTAAATGCTGTGAAAGAATTGAGTAGCTTCATCATATTACTTCATTAGTTACTAATCATGCTTATATATTTCACATTCACACAATTAAAATTAAATTATTTTATGGTAAATGTCTAAACAAGGAAATCTGTTTTTTCTTCTTTTTTTGCTCAAGTGGAGTACTCCATGTTGCATTAAATTCTGGGTCTTATAGTCTTTTTTTGCATTCATAGTTTATAGCACAGTGGTGTAACGTACACCCCCACATTGAGGGGGGGCAGGGTTCTAGTGGGCCCAGAACCTGACTTTGCAAAGGGCCCAAATGCTCTCCGTTACACCGCTGTATAAGCATCTTGTTTTGAACCATCTTTGAAATTAAGGTAATAGCTTCTCTCCTTTCAAGTATTTTACTAAAACATCAGATTTCTATTATGCAGAAATAAGTTTGTTTTTAGGAAAACTTGCCAGAAAATCATCTATTTCACTTTTTGATGGAGAAGGGTGATTTAATTAATGGCTGTAAAATATCAAATATTCGATGGATGAATGCAACTGATATTCTTCCTCTATGTTATTAGGATTCTTTTTTTTTTGAAAAAAAATTTTAAAGGAATTTACAAAATGTGACGTTAGAAATGATTTTTTAAGGACTGGAAAACATTTGTTTCGACTTTTTTTTCCCTTCATATTTGCATAAATAGTTCCAAGTCAAATTTTGTTGAAACCTCATATTTAATAGATCATTTACATTAGAATGTTTATCTTTAACAAAGTGCCAGACTGTGTGAAAACAATTAAAATTATGTTAATTTTACATATGCTTTGAATGTTTTAGAATGTTTTCATAGTCTTAAAATTCTATTTCTTTTTCAAAATTTAGAAAACATTAAAAGATATGAATAAGAATTTCAAAATATCCCATTGCTGATTTGTTGGAATATATCGATGTTGGATCTTCGCACATAGAACCCGATGTTTTAGGCCAAAAGAAGAGTACTGCACAAAAAGTTCAATTTATAATAAATATTAAGAGAATTTATAGGCTGACTTTTTTTTCTAAACATTTCCGAGAGATGTATGTATTTTGATTAATAATAGTAATGAGCTAAAAATCCTAGGAGAGCCCACAATCTCGGCGCCAAGCCAGAACACGATGGCACCAAGCGAAGCTGACAATGGTGGCAAAGGAATATAGCGGGAAAAGGTGGATGCGTAATGAAAATATATGTAAACAATACAGAAATTAAACATTTAAAATAAAAAATATTAAAACAGCACTTACTTTCTTACTGCTGATCTTTTCTGAGTGGAGGGTACAGCGTAACAACAGATTTTAAAAAGCTTTAAAGGTCTCATCACTAAGCGAATGATCGTGTGAGCGCCACCATATTTATTCTGCGAGGTAATGGTCAAACATACATTCGGCGTGGCTGGTACAATTTTGAAGAAAGCGTTATATTGCCGATCATTATATTTAGGACATTCATAACTTGTAGCAATCAATCCTTCCTTCATACACCATTCGATCAATTCTTTCTTACCTTTCGCATTCAACAAAGTAAAAAATTCTAAAGTACATTCACACACACACGCAGCCAGCCCGGAGCCCAACAACAAAATGAAATTCGAAATGCGCGCCCACAATATACGAAAATGCTAGAAATAGTTAGGGTTGCCACATGCAGTTTTTTAAAAAAGTAGGGTTACCAAGATGGCACAATTATCGCCAACCAAAGTAATTCGTGCTAAGGGTGTGGGCTCTCCTAGGAGTGAACCAAATTGGTTGCGTACAACCCCCAGGCCGCCCATGGAACATGAAATTATTCCTAATTTATCGACTGTGGAGTTCGAGCACTTCCCAACCACAAAAGGCCCACAAACTGGTAAGGAATGGATTGTGACCCATTGTTAACAAACATGAAAATCTAGCATATCTGTACAAAAAGTGAGAGGGGGGGTTAGGTTCATGACATGAGCCAATTTTGGCTAAACTGTGCAAGAAGTTGTAAATGTCGGCATTCTTAAAACTATGTTTGAGACAACTCTGTGTGTGTTCTGTATTTAAGGCAAGGTGGAATACTCTGAGACTGCCATTGCAGCAATTAAATCCCTATTACCATTTGCGACAAACTGTGAAGCGAGATTTTCTGTTTTGTCATCCACTAAAAACAAAACAACTGAATAAACTGGACATAAACAACACTGGGTGTTATTGTCCCTTATTAACCTCCAGGTGGTACCTTCTCATTGCAAAGAAACAAATTCATTAATTTAGCATTGCAGTGAGTTAAATGTTAAATTATTTTATTCTAATTTTTTAGAGTAACTATAGATTGTTTTGAAGGCCTGTTTAAGTGCAATTAAATCAAAACAATTTAAATACAAACAATCAATGTCCCCTCCCTCAGTTAACCACTCTAAAATGATCAAACATTGGCTGGTCAAAGGCAATAAAAAGGTTGAGAAATGCTGCTCTAGATCATACCCTGGGTAGGTCCTATTTGAAATCCAGCCCTACTCCTTTGTAAAATTCAAAGGTAATGAACAGTCAGCAATATTATATAATTACCTTTAAGAATAATTTATAATCCATATTTTGATTATTTTCTCCTATTTATCTACATTGTAGTGTTATAAGAACCGTTTTTTAAGGACTATGGACTTTAATAACAAATAAGATTAATTTAAAAAAGAAACCATAATTTTCTGCTAGAAATCATTATGCTGATGACAAAACATTTTAATGTGTTCATAAATTTGACGCCTGAAGGTTTCCTTAGATGACATCCCTCTATATGTTGTATTTGTTCACTCACCATCGAACATCTTCATTAACTGTTCTGCTTTTTACTCTTATATTGGTTTTTTCTCCAACATTTACCAAAAGGTATTTTTTCTTTTTATTTTTTATCCAAAATTTGAGTTTTAAAATTGTTTTCCTTACTAAAATGAAATTTCACCTAGTGTTTGAATCAATGTTGTCCTTTAACCCGGAGTCACTTGCGCCTTTTTTTTGCTACCATCATTACTTGTGGGGTGTAGAGAACACCACAAACTTTTAATATGTACATTTAATTATGAAAAAAAAATTTAAGTCAATTATGATACATATTTATAAAGTACAAGATGCTTTTTGTATTGTACAAATAAAATTATTAAATGTATTGCATATAAATGAGACTAACATTAATTTAAACCATGGTTCTGTGCATTCTTTTTGGAATATTGGGAGGCTTTTCCTGTTGCTGGGATGTACAGAACACCCCACATGAGTGATCTCGGATTAAAGACTCAGTGCTATAAATTTCCAAACAACCAATCAAGAATTATGCTTCACTTTGTAAATATTGATAAATTTTATATTTAGCATTAAGATTTATTTTCCATATTATAGTGATAAATATAAAATGCTATTTATAATTATTTATTAGCTATGTAAAATTAATGTGTGTATATTTTCACTAATAAAAGTAAACGTGATAATACATTTTTTTATTATATAAGTGTAAAATTAGAAATAAAATTCTTATGCACTTATGAATTGTTATACAATGAATAGTATTAGATATATCTGTTTCTTCGAAAAAGTTTGGTGGGGAATGAATATGGTCTTTTTGATTCTTGAAAACTATACTACAATGCAGCATTTGATTTTGATCTGTTACATGCACACACAAGGGCGGTGGTGTCCTGGGGGTCCCCCCCCTTGATTTTTTTCCTGATTGAGAAAAAGTAAAATTTAATTAAATATTTGTTTTTAATGAGGGATTAATTTTGTTAATTAATACTAATTATTTATTCAATTATTAGTTTTTTACTGTGTTTTGTTTCCAAAAATCGACAAAATCAAAAGGAGCATGATACAAGAATGGTAGCTTTTCGACTCTGGAGCCCCCGGAAAACTTCTGTGTGCGCTACTGGTTACATGGGAAATATTCTCAGTTTTTATTTCTAAACATCTTAAGGGGACACAGTACGATTCAAATGACAAAAATCGGTCAAAAAATCAAATATAATTTTTTTAACCTTAATTATTCTTTACATACTTTTCTATAACCTCACAAAATTTGAAAGCTGAAAACTTAAAAAACGCAGAATTAAGATAGTTTTTACGTTTGTTTTTATTCACATCCCTATGGCAAATCAAAACTTTAAACTTACTTATCTCAGAAAGATAAAATAACTAGTTTGTCTTCATTTAAAATACTAAAGCTTTTTTCTATTGTGCCTAATGTTTTGAATTTTATTTTTTACCTATTGCTAATAATACATGTAACAAAAGTTGGTATGCATTTTTGAATCAAAGCAATACTTATTTTTTTAAAAATATTTGAATTCAGAATTTATACATTTTTTAAGGAATTTTCAATAAGCATTCATAAAAAGAAGTATTGTACGAATACCAATCATGTTATCACAAAACCCATACCAACTTTTGTTATACATAGTTTGACGTACATGTAAATCAAATTTCATAAATGCAAGTTAACTTTTGTTGTTGGAGTAGCATTCTAAAAAATCTTCACAAATTTTAAATTTTTTCCTTTAAAAATTAAATAGCTAGCTTTTTATGAAATTTTGGACACAAAATCTGTTTAATATAGTATACACACATAGGATGCAACAAAAAAAAAATCCTGAAATTAAAATTTTTTGCGTAAATCGTACCATGTCCCCTTAACTTTGAATCAAAATAACATCTCTTGATTGCTCAGTTTTGTTATCTGAATTTATAAATCTGCAGTGTCATTTCTAATATATTTCAATAAGCAAAGCTTTTATAGTATATTTCTTGTTGAAATGTAAGGAGCATTGCTTGTGTATTATAAATATGAAATATCTTCACATTGCTTGTTCATTACATTAAATTACAGTGTTGTAAATTAAGTTATAATGTTAATTTTTTTTTTTTGCCTAATTCTTTTTTGAGAATTGTTTTTATTAAGTTATGCAACATTTCCATTTTGTGAACATCTTAAGAATTTTATTTAAATTTCAAATTATGTTTGATTATTAGTTTAAATTGTAGATTGCAGTCAGTAACATACAATTTTCATATTTTTTTAATGTTAATTATGTATTCAAACTTTACCATGAAATTGACTTATCTATCATATTCTTACTTCTCTTGTCTTTTAAATTGAAATTGCTGTTGTCATTTATGTAAATGCTTTGCTGAATAATAATCTTTTATTCATTAAATTTCAATGTCAGTATTTTTTTTTTAAAATTAATCTCCATAGGTGTTGAAGAAATAGTGCTATACTAATAGAATATACAGTGTGTTCCAATTAATTATACCAGTTTAAATTATTTGGGGTTTTTTTAATGTTTACTTTTCTCCTTAATATAATTTAGAATGCTTACTGAAATTTTTTTGTAAAAAAATATTATTTTTAACATTCTTTATAGGTTGATAATTATCCACCTCCTCTTGTTGGTGTTCAAGCTCATTCTCAACTTCCATGTTCACCTGGATATTTGCAACACCCTCCACTTGCTTCAAGTCCAACCAATCTCAGCAATCCCACCTCCATCTCCCACAATAGACTCTTCCAACAAGGACGAAGCATCCTCATCAATAGGTCTCCAGAGGGAATGGTTGTCCATTCACCTCAAGAAAGAGATCCTGCTCTTTCAAGAATTCAGCTGTCCCCTGTTTTAACACAAATAGGGGATGATGCCTCTCAGAGGAAGTCTTTCACATCTGCTGATTCCATGTTAGGATCTTCAAGCTGCAGTCCTGTGATAGAAGCCCCTCACAATTCTGTACATGACTTTACACTGTTAAAGGAACCCATCCAACAAAGGACGTCTCCTTCGCATCCATCTGTTGGATACAGAATGCCCACTGGAAAGGAGGGAAGCCTAAAACATAGGATATTAAGGCCTCCAAGCATTAATATTGTTGACCCACCTTCTTCAATCATGTCTGATGCCCCACTATCAGCACCTCCCATACGTACCCACCGTGAGCCTTCTCCCAAGCAAGCAAGATCTATTCCTTCTTCTGGTTATCGTTCTTTTTCTAGTTCAGCATCATCCTTGACAGAAGCTTCAAACCGAATTGCTTCCAGTGGTGCAAGTCCATGCAGTAATTTTCCTAATCATTGTTCCTCAGTCTCATCAGGATCTCCATCCCCAGCCCCACCAACATCCCCCAATGCTGCTCAATTAAAGTACCCCCAGTCTTTCATGAAAGGTGCCATCATACAGTTAGCTAATAATCAGCTGAAGCAAGTGGAGAACATGACTACAGAAGATTTCATTGAATGTGGTTTTTTGAGTTCCACTTTAAAAATAGATTCCAGCACTGTTACTAGTATTGAGAAAACTCCTGCAACAGGTGCTGCAAAATTGGGTTTTCAGGTTGGACAGGACAACATTCAGGTAAACTATATTTAATATGCATGTTTAATCAAAATTAATTTCGCTTGCAATATGTTAAAACATTTTTTCAGATTTCTTTAAAAATTTCTTTTTATTAATTCTTTGATGCTGTGCTTATTAAATCAAACAGCTTTTGCAGATTTTTTTTCAATTATTTTAAATGTACTTTATATAATTTATTGTCTAAGCTGTAGTTTGTGAACTGCAGCTCACGAACCCTATGTGACTCTTTGTGTAGACGGCTTCACCTATTCAGACTTCTAGTTTATGTATCATCAAAAATATATATAATTTTGTCTACTAAAAAAAAAATTTTTTTTCTTGAAGGATATATTTTTAAAAAATTTACATAATCTGTGTATTCATTTAAACATTCAACTGGCTTAAGACTTCTGTATTAAATTTAAATTGTTTTCCATAAACAAAGTTTGAGGATCAATGAAAATATTAGAATTAGTTTCAAGGTAGTGAAAGTCAAATTTATTTGTAGGAATGGAATGCCATCATGAAAAGACACTCTTCTAAGTGATTTACAGCATAGAGAGCTTATTTGTTTGCGCATATGTTACCGTTAAAGTGTTTTATTTAGTTTTTTCATAGAATAACTAGGTATTTTATAAAATAACTAGACAAGTCAGCGAAAGTATGTAATAGATAAACAATTTCATACTTTACCTAGTTATTCTATGAAATAACTAAGGATAGACCATTAAAGTAAAAAGTAAACAATTTCAAAAGATGTTTTATATAAATAAATTGATCATAAATAGCTAAAATCTCTCGAAAAATACATTTTATCCATTTTGCGAATGAATAATTAGGGAAATCAGAGATATAAAATGTATTATATTAGTCATATTGCTATTAGTTAAACAAAAGGGGGGAATATGTTGCAAAAATAGATTATATTTAAATATCAACAAAAATACATGCTGGGAAGAAAAACTGTTGCTTCATAAAAACATTGTTTTAACTTTTTAAAACAAAAATATAAGAGAATGTTAAGTTAAAAATTTTTTTTGAGATACCTTTATTTTATTTTTCATTATTTATTAGAACAAGGATTGCTGTGATGACATTTTGAATTGAACTGCTTATTATTTTTTGAAACAAGTACACTGTTTATTATTACATTTTTTTTTCTTTTTTACACAAGCACTTTTTAAATCTTTGTCCAGTACCGCAACTTTGAGCTGTTGCAACATATCGAAACATTGTGTCAATATTTGGAACTTCTTCAATGGAAATTAATTCTCGCTGTCATATACTGAACTAATGCGTAGAGTACAATTGTTTTATTCCGCCTAATCGGAAAAACTCTTCCCAAAGCAGCTACAACTGGTACAAAGAACTTTTGCAAGTGTCGTATTTCATACTTTAACGATCAAGTAGTGGTTATTCTATAGAATACCTAGTTAAGTCACAGAATTCATAACAAAACATAACATACATGGGTTCAGGAGCGCTTATGAATGAACAAGAGATAACTTTAACCTCTTATAGAAGGGGAAAAAAACACATTCCATATTTTGTGATATACTTAATGATTAATAAAAGGTGCTAAAATAATTCTTTAAAGAAGAGCGATTGAAATTATTTTTAATTATTAGTCCAGGATATTACACAACATTATTGGTATGGACATTTTTTTCATGAAGTTTGAAAATTTAATTCTAATATTTTGGCACAATGGTTGTTCTTGCATTTAGCCCCAGAAGTAACGCTGAGCCACACAATAAAAACTTTCTCCTATTATGTGATATGAATTCTTTCAATGAGTTTATTCTCTTTTATACCATTGTTACAGGTAATCCTTCTATAGCACTAGAGTTAAATTCCAAAAAATTACTGTATTATTCAAATCAGTGTGATACAAAATAAAGGGGGGATTAGGCTCCAAAAAATTAGGAAACATGATATTATATTTTCATAATTAATTTTCTTTATTAAAATTTTCCGAATACATATTAACATTAAAATATTTTCTTTGTCGTCATTAAGCACCTTTTATCTTTTAAGAGACTATATATGTCAGGCGTAGCTTCAGGGGTACAGATTCATTCATAAAAATAAAAACATTTTTTAAAAAGGTTGAGTTCGATTTACCTGAACATTTTTAATATACATTGGCAAATGAGAGAGAGGTACATTTAAAGTTGTAAAGTGTACTTACTCAAATGTTAAGTATTTTTTCTTGAAAATTATGCAGGAAAATCTAATAGTATATATATATATATATATACACCTTCACTCAAATGAAAAATGTCAATTGAAATAAACTGTGTTAGAGTAAACCTGGTATAGAAATGCAATGTTGTAAGGGTACCTGTATTTCCATACAATATTCATGTTACTTGTCGATTACAGCACAGCCACTTGGCTCTGTTTGGGGGTTGTTATTCTTTTTTTTTTACACTAGTTTGATATCTTAAGCACAGAAATTGAAAATTAGAGATGAGCAAGATTTTATATAGAAAGGGGAGGGGTTGTTGTTTTTTTTTTCCCACAATGAAATTTTAAAGTATTGTGTTGTCAAATTAAAGATTCTTTCTTTTTTGCTCTTCCCTATGGTTCTATTCATATGTCAGTAATAGAGGAAAAGTGTGCATGTTGAATTATTACATTTCCTCATTTTAAAGAGTGATTTACAAGCTGCCTATCTTAGAATTTCATTGATTTGTAACTGAATGTATATAAGAACAATATATTGTAGAGTAATGTAAAATGACACAACACACAGGTAACAAACATGAACCGCCTACATGGTGTTAAACCATTTCTAAATTCATGCCTTATCTTAAGCCTTGGAATTCTTTTTTAGTGTCACTTTTTAATGACTGTTTTTCTTAATTATTTATGTTGCATGAAAAATTAGTACTTTTTCCTAGTCTTTTTCTTAATATCATCCATCTTAATATCCCTTTTAATGAATTTTATCATTATACAATATTGAGGTGATATAATCAGGGGAATGCATAATGCAAATGCATTAATTAGGCTCCAAAAAGGCATGACTGTGACAATAAAAAAATGTTAATGTTACAAAATATTTATAGGAATCAATTTGAAATGTATTTTTTTATCTAAAAAAATAATCATCATTGTCACATTTTTGTGATATGCTTCAACTTACTTATTGATTTTTCTATTAATGTTGCAACTGTTTTTAATGATCATAAATGTAATCTCGATATTGTGTTAAATGCATAGTTTTGATCTGCTGTTTAGGATTTTCAACCCTATCTCTACATTCTTGTACTTAAGTTAATAAAATGTGAAATATATATAATAATCATATTTGATCAAAGCTTATGTATATAATAAAGTAAAGTATTTTTAACATGCTTTTATAAGTTTCACTTGTATGTAATGGAATCTTTGAACTCTTATTTTTACCCACTTTAAAAGGTCAGATTGATTCGAAATTTTGCACTCTTGTCAAGGACAATACAATAATTTCATAATTTTGTTTCATTGTCCTGATCAGAATCGTCAAAAATAAAGATTTCGAGATTTGGTTACTAATTCATTGTATCGTTTCCAAATTTGGCGACTAATTCCAAATTTAGTGACTAAAAGATTAAAACCACAAATAGGTTTGTGGTTAATACAAATAAACCAAAGAAATGTGTTCTTTATGTGAAAAAGAGTAGGGTGGTGCATAGTTTTTCTGAAAATGGAAATAAAAAAAAAGACTCGTGTATGTGAATAATAATAATTTATGTTCTAACTGCTGAATATTTTTTATATTTATAAAGCAATAGGTTTAGAAGTAATTATACGAATTAACATTATAGCAATACCTTTAAAAAGTGATAAATTTATGTTCTAACTTCTAAATATTTTTTTTATTTTGATAAAGCAATATGTTTAGAAGTGATGAGACAAATTAACATTATAGAAATACGTTTAAAAGGTGATAATACGATTGACATTTAATGTTTCTTCTTAACACACTTTTATTAGCTAGTTCTGTATCTACAGAGATGGAATCTTTGAAATTGAACAATATGGGACTCATCCGAAGCCTCGTAAACAGAGAGAATAAATACCAACCAGACCCATTAATTAATATCCATTGAAGAGCAAGATTAATTCTAACAGCCACATAATCCCGGCTCTAAATATCAAACTCAAGGATAAATTCAACAAAGAATAAATGATAGTTTTAAAAACTAAAAAAAAAAACCTTTTATTGTGGATCGAACTAAAAAATGAAAAATAAATTAGTTTTTAAAAAAAACTAAAAAACACGCTTTTACAGCATGTGTAAATCTAACTAAAAAGTAAAATTATAATTCTTAATATAAGAATAAAATGATTAACGAGAAAATTAATGTCATTGCGGTAAAAGCGTGGGGTGCTTGGTACTTACATTTTTTACACTAACTCAACATTTTGGAATCGAACTAGTAAGAAATTATAACAATTAATATAGAGCACCCTAAACTTTTATCCCAATGACATTAATTATCTCATTAATCATTTTATTCTTATATTAAGAATTATTTTTTTAGTTTCATTCACTATAGAAGCGTTTTTTTTTAGTTTTGTTTTAAACTCTAATGCTTGCAGAAAGTTATTTCTAATGTGCATATATTTATTGGAAGAATAGTCTTACGTAGTTTTTATGTAGATTAATTTTTTTGTATTAAAACTTACATTAACTATGTGTAATGATATTGCATTCACATTTAAAATTATCAATTAGCTATTATTTACAGACTTATGATTACATTTTTTTGAAGTTTACATCTAACTTATATAAAATAGCAGCATTAAAAGTAAAATCTCTTAATTTCAAATCAATTATTTTTAAAACAGTTTATTTTACTATTCTAGAGTATTAAAATTATTATAAAAAATATCTTATACAAAAAGTTTATTTTGTATTCTGTTCTTTTATGCCTAATAACTTAAATTTAAAATTTTTGTATTAGATCATCAGCAAGTCCAATTTGCTGTTATCCCTTTTTTGATAGGTGTGTAATATATACATAAAATTAGAAAAATACCCATAGTGTTATGATGTAAATTTCTGATATTTTTATTTTATGGCATTCCTTTTTAAAATCTATTTTATTCTCCCTGTGAATATACTTCCTCTATGTAAACTTTTCTTGTTTAACTATTGATTTTAATGTAACTGCATTTTAGTTTCTGTAAGTGACTGATGTTTTAATTTTAAAAATTATGTACATCTTATGTTATTCTAAAGCTATTATGGATCTGTGTCTCATACATATATTTCTTAATTTGGTTTGATTTTCCTTAATAACTGCCTTTTACACCAAATCGCCACTACTGAGTTACGGTGTAACACATCAAAAAGAAATATATATATATATATATATATATATATATATTTGCCTTATTTAAAAAGAAAGTTGTTTCTTACCAAAAGTCCTTAATTTTTCATGGAACTTTGAATACTTTTTAAAAACATTCATAATGTTTGCAAATCAGTTGTATATTTCAAGAATTATATATATATTACTTAAGTTGTATACTGTCTTGTTACAATGTTAATTTTTTAAATCTTTTTAACAAAAATTGATGTATTCTTATTTTGAAGTTGAAAAAATACTTTTATTTTAATAAATGGGGGAGGGGGGAAACTAGCAATAAAGTGATGGCTAATGTTGAAGAAACATCCACACATTTTATTCATGTCTGTGAGGCTATAATTATTGTAATAAAATGATCCTTTTATTAAAGGAATAAGGGAATTTTTTTTTTCTCAAATGTCAAATATTAGAGAATTCTAATATTTTAAAATTAGAATTATTGATAATGATTAAATTTAGGTAAGCATGTGCATAGGTTTAGTACAGTTAATTAGTACTAAAAAAATCATGTTGAAATTCATAAAAATATTTATTGGCATACTTGTTAAAAGATTATTCTTCATCTCTTCAATTTTACAGAAGTTAAATTTTTATTTTCATTTAAGTCGACTATCTCAAAACTCAAACTTTATTTACTAAAATCATGTATATGTATATTTTTTGATTTTATCTGAAGATTTGATCTTTTACATAATTCTATTTTTAAAGGCTGTTATTTTGATTTGACAGATAACTGTGGAAGCCCCTTTGGAACACCCATTCTTTGTCTACAAGCAAGGCTGGTCCTCTTGTTCACCAGAACGCTCAGCTCAGCGTTATGGACTCGCTTGTCACAAGTTAAAAGTCGGTGATACCTGCATTTCACTCACAGATAAGCCACGAACTGCTACAAATGAAGGACAGAAAGCGTCTAACGCATGTGTGCCAACTACAAACTGTACAACTGGTGATAGGAATCAAAATGTCTTACCTTCCAAGATGGTAGATACTTTTGAAGCCAAAGAAGTGTCCCAAATGTCTACCCTTCCTACAAATCATTGTTTGCAAGGAAAACAATCCGATCAAGCTATTGATAAGTTGATAAGAGCCAAAAGTGAGATTCCATTTCTGGTCCGCAAACGAAAACGGAGATGGTCTGCTCCAGATAATTTTCCTCAGAAAGAAGATGTTACAAATTGTTGAAAATTGAAAATGGAAGCACTTGTTTTGTCTTGCATCTATTAGTTTATTGATTTGTTTCTGGTACTGCTTGAAAATGACTAGTATGTGCTTTTGAAATCATGCTTTTTTATATTTGATATGTACATATAATGTCCATAGGAAAAATCTTTTATCACACATTCATTCTTCATGGTCTTATCATGAATTCAGTTTTTTTTCTTAAATTGTTTTAGAATGTGAAAAAAAATTGATAAAATCCTTTAAGATACTCCTTATATGTAATAAAAGGGGACATTCAGTTCAAATTACTAGAACTATGTGTTTAATATTCATTATTTAGTTTAATCACCAACTCTACTGAAATCAAATTGTTAAAAATTTATTCTTATTTCTTTGCAATTCTGTGCTAATTCTGTTTTAAGCTTGATTTTTTTAATTCTAATTATACTTCCATTAAAGTACTTATATAAGTTTGCTACAAAGTAAATTAATTTTTTTCCTCTACAGGAAAGATATGTTAGAATTTTGGTAGAGAATGTATTAATATTTTAGAGGTATCATGATTGTATTTTTAAAAATGTTTTGCTGTTCCCCATAATTTGTTTTCATATTACTAGCACATGGAATATTTAATGCAAGTAAAGAATTTTTCTGATTATGGGGAATCAGTACACTAGTGTAAATTTGGTTAAATTAATTCATACAACTTTTAATTTAATGGCTACACGTATTTTTAGAAGTATTTTAACATGTATTTTTATTTTTTATTGGGAATTTGAAATAGTGATATATAAAACAATAAGCATCAATAAGACAAAAATAAATTACAATGCAAATTAGAGTTTTTTGAAATCATGTTAAATTTTATTCAAAATATGATCGGTCCAACTAGCATTAAAGTTACACAGAAACTGAAATTATTACAAATTTAGTTAGCAGTACAAAATTTGTTGTTTATTTCAAACATTTGATTAATTTTCAATAAAATATTTATTATATACATGGGAAATAATGCAGATTAATTGTAATTTTTTTTTTTTGGAATGTGCATTATATACATTTTTAAAACAGCTTCTGATTCTAATATTAATCATACACTTAAGCTGAAAATGAAAAGACAGTTTTCCTTCTTAACTTAAGTCAGTGGCACAATAGCCCCTGAAGGCCAAGGCCTACTGTGCCCAACTAAGTATTCGCGACCTTGGTCCCTGAGGGGCATTAGCAGATGTTCTGGTCGGGCGGTCAGTCTGACGCGAAAACCCCAGTGTTAAATTCCCAAGCAAGCTTGGTACTCATTTTATCAACCCACTGAAGGGATGAAAGCGTGAGTCAACCTTGCCCAGCCTGGGGTTTAAACCTCAGACCTGCGGTGTGAAAGCGTGATGCACTAACCATTTAGCCACTGGGTTTCATTTTCCTTCTAGCTGCTTGGAAATATAAAGAAATTTCTAAAGCCAAACAATTGCATAACTGACAATTCCTTCTTTAAATATATGTTTATATATTGATAATTTTTTTTTTTTTAACGTTCTACTGTGTTTTAATTTTCTAATAATAATTTTTGAACAATGCCTTTTACG
Organism: Trichonephila clavipes; assembly: GCA_019973935.1. Taxonomy (NCBI): domain Eukaryota; kingdom Metazoa; phylum Arthropoda; class Arachnida; order Araneae; family Nephilidae; genus Trichonephila; species Trichonephila clavipes. Next base: position 35,268 of record BMAU01000878.1, on the reverse strand, counting down.
TTTCAAAAAAATTTTATGACTGTCTATATTCTTGATTTCTTGTAAAAACATTCATTCCTAACTCTAAAATGTACTGCACTTGTTAAAATTCATATGTATTTTTTTCGTTGTTAAGGCTGTCTTCACCTAATATTAAAGAATAAGACCAACAACCAGCATATTTTTTTAACTGAAAAAGGCTCTAAGTACAATAATTATATTCTAGCTTTATTATCCAATTGATAATATATTTTATTTGGCTATACTCGTTTTTGTTTTAATCAATCTATTTTATCTTATGAATTTTCATCTCATGTTTCACTCTACCTTTTAAAGTGAAAATGGTGCATTCATAAATTGTTTCAAACTTTTAAGGACTATTTATGATAAATCTGTATATGTGTTATAACTACTGAGCTTATTTGAAAAATTACAGTTTTTTTCTGTTTGCATATGTGTTCAGATTTTGAGTCCTTACTCTATGGTATTGAGTGAAGACAACTTTAAAGGAATAAACTTGAACTATATTTGTATAATTATAGATCAATATTTGTAATATAAAATTTATAATAGACCTTTAAAGTTACAAAGCATGTGCAATATTTGAATTTAATCAAAGTATACAGTGTAGTGTTACACTACTTTGTATTATTATGGAATAATTTACTTTGTCTCATTATAAATATATTCGAAGTTTGGGTATTTTTTCAATTAATAAGGAAAAGGAAATTGTACTTAATTTTTTTCATTTTGTTTATATTTAAATTAATGCAATTTTAAAATGAGGTAAATTTCACTTAAAAAAAAGAGGATTTCTTTTAAAAAAAATTACTAAATATTTAGATATAAACTATTTTTTTGCAACATACCCCCTTCCTAAATGAGAAAAATGATTAAATGTTATAAGAATAAATATCTTTGTATTTAGTTTGAAGTATTAATTGGATGTGCAAATAATGGAGTATGCCAATATATATATATACCGTAGTTATAATAATATATTTTTCTGAATATTGTCGGAGAAAGGAATCGTTTTGTTTCTTAATAAAGGGGGGGGGAATATTTGAATCAAAATTATATAATTTTTAATATATCTTTCTACTGCAGCATATTGCTATCTTGTTTGTAAAGGTAAGACAATATGAGAATTTAAAAAATGACTTTATTAAATAAAAGAAAAATTTTTTTAGAGAAACAAACTTTTCCATAATGAATTCAGAATCTATTGTTAGAATTTATAAATAATTTTATTTCAAGAATTTTGTTTTAGATTTGGATAAAAACAGCATTTTTATTCCAAAATAATTTTTAGAAACTTATCTTCCCATTGAATGAAAGATTTTTTTAAAAAATAGTATCAATAAAAATTAATAATTTATCTTGAAACTTTTAAAAGAATATATATTATATTTTAAAAACCTTTTGAATCATTGACTTACAAAGAAAGTAATTAATATGCTAGTGAAAAAAATGGTACAAGAATAATGGTTAGTCCCATTCTTCAAACTGTTAACCATGTATTTAATTGTGATGTATTTTCTAAGTTAGAATATATTAGTACTTTTTTTAAAGAAAGAAACAGATAACAGAGTATAAAAGTTGCAGAAAAATAATCCATATTGATTCTTTTAATTAAAATATTTTAACTCGTTTAATCCATTTAATTACCCATTAAAATTAATAGTGTCCTACATGCTTTAAATCACAATTTCAGAAAATGTTTCATTTAAAATTTCATCTTCATGTGTGTTCTATAATGAATAAAATATTCACTTAAAAAATTACTAATTTTTGCATATTGAAAATACTAAATTTCCTTTCTAAATGAGATGTTATTTGCATTGAGAGAGAACAAAAAGCCTCTCTTTTATCTTTTGAAATTAATGGCTCCAAAATCATTTTCAAATACTCATATACATATTTTCATTAAACATCGTGCATATAGCTTCATATAATAAAATATGCTTTGGCTGCAAAGAGACAAAGAAACTTAATGAACCGTTTTTTTAAACATGCATAATATGAAGTCTTAAGGCTGTCTTCGATACAAGTATGAGAGCTCTAATTAAACGCAAAGCACATTTTCAGACAGAAAAATGACCCAATTTTCATGGAAATTTGCAATATTATAACTCGTACCTCTATAACAATATAATGTTTTTAAAATTTTCAAAATATTCCATAAATACTCTCTTGTTTTAATACGGGAAGGAAAAGCCCATTTAACATTATGGTATAGGATAAAAAAATGCGAAGCACATTTTATGCCAGAAAAAATGATTCAACTCGGTTAAAAATGGGAAGTATGATAAAAAATACTACTCTGTAAAGGATAGTGAAGTCAGAATATCATTAATTTTTCATTTCTTTTATATATGAAAAAATGTTCCAAATTCGGGTCCTATTCTTTAACATTAACCGAAAACAGCCTTAATACATTATTTGCATCTTTGACAAAATCTGTAGTTGAGAATATGACTATTTTAACCATATTTAACAATAGATTTTATTATTTTAGCAATCTTATTTTTAAATAAGACTGGTTATTGAACTCATGGAATGTTTATGCAGCTAATATGTGCTGTTGTGCAAAGTTTCTGAAAGTGATCAATTTATGGCAACGAATTCTCTATTTTGTGGTTAATTTCCCGTGATTGTGGAGTGTACTATGCACAAAATGTCTTATTTTTCACATGAAAGTTTTAAACTGTTATAAGACTAAATAATGTTTATGGTGATGTATAGTATATGGTTGTTAAATTTGGGTTTTAAAAATATTTATATAACTTAGTTATTTGAAATTGAATTACTCTGTAAAAAGTAAATATAGAATTGTTTTATAATGAATAAATAAATGTTGATGTGAAAAGTACTTTTATTGAAAATTAAATCTTTTGAAAAGTAAAATGTTGAATGTGAAATGTGCATCTCACTGAAAGATAAAGAAAAATCTTTCACATTTATCACAAAAAAAAAGTATGTGAAAGTTGTACAGGAATTAGAAGATCTGTTTTTTAATGTTATTAATCATTCTGATGCATTAAACCTGGTATTTCATGTTGCACAATTTTTCTTGTTTTCTGATGTTATGTCAATGTATGATGTATGTTCAAGACAGAACAAAGTTGTTCTATCCTTTCTTGTTTTGAAATTTGAAAGGAATTTTGTTATTCATTTTTTCCCCTTTGGAGTGTCTATAACCATATGTTCTTTATTTGCTCCTTTATGTGTCATGTTTTTCAGTTCAAAATTCTACTTTTAGATTTCTGAGTGATATGCTGAAACTAAAGAATGTATTATGTACTTGTATAAAGTAAAGTGAGTCCTGAACAGGCTCAAAGAATCCTATACTTTTAGATGGTGTTATTTTTGTATTTTAAATTTTATACGCTGATCTCTAACTATTTTGTATACTTAATTTTAGTAAAAGTGGCCAAATAGAAGTATTCTTTCTAATTCCATCTTAAAGAAGAATGTTGCTTTTGCTATATAGCATCGCATTAGAAAGAGCTATTGGTAAGATGTCTCTTAGCATGACTGCAAACTTCCAAAGATTACAAGCTGATACTATGTTGTGTGTATTTTCAAATTTTCATTTTTGCTTAAATAAATGGATGTACATAAATATTTACTGTTTCTTGTGAAAAGAACTTTTTAAGTCATTTTTACTTTTCATTCATATGATACAAAATAAATGTGATAAAACCTTTCTGTGCTATAATTTTCGATGATTGCTTTAATGGATAACTTTTTTCATGTGAAATACTAATATTTTTGGGGATTATATTGAATTTTAAACCTTTTGAGCAATAATAATTTTTCAAAAATAAAACTTAAATGAGTGATCTTAAAAACGAAGCGTTATTCATTATTCAAAATGTTCTGGGATTATCTCATATTTCCAAACTCAGTTCTTTTATTCATTTTCATTAATACTGATTTTTTTTTCATCTAAAATACTTTAGAGAATTCATCTTATATGTTTGTCTGTATTTAAAGTGAAATTTGTTTTGTTATTTGTTAGTTCACTGAAGTTTAATTTTACAAAATATTGTACATTTTTAAAGGCATCCATTATTTTTAAATATTAATAAAGTTTTCAATGTGGGTACCCTTATCAGATAACATATTACATAACATGCTTTTCTTTTTTTTCTGTTTAAATTTTTTTAAAAATCACTATACCAGATATGGACAGGTGATACTTTTCTTAGGATAAGAGTTTTTTCTTATAAAGATTTCTTAAACCTAAAGGAATGAGAAATTCTCTTATTTTTCAAATTGAGGTTTGATATTTAAAAAAGAAAACTTTTTATAAATTATATTGTACATTAAAAAAGTTTTCATGTACTTTTAATATTGTTAAAGGAGTTTATTATTTTCATGATTCACACATCTTAACAAAATTCCATTTAAAGACTATGTAATAATTTTTTGTTTAAACTAGCATACCTGTATTAGTCATTGATTAATTACCATATATATTTTACAAAGCAAAACTTTTGCATACTCTTTTTACTATTCGCTTAATGCTGAATAAAATTATTATAGGGAAGAATTTACATAAGAATAAAGTTGGTTTAAACAATTATATTGAGAAATAAATAATTCTATAATCTATTATAATTGTTACTCTATCTTTAGCATTATATTTTGTATATTTTCTTCATAAGTGCAACAGCCTTTTGCTGACCCTATCATTCACGATGGCCTTCCGTCAGTTAATTCCTATTTGTTGAAGGTCCTTTTCAACATCATGTGGGTGGTCATCCTCTATGTCTGGTCCCTTCAATTTTTGAAAACGTTACTTTTTTGGTAGGAGAAGCATCGGCATACTTGTATTCAGCCACCTAATATGTAATGCTTTTATAGTTCTCACAATGTCAGTCCCGCCATATTTCCTGTAAATTTAATAACTGTAAAGAATTCTCTCATTGTTCTCTTGCTTAAGTCCAAAGGTTTTCATTAGGATTTTTCTTTCAAACATGAGCAACTTTTCTTCCTCTGCTTTATTGAGGATCCAACATTCACTTCCATACAGAGTAATTAAAGTTTTATATATGCTCAACTTGGTGTTTTTGAGCATCTAAAATATTCAACAGGACTTCATTATATATTCCACCATTTGTATATCCTTTTAAGATTATTTCTGAACATGAATAATCTATGCTGTTGATTGTCCTCTATTATTATTTTTAATTAATACTTTTATCTCTGAAAAAAAAAATTTCAACAAATGCTATTTTTCTTTTTAAAAAGTGCCTTTTTATTAGTAAGTTTTCAATTATCTAACGTTTTTAAAATTGTGGTTCTTAAACTTTATATAATTTATTCTTTTGCCATTATTAAAAATATTCAATCTATGTTGTAGGCAATATTTCCTTTTAATTGAATGTTAGCTTGATTTCAGGAGAAGCAGTTAAATTGAATATTTCAAATTTTATAAATTTTCATTCAAAAGTATAGTTATTTATTATCCAAATTTTTGTTTCTTTTCAATTTTTGTATTTTAAGGGTTTTTTTTAAGTATTAGTATTAGAACTAAATTTTACCTTTTAAAAAAACAGTATTATTACTTAAATATAATCAAGAGGGTCATACCTATGCAATCCAAAGTATTCTACATGTTAAATATAATGAAGAGAAATCGAATATTTTAAATACACTTTTTAAATCAACTTCAAGGAAGTTGTGAACTTGTGTTAATCAATTTCAGTATTGTTTTTTTGTGATAATATTGGAATAATTTTGTATTTAAAATTACAATGTTATGATACTAATTTTATTCTGATCACAAAATGTTACAAAGGGTATTGTGTATGAAACTTATGTGAAAATTATATTTTTTATTCTCGTTTCTGTGTAGGATAGAAGATATATACACCTGTTATTAATGATAGACTTAGGCTTGGTTATATTATTAATTATATAATTGAAAAAAGAATGCAGTTTTACATTATATAAAAGCATACAGTGCCATTTTGCCATACATATTATCAACATATTTTGCTTAATGTAGCACTTTCTATTGTAGGCAAATTGCACTAAAATTTTAAATCCAAAATCTGCTTTCAAATAATTGAATTTTTTCAAGTTTTAGCATTTTTATAAATAAGAATATTCATCATTTTGAGAAAACTTAAAGATATATTTTATGTAGAGTAATTCCTTCGTTTAATGCTTGCCATTTTATTATAAATATTTAGTGGTAGTTATGAATTATGTATAATTTTCATATTAAAGTGCAACTTAAATCATTAGTACTTTTTTTAATTAAATTATGTTTGTTATTACAGTAGTCTTAAAATTGTTTCATATATTACTAAATCATTGCTTTTATTACAAAAAAAAAACTCTCTAAAGAGGGAACTTAGTTTGAATGATTCTTCTTACATGTGCAAAATCTTATTGATTTCCATAACTGTGCCAACTATTTAAAAATGTGATAAAAGTAATTGTAATAGACAAAATACTATCTAGTACTGGCAATGTAATTGGCAGATTTATAAGCACATAATTGAATCTTTGTTATTCTTTGTAAATTTAATGAAAAGCGCATTTGTTATAAAATTTACTTCATTATATATATTTCTTTGACTTTTGAAAATTAGTTTTAAAAGCATATAATTAAACTAGTTATATCTAAGAAAGTTTTTCACCAAAGCAAAAAAGTGTATGTATGAAAATCTGAATTACTGTGTTTTTATGTAAGCAAATTTTTTACATCTAAGTATAAGATTTCAAAAATATAAGAAATGCAGTTTAGTTTATTAATTCAGTTAAAGTTGAGAACCATTTAAATAAAGCTATTTTGAATCAGAAAAATACATCTTCATCTCATAATGCAATTAATCTTAAGCTAATAATACTTTTAAAAATTATACACTATATATATCTGCAACATTTGTAAAGCATCCATGTGCCAAAATACCAGGTTTTAAATACATAAACTTCTGTTTCTGTATATTTTGCAAAAAGCTCAATGTACTTCTGTTCTTTTGTCTTGATCATATTGCATTTGTTTTGAATAAAAACAATGGTTATGGAACTTATTTGCATTTTACATGTGTAATTTTAAATGACTCTTAACTAAATCACAGGAGTTATGAGAGGCTTCCTCAGATGCTGTCACTTGATCATGGTTTAGAATAGTCCTTTTGTAATACCTCCCTTGTAACTTTTCAGCAATAGAAGGTTAATGCTAGTAATAATGTGGTCTCTAGATGCAAGGGGGATATCTTCGTCAATTGAATCAAGGTTCAATGTTTCTGAATTGTATGCCATTGTAATCCATTATGTTTACTAAAGAGACAAAACATTCTTTATCATTTATATGTACCATATTTACAAGACTTACTATTTCTATTTTATTGTAAGGAAATAATTTAGTATTATGTATTTATAATTATAAATTTATATATATATGTTACCGTTAAAGCGTAAAATCCGTTATTTCATAGAATAACTGCGTATTTCATGAAATAACTAGACAAGTCAATTAAAATATATAAAATTATTGAATTTTAGGATTTAACTAGGCATTCTATAGAATAATGATTACTTGATCATTAAAGTATGAAATATGGCATTAGTTTTAAAAACTTTTAAAAAAAATAACACTTTTTGTAAACCATGTACAAGCTACTTTAGTTAAGCTTTGGGGGTGTTTCAAATGAAAATCTTATACTGAAAGAAAAATAAAGTTACATAAATCCTTCAAAGTCATCTGAATGAACTTTTCTCATCATCACGATAATAATTCTCTAGATCAGTGATTCCCAAAGTGGTCTATATGGACCCCCAGGGGTCTATGACGACCTCTGTGGAAAAATTTGGGGGTCCATGATGTGTAAATGGGGGTCTATGATGGTGGCTCTCATTAAACCAAATAATGATGTTAATTTTAAAAGAAAATTTAGTCAAGTGGGGAAACCAGATTTTATCTGTTTAATAGATTTATTAAGTAAGGTTAATTTGCAGTTACAAGTCAACAGGATAAATTTTATTAAAACACGTACAATGTCTGTGATTTTGGCTTTAAAAAGATATACCTGGTATTTATCACGAATTTTGGAATATCATGAGAAAGTTTTTAATTATTTTTCTTGTGAGAAATAGTTTCAGCATGGTTGCCAATCTCCAAAACAAAAAAAGAAAGGTAGGAAATAAGGGCTGGACACTACTAACCAAGGAGATTTAAGGTTAAACCTGACACAGTTGATTCAAAATGTTGAAAAATTGTTATTTAAGCTCCAGATTTATACCTCCCTTTAAAAGCATTTGTTTATTTCCTAGTCATTTTATGTATTAATTAAATTTTAATTTAATTAACACAGTTTTAAACACCATATTTCACTTCAGTTAGAAATTTAAATTGCTTAAAGTAAGATCTATACCAGCTGTCAAAAAGACATTTAAATTGGTAAAATTGCAAAAATCCAATATTAGGTAAACAGGTGTCGACCCTCAAACCGAAAAACATGGCAAAAGGTCTATGAGACGAAAAAGTTTGGGAACCTCTGTCTTAGATACTACTAAAAATACCTTATTTCAGTACTTGGAAGACTTGTCACAACAACAAAATTCGAATGCTAATCAAGGTGGATATATGAGGAAACAAACTATCCTTTTTGATCTTGTGGCCATGGCTTCTCAAAGGTGTTGACAGTAATGATCGCTGCCAAATCGAAGAGTTTGAGATCGTACTGCTCAAGCACCATCATATTTCACTATATATTTACATACATCTGTAGCAATTGCTTGGAGGATGAATGAGACAAGATTGACCTCAAACTTTGATGCTATCATGTATTACAAAGCCATCTAGATGTCGTCATACACTGCGGAAAAGAATTAGGAGAGCAAGTGAAAAAACCTTAGCCATGCATGGGCAAGAAAGAAAAATTTTTACTATCATTTTGGAACACTGATTAGCAACAAGAAAATTGAAAACAAATGTTATATTGAATTTCATTGCTTCAATACTTTCAAATGAAGATAAAAATAAAAACAAAATATATTAATTAATTAAGATGAACATCTTAAATTTATAATTTCAGACAAAACTATTATTTCAATCTAGGTGTAAAGAATATTTTAATTAAATTGCACTAAAATCTCTTCGATAATTTGTTTTTCTATATAAATCAAACACAAATCCATTTATTTTGTTATATAGATTCATAGTATATGTATAGTAATTTTTTGTGCATCTAAATCCTATTAATTTACTGGAATTTCCCATTAACTTCAAATATAAGGGAATGAATATATTACAATTAATTCTTAGCAGTGGCATACACAAGGAAAGTGTTTGGGATTTCAATCCCCCCTAGACCCAACAAATTTTGAATTTTCACCATACAGCTTTTGCCTTTGAGCTTGCATATATTTTTTAGAATACTCCCCTAAAAAAGTAGAGGTATGTCCATGCCACTGATTCTTAGGTTTATACTGAATTATAAAACGGGTTTATAAAAGTATTTTCTTTTTCAGCGTCATATTAATATTCAAGAAGTATTACAATTACTAAACTCCCTTTGCCAATTTTTTTTTTTAATTTTCACATAAAGGAAATCAAATTCATACTGTAATTTTTGTTTTGTTAATGTGTGTCACTTTTATTCCCCCTCCACAAAATTTTACTCAAAAGTGAAAATATATGTAGTGATGGGAGGTCGCCGGTCCCTAAAGTTACAACTGCAATTTTTACATCTGCCCTGCTCTTGCTGTTTACAAGAAACGGAATTTGGTGAATGCGTCTCTCTTACCCCACCGAAAAGGGTGACACGTTCCCACGCCTAGAAAAGGGCATTGTTCCCATAAATATCGTGGTATAGGGGGTGTCATTAGGATTTCCCGCGCTTGGGGATGTCATTGACCGTGAGACGGTAATCATCCGCTGACTCTAAACCAATGAGAGAAAATTATGCAGACACTGTAAAGAATCCGCTCTAGCACATAGGTGCAAATTGCCGCCAAATAAAAACGAGATGCACCCCAATTAGGAAGCACTCTCTCACACAAACTTAGGGCTGAAAGAACCTCTCGAGATCCAGGACTCCAAGCGGCGACATGACTCCTCTTCCTCGCCCCTCTTTCAAAGCTAAGTGGAATTCTGTTATGTGTCACTTTATACATTAACTTAATTTTAATCTTATTATTAAATAGAAAATAAATTAAATGTTATTTAACCCTCTAACTGGATACCTTCCTCCTGAAAAGTTATTCCGAAAACGTTTTACTCTTATATTGCTATTCCCTTCAAAAATGCAACAGACTTCAATTCTTTCCCCCTTTTAAAACTTGGGAGGTCGAAAGGGGACAACTTTATGACTTGTTTCGGCGTCTTTAATCAGTAAGAACCAGGATAGCAATCGTTTACAGCTAGCTGTTGTTGCCTTGGGCAATCTTGTATGAAAACCGTAGTTCCACTCTGTCGTTTTCCCCATAGATTCAGTCACAGTAAAATTAAATTAAAATGCAGGGTAAAAAAACATGAAATAAATGGCGTATTAAAAGTTGAAAAATAGTTATATTTTCTTCAAACAAAATTTATTTTTCTGTCATTTTTTAAAAATTAAAAAAAAAAATATTTTGGTATTGCGATTTGAACTAGAAAAAAGCATCCTGTATTCATTTTTGAATATGAGAGTAAGAAAACGCGCTCACTTTCCTGTTTTTAAAAGAAGTTATGAGGTAAAATGAGTAAAGGCCCTATCTTTTTTTTAAACAATAAGACAATTAATGGTGCATATATATATATATGAAATAAAACAGATCTTTCTCTATTCAATTATATTTTTAATTTAGAATAACATAAAAAATGATTTCAATACTTTTAATTTATTTAAATTTAAATCATATAAATGATATTTTTATGTTAACTGAATATTTTTCGGAAAAAATCTAAATTTTCATTCCTAGTGCTCTCCTTTTCGAACTCCTTCTATTAAATAAAAATATATTTTCTACATCGACATTTGTGATGGACATAACACACATTCAGTCAATAATTTTTAATTTTATAATGGGGGATATACTTCAAATGCGCATGACAGTACTTCTAACCATTTTCTACTCAAGTTAAATTTCTTATCTTTCTGTTTCTTTTATTACAAGGAAAAATGTCACACATCGATAACTACATTTTCACACAATTCAGTCATTACAAATTCTATTGTGAGAAAAGTTCTCCCTAATTAATCTTGTCTTTCAAAACAGTACACTTAAAACAATTTTGTTCAGTGAAGTTAACCGACAGTTCCACAATGTATTCATACCAAATTTTAAAAACAAATTTAACACTTGGAAATGTATCCTGTATTAAATTTTTCAGTATACACAAATATTTCCTGCTGTAGGGAAGATATAGTATGAGAGAGAGAGAGAGATGTGGTGTGCGGTTGTGAAAGAATGTTTTCGTACGTGTAGACTATTTTTGAAAATTTAAATATCACTGAAGCTGATCATAAGTAGGTAGAAAAAGCCGATTCTGCTGTAAAGGCGGTGCAGGCGGTCGACGGCAGTGCAGAGTTGAGTTGTTTCGTTCCTACTGACGAGTTGAGTTGTTTCGTTCCTGCTGCTGAGTTGAGTCGTTTTCTCTTGTTGAGTTGTTTCGTTCATGTTGCCAAGTTGAGTTGTTTCGTTCCTGCTGCTGAGTTGAGTCGTTTTCTCCTGTTGAGTTGTTTCGTTCATGTTGCCAAGTTGAGTTGTTTCGTTCCTACTGACGAGTTGAGTTGTTTTTCTCCTGTATTGGCTTTGATTTTCGAGTTGAGGGGGCGAGTTGAATTGTTTTTTTTCTACAGCTAAGTTGAGTTGTTTTTAAAAAATGTGCACAAAAAATGGAAGTATGGGAATGTTAAACGTGCTCATGGCGCCACCTATTGATTAAAATGTACACTAATTATAGATTTTAAAATGATTGAAGTAAATAACGCTCAAATAAAAAAAAAATCCAGATTCAAACTCACGACCTCAGATCAAAATGTCTCCACAGGACAATAGTTTTTCAGTTACGCTAACCATTATCCTATGAAGGCATACAGACCTGAAGAAAACTTATGTTTATAATCTCATGAATTTAATTTTGCAGGCGAAGCAGACGGCGACATGTTTTAAAATCATTTTCTTGATTAAAATGAAATAAAAAAATATTTAATTTATATTATTTTAATAATGTGTAAATTTTAATTCAATATAATGATTACACACACACATAGTAAAGATACAAAGTAAATTGTTTATTCAGAAATCAACATCTTGTATTGCGTTTTACATTACAATCGTATATTTACATTACAGGAGAACAACAATTTGTAAAATTTATTTCAGTGTAATGATTATACATGTACAGTAAAGATACAAAGTAAGTTGTTTATTTACAAAAACATCATTCCGTTTTACATTACAATCAATTATTTATACACACAAAAAAATCCCATTATTGGATTTTATGTCCTACAGCTCATTAAATAGGTCTAAATTCATCAACGACCAATGACCATGTGCAAGAGTAGTAATGCCATCACCATTAATAAACCTTTTGTCATCTTTATATGACAGAGCAAGTTTGTTTTGCTTTATTGAATGTAATGAATGAAATTTGGATCTAATTAAGTTCATGTCAACATATTTTATTTTTTTCATTAAAAAGACAAGCTTTGTAGTCCTCAAATGTTATTTTATTTTTTATAGTTTGTTTTTTAATTCCTTTTAACCGCTTTTCAATCTTATTGTTTGTTTTGTAGGCATACATTTTCGATTTTAATCCTACATATTCTGTCATAATATTTCCTTTATTTTCATCCTTCATTTTCCCGATGACTTTTTTGTTAACAAGAGGTAAATTATAAATATTGTTTTCATCATAGTCTGAAGTATCATATAAGTTAATATCCTCTTTCATGTCACTATAAAAATCATCAGTTTTTATTTCATATATAAAAGAATCGGTGTCTGTATACATGAGCCGTACTTTTGAGTCATAACGGTGCTTCATGTACTCATAGTGAAAAGAATACATTAGAACTTTTGATATATCTAAAATTACCATTCCTACCTGTATTGGTTTGAAAAATTTGATTTGGGTTTTTTTTTTTAGATGGACGGCCATTAAGTTTTCAGAAAATATTGTGCGTCGATTAAAATTTGATTTCGCTATTAACTTTCGAGCCTGCTCTTCTGTTGAACATAAACGTATATCTACTCTTCTTACATTTTCCATCGTTTTCCCGAAAATGCTATTATTCATTAGTTTGTAATAATCCTTTTGAAAGTCATTTACAGATTTAGTTCTTAATTTAGTATTATAATCTATGTAATTTTTAAGCCAAGGAGATTGAAAAATTTTAAAACGCGATGAATTTTTTTTCAAGACTAACCCTAATTTTAAATAAAGCTTTAAATTAGAATAATGGAGAACATATTTTGTTTTTGGTTCCAAAGTAGTTAAAAGTCTAGGCTCTTTACAATTAGGTGGGGGCTTTTTTTCAGGGGCAAGGGGAAAGTCTGAATGTTTGTCATGCAAATCGGAAGGATATTCAAGATCTACTTCCAAGATGTAACCTACATCGGATTCATCTGATAAATTTAAAATATCCTGTTCAGTTAAATCGTTATCACTCCAAACAAAATCTTTTAAGGGTAGATATTTACTCATTGCATAACCGTACAAATTATTTGCGTCAAGATACATTAAATATTTTATCTCATCATCTGGGTTAAAATTAGACATATATCTGTTGTTAGCTATAGCATAACGATTGCAACACTGACTTATACCTCCTCTTACACCCTTTTCTATATTTTCTAAACAGTTCGATAGCTACTTTAATATGTAATAACATAGCATCCCATGATAAAGCTGGGGTGGTAAAACACCAACAGGGGTCAAGTTTATAAGTTTGCATGCATATTTTCCGAAAGTTTTCAAAGAGATCTGTTAACAATAGAACATCTGTTTTTACATATAGATCACAGTATTCACCAAGATAATTTAAATGAAATTCATTAAATACTTTACATGCATGATTATAATCCTCTACACTTATAGCCTCCTCATTTAGTTTATTGTAAAATTTGCTAATAGGTGGTAAACAAGAATCTTTACACTTTTCAAAACTATCAAAATAATCATACGGAAAAACTCCCTTTCTTAAAAGTAAATCTATTTTTCTGAGTCAAAATAATGTTTCATATATTTAAATTCATCTTTTTTAGTGTTTTTATCAAATTTTCCAAACTAGAAGACATGAATTTGAAAGAATCTAAAACCTTAACTGAAAATCATTTGAAATATTTTTACTGAAGGAAATATATTTTTCTTCGGTGTTCGGAATTAAATTAATTTGTTTTTCATCATATCCTAACTCATTAATAAAAATATGGGCGTCATATCCTGAAAGATTATGGAAGAAACAGGCAAAAATTTGGGGGCTTTCATTGCTAAATTACAACTATTGCAACAAGGGCCATTAAATTTTTGAGTAACATGATTATGATCCCTGACCTTGATATTGTTTTCGTGAAAGGTTTGACCACAAACATAACAATTATTAGCATTATCATACAATTGCTTTTCTGATTCAGTAAGAGGTAATAACGGTTTTGATTTTTTATAAATATTATCAATTTCTATTGCATCTTTTTCTAACTTTTCAATAAAAATTTTTGGGGCATCAATACCTCTATATACTACTGGATCTTTATAATGCCCCCTTGATAACTGATAAAATAACAAAACCTATTGGGACATGTTTTTCATAAATATTTGTAAAGGAAAAGTTTGGATTAGGACAGCAAGTATCAGTTTTCCTAGTTACACACTCGAAATCCGCATATACAACAAAAGGTATTTTTAAACAATGTTGAAAATTTTTAAATTTTAAAAACTTACTTGTTTCTGACGGCATTACTACCCTTGCAGGATTTTTATGTATACACATCTCATTGTGTTGAAGAAGTTTGTATTCTGTTTGGAAAGCACTTAAACATCTTTACATATAAATGTTTTATGTTGATGTTTTGAGAGTTGTTTCGAAACAAGTCGAGATAAGCTTTTAATGAAACAATAATGTCCAAACTCTCCATTTTTTACGTAAAGCAAATCTATATGTTTCTCACACACTATATCACTAATGAGGAGAGGAAATATTTTTAAATCTTCTTCAAAAGAATAAATGTTTATTCCTATATCGTTCATTTTTGAAAATTTTTTTCACCTCGTTAAGCGGTGTTGGAAAGGATATTCCATCAAAGTTCAGCTTATTTAGGTGGGGACATAACTTGAAGTTTTGTTGGGGTTGCTGGTGTTGGGGTAAAGAGCTGCGAGAATAGACCACATGAAACACTGAGAGTCCTTTTTTATTGATGACATTGATGATTGCCTTTGTTTCAGCGATCTGCTTCGGCACCTCGATGAAGGATGATGAACCTCTGAAAGGAGAATAACGGTTCGTGCGGACTTCGAGTCTAAAGATTTCGTCCAGTGTCCAGCCCGAGTCTCTACCTTCAAAATCCTCACTTTCTTTCACTATTTTCTCAGACATGTCGTCATAAAGTCTGGCGAGATTAGTTTCTTGTAATACCTCATTACTCGGCGTTTTGAATTCTACGTTCTTTATCATTTTTCCAGCATCTGTCGCTTTCGAGTAAATGCAATGAACCCATTTACTCACTTTCAAAGCTTTGTAAGTTTCCAGTTCATTGCGAAAAATAAAGATTGTCTCTTCTTTTCTTAAGAGTAGAAACTCTTTTATCCCCAGTGAACTATCGTTATTGGGAAGATTAAAAGTTTTATATGCTTTTGAAAAGCACTCTCGTTCTCTTTTGGTGGTAAGAAGATATTTTCAGGATCAGCCGTAGAGTTTTCAGCAGATGTGAACAACTGTGTTTTCTTTTTCCTACTTGATACAGACAAATCCACTCTCTTTCTTTTCCCCGCTTCTTTCTCCAACTTTCTTTCGCATCTTTTATTGTTCAAATGTTTCAATAAGTTGTCTTTACGGGTAAAGGACGTATAGCAAAATTTACAAGTAATTTTCTCGGTTGAATGCACAGAGTCTCTGTGCCTTTTTAAGTCCCTTTCTCGGACGAATTTTTTACTACAATCCGCACATTGAAGGACAGCATTTTTTCATGAACTTGTAATGTATGGCGTTTTAAAACATAGTTTGTAACGAAGTTTTTTCCACAAATATTACAAGTATACATAATGAAGACGTAGAACTTATAGAACGTTGCTAAACACACACACACTACTAAATCAGCAATCAAATTTTGTGTGTTCTGCTACACTATGACGATCAGGCGCAATACATAGAATCGATAGAGCAAATTGGAATGGATATCTCCCATCAACCCCTTTTAAACTCCAGAGGTGGGTCCACTACACCCCCCTCGTCATTTCTCATTGGTCGACCCGACAGAAATCTGCACACGGCCCGCAGACTCATTAGCTTCCTTATTGGTTCGAATCTGACAATAGCTCTCTCTCTGACCCTCTCACACTCACTGGCGACACAAGGTCCGCCCGAACACCTGACCCCCTTACCACCCGCCGTTTTTGAGGCGCCGATGTATCGAGTCAGACGAACTCAGTCAAAAGATGAACAGCGGGGTTTCGTCCAGCCCATTAAGACTACAGACCCACTGACGTCGCAGACCAGAATCCAACAATGAACAATGACGCCCAAGGCCATGTGCTCTGTCCCCAACCCCACCTGCTCTAATCCATCAAACATTATGAGAAAATATTCTACTGAATGTATATCACGAGAGAGAGAGAGAGAGAGATCTCACACTTTTATCTGGTAACGAATCAAGACAGGAAAATACAGGATACAATAGATATGATTACGGACAGGGAAAGAATTTATGAATTTTCCTTTCGGTATCACACAAAATGAAATTTATAGAATTAAGTGACTCGTAGTATAAATAGCAACATCATTCATAAAATTATTTTGTTTAATCATGGATTCTCTCAAATTAGTTCATCCATTTACTTTAATCTTGGCTGGGCCATCTGGTAGCGGTAAAAGTCAGTTCGTTAAAAAATTAATCGAAAATAAAATGATTAAACCCTTTCCTAAAAATATAATTTGGTGTTATGGAGTTTACCAAGCGTTGTATGAAGAAATGCCGAATATTTCCTTTCATGAAGGTATCCCCTCTAATTTGCACCAGTATTCGGATGCGTTAATTGTTATAGACGATCTTATGGGAGAGTTAGGAAATGATCCCCAATTAACAAAATTATTTGTAAAATTTTCGCATCACAGAAATTTAAGTATAATTTTTGTGGTACAGAATATTTTTAATAAAGGGAAAGAAATTAGAGAAATTTCCTTAAACGCTCATTATCTTGCATTATTTAAGAATCGAAGAGATCAATCCCAAATTACACATTTAGGTCGCCAATTGTACCTCGTAAAGTGAAATTTTTCAAGAATGTTACGCAGATGCCACATCAAAACCGCGTACGGATACTTACTTATTGATTTAAAACCTGAAACTGATGAATCCTTGCGTGTGCGCACAGGTATGTTTCCTGGAGATGTTTTTTATGTATATCAACCTCGATGACCCATTACTTTGAAGCATATAAATAGATTCAAATTGTTCAATGAATATTCAATAGTTCACAAGATGCCGGTGTGTTCTGAACAAACTTTAGAGCTCTTAAAACTAATTTCTAAAACAAAACACCCAAAATCTATTTTGAAAAAGTGTTCAAAGAAAGAAAGAAAAACTTTGTGCGAGTGTGTGCTGAATGTTTTATGTGGTAACATATCATTGACTAAAATTAAAAAAAATCCCTTATCTCCCTATAAAGAAAGCTTAAGAAAACTTTCTAACAAAAAAACACCTCTTTACGAGAAAAAGAAAATTTTAATTCAAAAAGGAGAAGGATTTTTAAATATTTTATTGCCTGCGACTATTTCAGTTATCAGTTCTTTAATTCAAAATGGAATTTAGCAAAAAATTTGTACTGGTACCCGAAGAAAGTTCAAGTAACGGAACACTTATCGGAACTTGATCAACGCATGAAAAACATTCTCCATAATAAGGATTTAACGGAAGAAGAAAAAACAATTCTCTATTTACAAGTTTTACAAAAATATACGCACTTTTCTAACGAAAATCGAAGAGAGTCTGAACCAGTTCCAAATGAAGCATCTCTATCAGAAAATCAAGAAACGGAATCATTAAAATAAAATCTAAAAGAATCAGTAGTAAAGACGGAAAAGAAGTGTTTGAGGATGAAATTTTTAGAATTGTTCCAGCTAGGTATAAAGAAAAAAAGCAAAAAATATTTTCCAGTTTTTAAAGCTTCAAGAATCTTTCAGTTGGAATTCTGATGGTGAAATTATTTACAAAAACACTGTTATTCCAGGAAGCAATATTGCATTCCTCGTGAATGATTTTCTACGGAATCGAAAATCAGCACCTGAAGGAAGATATGTATTTTTAAGAGCTTTGAATGATGTAAATTTACCGAAAAATCTAGATGTAAATAAAAAATTGTATCAGAATAACAAAATTATTAAGAAACCAATAATGTATGCTCGCAGAAATGCATGGTTGAAACTTTGAAATAAATGATACTCATTTGATTAAAAAAAAAAAAAAAAAAAAATGTCTCAGTTGTCTCTTTATGATTTGAACAGTTTTCTTTTGCTGAGGAAAATATACTTATTTGATAAAATTTAAAAGTTTCAAATATATAATTAAATAAAATTATATTAATCTTTTTGGGTGAAAAATTTATCATAGAAAAAAAAATTTAACATAGAAAAATATTAATTTTTTTTTAGAAGAAAAAAATTATCATAAGAAAATAAATAGAAAATAGAAAAAAAATTAAATAAAATAAAAGACACACACATATTTAGTTTCATTCCATTTTTTTATTTTCTAAATACAAATCTTACACCAAATCGTTTCTTTACAAATTGATACATTTGAAAATCATTTATATACAATTGATTCAAAATATAATGCATAGAATAGCCTTGGCTGCGTTTGAATAAAAAGTAAATACAGTATTACCCACAAACATTGGATGTTGGTGATTGAAACACTTTAGAATTCCATAATACATCTAAATAGGTGGTAGTACTAATGTTATAGAATACAGGAGGTTGTCCAAACGAGTCATAAAATTCTAATTCTCTTTTATCATTTACAAATAATGCTAACCAGTGTGTTCCAGGTTGTGATGGATGAGTCATCAGAATTCACAATAGCACACATGTTTTCTTGCAGAGGAGGGAGCGTATCTCTAGAATAAACACCTTGAAAATAGGGGGACGTTGTTTTCTCTTGAGATAAAACTGTATACATTTGCATTCCATCCATTCTTTAATTTCCGAAATCATACAAGATATTTCTCGATTTGTTTATTTCGATTAAATTTTCAAACTCGGCGAAAACGATAACACATACGGTTTGTTCCAAAGATTTGCTGAATTTTAATTCTAATCGCAAATTGCTATGTTTTATCAGACTTAAATGTTCTCCTGAAGAACATAAATCCGGTGAGAGGTTAAATCCAAACAATGTATTTGAATCTTTATATTCTTTTCTAGAAATAAATATACCTCTGTCTTGACCCATTCGATCTGTCCCAACAAATAGAGTTTGATAGGCCCGTATGTATTGATCTTTAGAAAAATCGAGTTCTAATGGATTGTGAGGCACTGGTTGTCCATCCACATACACTCCAATAAAATTTAAATTAAAATGTTTAAACTCATAAGGAGATTTTGAAAATGCTCCGTGAAAAGCTTCATTATCTACACATCCTACAAAAAGTTTTTTTGGCATTTGACCTGAAAATATGTTATCTTGAATAAAAGACATGCTTCCTTCAGGAATCGAATACACTTTGCACAGAACTCGGTTAATGGGGTATTTTGCGCTTGTTTTTTCCAGTGCTTTCGCATGACCAAGAATAACTCCAGGATTCACACGAACTTTTCGTATGAATAAAGAAACATGATCCAAAACAACTTTAAATCCCTCAGATCCTTGTAAACAAAATTCGGGCTTGCTTCGTATTAATTTTATTTTCAAATCCACTAAATTGAGTAAAAGACGATCTTAATGAAATAAATCCGAATGTATACAACCAATCATGTCTACAGTGGCACTTTCTTTAAAAATTCGGTTCTTTTCTTGAGACCATCATCAGAATCCTTGTAAAATAGTTCAGCCGTTAACTGGGAAGTTTTGCTGTCATATCCATGGTTTAAGAGAGTTTCAATATAAGATCGATAGGGATATGTATCACTGGAATTGGAAACCACGCGATCATTTAAGGATACATCTACTTGAGAAAATAGTGAATGTAGAAATAAATTCACAGGTCCTATAGTATCATCTTTAGTAATAGGCGTATTGTCCACTTTTACTATTTTCGCTTTTACGTATAATTGTGTTTGACTGAGATCTATGTAATCTTCTGCACTTCCGGAAATGTGAAATTCTACAGGTGCATTATCGAAAACGTTAGAAAGAGGATGAAATTGTTTCCACTGCCCATCTTGAATAACCGTTTGAGTTCCTGGTAAGTTGAAAAGTTCCAATTCAGATTTAACACATTCAGGGGAATCTTTAAGAATAAATGCCATTTTTACGAGTCGAAAATGTCACGTACACTCACTTTTTACGTGCTTTGGATGAGATGAATTTTTTTTCTGTTTCTTACGCTTTCTTTTATACTGCCCTTTTCCTACCATAGACTGAACTCTATCAATAGCTTTCTGAGCTAATTTTTTTTCCACTTTCTCTGCTTCTTGTTTTTACAGCTTCTTTAAAATTTTCTCCTGACAATACATCAGAGGCAACACGACTCCCTGTCATTAATACTTCTTTTCCAATAGTTTTACCTCCTTTTACTAAAAAAGGTAAAGCTGCTCTAAACAATCGACGAAATATTCCTCCGATTCCATAACCCTTTTGAAAATTAATGCCCTTGTAATGAGTCAGACCCGAACCTATTTGACCTGCATAATGGTCTTCAAATCTTTTAGTACAGCAAACGTATGGTACACTCATCTTGGTCTTTTATCTCCAAATGAGGTTATGAGAAATGCATTGCTTTATTTATAGTATTTGCCTCATGCGAAAATGAAGCACTATGATCACTTTACCTCTTTCAAAGGGAACAAAACCACCCGAATTGAGTCTCAGTTCAGATTGAATAGTTTGAAACGAGTGTCTCACTAAAGGTAAGTATTGAGGTCTATCATAGTATTGACTCATCGTTTCCCCGTCTTTACCTTTAGTGCGAACGATTCGCAATAAAGGAGCCTGTGTATCCCCCACAATTTGGGGTGAAATTAGATCGGAGTAAACGTAAAAAACTGAAAAATTAGACCATGCATCAGCAACGAATTCGCTTTTCATGTTACCTATTATAATTGCATTGCGTTTGAATCCTAACAACTCACCTAAATTCTCTAAGTGAAGGCTGCTACCTTGAACTGCATTAATTTTCACCCGCTTTGTTGCTTTATTGTAAATTATTGTTAACCGATTAGGATTTTTGGGTAAAGCAAGTTGTACGGCTGATATAATATCTAACATTGTTTCATAACAACCCACATCAATTGTTCGCTTAACAGTTGAAGAGATATTGCCGTCACCAGCTTTGTATAGAAAATAATTGTTAGTTTCATTTACGTTAAGCCAAGAATGAGGGTAGATTATTTCAGACAATCCCACTTCCCATTCACCATTTAAACAAACAGGAGAGGGTAATTGAGTTTTGAAATGAGATATTTTGTTTTCTGGAAAGAAATGCATAGAACTATCAGAAGGTAATGTTACGTAGAAAGACATTTTGAAAATGAGTCGGCAATAAAAAGTTTAACTATTTATACTTTTGAATATCAGTCACCCAATCATTAAATTTTTCAGGATAGCCTAAAAATTTAACAAAATATTCAGTGATTCCTCCTCTTTTTCTTTGTTTGATAACATTCTCTACAGGGTAGAAACCAGAGTCGACAACTTTTTGTAATTCTGCTTCGTAATAAGTACCTTTAATCTCTTCACCTTGTAAATCTTTTAATCTATAAACAATCGGAATTCTTTGCACGATTTCAAAAAAACTATGAAAAGTTCTCTTCTCCAGTTTTGTTCGTATCCTTTTCAAAGTGAAGTTTTTGTTTATTAATGCGTACAATATCACCAATTTTAAATCTAGGGGCTTTAGGTTTCTCATTTCTTAGACCACCGTATAAATTTTTTAATACTTGCTTCCGGTTATGTCTACTTACAGAAACAGGTTCCATTTTAATTGAACGGTGATACGAGTGATTATAACTGTGTATTAATTTATCAATGACGTCGATGTAATTTTTAGTGTTAAATTCAGTGAAATATTTCCACATTTTTGTTTTTAATGTCCGATTAAACCTTTCAACAATGCTAGCTTTTTGTTTCGTTATTTGTAAAAAATTACATTCAGATTTTTAAATAATTTTGAACTATTTTATTTAAAACTCCTTACCGGCATCTGTTTGCAACACTTTAGGCTTCCTTTCTTTAAAAATAATAATTTCTAGCCCAGACTTTACACTTTTTCCAAATTTATCTTTCAGAGGAACTGCCCAAGCAAATTTTGAAAATAAATCAATGCAAGTTAACAAATACTTATACCCTTTATTAAATTCTGCTAAAGATTGCATATCGACTAAATCCGCTTGAAACTGACGATCAATATCACTTACAAACACTCGATTCCGCTGAAACTTATGTCGAACCGGTTTATGAAGAGTGTAAGCATCTTTCTGCGATAACCAATGTTTCACATCTTTTACTATATTTCCCTTTTACAGAGCGATGTAATGCTTCCACACCCCCGAAGCTATTTGGAACTTCAGGATTTTCGTAAAACGCTGCTAAATCTTGATGCATTGTTACCGATGAAAAGAACTTGATTGAATGACTATTACAATGAATAGTTATATTATTATATACTTTTTTGGGAAAGGCAAAAGTTTATGTATAAAAACATGAGCATAAATTTTCTCACTTTCATATGAAATACATTTAAAATATCACTTGTACATACTTTGATAATTTCTTTTAAAAATACTCTTATTTATTTTTAAGATGTGAAACGATTTCAACATAAATTAAACTAACAAACAATGAAAATAATAAGAACTCAAATTCAGCATATAAAAAAAAAAAAGAATTTTATTCAAATTTATAAAAACAAAATATTGTGTGAATCTTATAAAAATCTTTAAACAAAATCCTCATAGTATTCAAAACACAATCAGGTGGACATAACATGTCTCTTACTTCTCTTAAAATAATATCCAAGCGAAGATTTTTTAAAAATTCTTGAGTTACATAATGTACAGGTTTTAACAATAAAAAGTGTTCATTTTCAAAAAAGATTATGATAAAAACAATCAGCTATCTCATTAGCTTCAAGTGATGAAGCATATGAATTAAATGTTTCTTCGCGATTCCCCCATAACTCCTCAGCGAAAGTCTGAGGCTGTTTCAATCCTTTTTCGTTCAGGAGGCTACAAATAGATTTTTTCAAAATTTGCGTCAAGTATTGTTGACCCAGACTAACATCCAAAGAAGAAGGTAATGTATTTTCTATGGGGCCTTCGCAGAAGGTTTTATATGCAGTTAAAAAGTCCATACACTGAAACATATTGTCTATAGCAGCATTTTCAATAGCACCATATTTTTTAATTATTTCAGCCCACTGCTCTCGGGATATGGTTATTTCTTTAAAAGTGGGCTCTTTATCCGGACTGTATTTAATGCGCTTGAAAGTAAAATCAATGAAGTTCTCACTAGTTATTTGAATGTGTCGTTCAGGAGGGAAAAGTCCACTTGGTAATTCCTTCAGTAATTCCGGCACTTTCTTTTTACGCATGATATATTCGATCCACCTTGGGTCTAATGTTATTCCCTCGGGAGTTGGATAGTATGTTTTTCCATATTTCTTGAAGCATCTTATGTGTATTGATACGGAATCATAATAGGTGCTTGCAAAGACAAAAACATCATCTCCAATTGGAAATACTGCATCTGGTATGCAATCCTCGGTAAATTTTCCATACTTCTGAAAATAATATATCAAAATTAATAAAGATCAGAAATGCGTAAAAAACATTATAAAAACTACATATTATATTTATTTAATTTTGTTATTTACTTTTGAAACTTCTCTTCTGGCTTTCTTATTTGCAGAAGATTCCACGGCTTTTCCAAACTTTCGTTTTTCGCTATGTGTTTCAGACATCATCATTTTTTTTTTCTTGTTGAATACAGCCCACCGCAATACTAACAAACGAAATGAATTGTGAACTAAAATGTGATAAGTGTCTAACGCATATCAACCGAATTACACTTGAGCGGCGTTCGCTGAGTGGTTGAAAGCAATGTATTCATCCGCTCTAAGCATTGAGATAATTTCTGACGTAGAATTCAGTCGCCGTCTTGTAGAATCAAGATCAGACAAGCTAAAACAAGTTAAATCGTAACCCGTTCACGGTGATGACGAGTATACTACGGCACATTTTTCTGAATAATCAATTTACTTTGTATCTTTACTGTGTGTGTATGTAATCATTATACTGAATTAAAATTTACACATTATTAAAATAATGTAAATTAAATATTTTTTTTATTTCATTTTAATCAAGAAAATGATTTTAAAACATGTCGCCGTCTGCTTCGCCTGCAAAATTAAATTCATGAGATTATAAACATAAGTTTTCTTCAGGTCTGTATCCTTCATAGGATAATATGGTTAGCGTAACTGAAAAACTATTGTCCTGTGGAGACATTTTGATCTGAGGCCCTGAGTTTGAATCTGGATTTTTTTTTATTTGAGCGTTATTTACTTCAATCATTTTAAAATCTATAATTAGTGTACATTTTAATCAATAGGTGGCGTCATGAGCACGTTTAACATTCCCATACTTCCATTTTTTGTGCACATTTTTTAAAAACAACTCAACTTAGCTGTAGAAAAAAACAACAATTCAACTCGCCCCCTCAACTCGAAAATCAAAGCCAATACAGGAGAAAAACAACTCAACTCGTCAGTAGGAACGAAACAACTCAACTTGGCAACATGAACGAAACAACTCTACAGGAGAAAACAACTCAACTCGCCAGTAGGAACGAAACAACTCAACTCTGCACTACCGTCGACTGCCTGCACCGCCTTTACAGCAGAATCGGCTTTTTCTACCTACTACTATCATATAACTGCAAATGAGCCTTATTTTAATGTGTGCTGGTATCAAAGTAAAATACTTTACAATATTAAACAGCCTATGGGTTTATACTCAATATCAAACTATTCGCAAAATGGCTCACAACTTCTATTCAAATTGTAAAGAAACTGAAATATAAATATATCTTACTGCAGTCAAAAATATTCATAATATGTAAGTATCCTGTTTCTCCACTTATTTCTGTACATTTTAAAAACTGTAGCTGAATGCAATTTTTTTTATTTATAAACGAGGCATAACAGCTCACACAGTCGTAAAAATGTCCTTATCATTTTTAAATATACTACTATAAAACGTATATGGATTGTAAGATCAGTTGTAAAATCCTAAAAGCTTTTAGAGGAGCTAAAAACATGTAATTTTGGATTGATCAAATTTTTAATATAATACACAAATATACATGTTATTAAGCAAATACATTTGAAAAATCAAACTTCCTTCTGAAATAAACGTAATTGAAAGAAAAATGTTTAATTGCAAATGAGTGGAAATACATGTTTATCTAAGAGGTGTCCCCAAAGTGAGGTAATCCTCAAACTTAAAACTCAAACTCAGTGGCACAACAATCCATGAGGGCCAGGAACTACTGTGTCCATCATAATACACGTAACCATTGGACGCTGAGGTGCATGAACAGATGTCCCGATTTGGTGGTCTGTCTGAACAGAGACCTTCAGTGATTAAGACCCGAAGCAAGCTAGGTACTCATTTATCGACCCAATGTAGCGGCGATGAAAGGCAGAGTCGACCTTGCGCAGCCCGTTAAGAGAACCCCAGACCTGTGGTGTGGAAGCACGATACACTACCACTCGATCTTATTCGGTGAAAAATAAAATTTAATGTTAGAATCTTATATAAATCCCTAATGAATGAGGGAGTACAAACTTTTTTTTTCATGTAAACTCTTTAGACGGAAATGGTTAGTTATGAACATTTCACAAGTTGCATAAATTAAAATTAACCGTTATAGTTTACATAAATTTTTAAGGGTGCAAAAGGTGTATTTCGGCTGCACGAATTAATTTTAAAAGGAATACGGTTACGAAAAAGTAGTACAAATCTATCTAAAGTAGGGTTGGTTACCTTACATATTGTCAAACACAACAATGCATTGGAAGCCAATTCCACAATTCGTTGTTATAAAAATGTATGGAAAATTACAAGATTTATTTTTACATTTGTAATTTATATATATATATATATATAATTTTTCCTGGGAACTTTAAAAGCTAGAGCGGCATCCATCAAAACCGCGGTTCTCTCTCTGTTTTTCCAGATCGCCCCTGACTAAGCCGGCTCTGCCATAGTAAGTGAAAATGCCGGATTTTTTTTTTGTTTGTCAAGATCATTTTATAGCAAACTGCATTTTTCATGTATTTTAGATGGTCTTTTTTTATATTTTCTACATCAATATCTTAATGTCTGAATTTAAAATTACATAAAATTCTTGACATTCGCATCAATGACCATGATAATTTTTATTAGTATATGAATGTGTCATCAAACGATTACATGACTAATATTAACATATTATTTTAACCATTTAATTAATATTAAGTATAACATAACGCAGACAAATTTTCTGAACTTTAAAATAAATATTTCGAAAACTACTTCAGATATACTCAAAATTTTTCATTCCTACGCTTTAGCTTCTCAGTTTTACTTCTATGTAAGAATTTATTGTAATTGTATATTCATCAATTTTTTTAGTATATTTTTTGCTCTTAGCATGCGATTTTCAACTGAATTGTATGAAATCTTCGAAATATATTAAATGAATGATTGAATATTAACGTCGCACTGTTCAGCTACACGAGGGCTTTTGGCGACGGACCACGTAAATTTGAACCATGGTCAAGTGACGTGGACGACACCTGAGCTGGCACCCTCCTCTCCTATCTACCAAACCACACCAACGGGAGGACGTTTCAGCTCTCGACAGATTTAACGTGCATCGCTGCCCTACACGGCGGGTCTTTAGTGGTACTGGGCTCGAACTCGTGACAAAGCAAGCCACGTTCCGATACCTATACCACTCGGCTACCGCGGCCGAAATATATTAAAAGATACCAAAGAAGCTATATAATAAAATTTGAAATTTTTATTATACTCAAACAATTGCTAAAAACTTATGGTAAATAATTTTTAACTGCGCGATGCATTTTTTTTGAAATTTCAAATGGAATTTCTAACATAAAATTTCTAGCTTTATAAGGTCGAGATTTCAAAAAATATCCAGATTTTAATTACTTATTCAGTTAGCCTTTAAAAAAGATAAATGTTGAGGTATTTTGTATAAATAGATATTTTTGAACAATATATAATTCGAATGTTTTTCAATAGCTCGAATTTAAAATTGATTTTTATGTTTATTTTTATGCATAAATGTCTACTGTAAATGTTTCCGTATATTTTTGATTACCATTTATTCAAACATTCAAGTTATAAAAAAATGTGTGAAAATCTTCATTCATGTTGTCTTTGATTTAAACTGAAGTTCAAGCACTTAAAATTCAAATATAATTCGGTGTATTTTAACAATATATAACCAGGCACACTGTACTTAAACTTCCCTGAACACTTAGGCTTTGAAATCTAAAAAAAAAAAAACTAATAAAAATCTTAATTAGTTTTTTTTTTTTTTCGTTATTATTTTTATCAAAGTGTAAGAAAATGTTTCAAATGATTTGATGAAGTTTAAATTTATTCATTTTTAGTGGTTGGAAAATTGAAAAGGTTCCAAATTTTAAAGAGTTTGGTGTTTTATTAATTTTTTCGGTATCTTATAATAAAATAATCATGTTTCAAAAACTAAAATCTTTGATTAAAATAAGAAAAATGAAGAGAAAGAATATACTTAAAAAAAGATAATTTGTCTAACTATATAAAATAGCAGATTGCACTGACACGCCCCAACTTGTTACAGTTTCAAATTAATATGAAACCAAAAGGGAATTGTAACATATTTTACTTATGCGTTGGGACTTTACAAAACTTTAAAAAAACGAGGTAACAAATTAACACTTCCTGTGGTCTAAAGAAATTTCCCCTCGATTTTTTACGATTGCCGAAGGGTCAAAACACGGGGTTCCCTGCGAGCCATAAAACTCCTGCTGTGTTGCTTCCTCCGTCCCTCATTATCTTTCAAGTTGTTAAACCTTAAAAGGGGGAAAGGATTTCAGAAAAGTGCGGCTAATCCGCTTTTGAAAACGTTACTTGAAGGCAGAAAAATCCGTGTAGTCCATTTTCGAAGCATCTTTACACTGACGGAATTTTCCGTGCTATCCGGTTAAAGAACGTCTTTGATTTAGAGTACTGTTTATTGTCTTTAAAAGATTTAATGTTTGAACTTAAGCTATAATGCGATGCAAAGGGAGTAGAACCTGGGTTTTTATAAAATGGATTTAATGGGAATAAATTTAAGTAAAATCAGCGTCGCATTAGTACACATCAGATTTTGTTACAAATATTTTTTTTAAATTTACAATGTTTTTGATCTAAAAATATAAATTTAATTTGAAGTTTTTGTTTATTTGAAAATTTAATTGAGGGGTGCACCAAAATGAGTAAAAAGTATTGCTGGTTTTGAGAAAAAAAGGAAACAGCAATATGTTTCTGTATGCGTATATGTTTAAGTGGGATTAAAAGGAATAATTTTCATTATTTTTCTTAAATTCAAAGTGAATGCTCTCTTTGTGCTTTTAATCTTCTATTACGTGTTAAGTTTATTCACTATTCTGGTATTTTTGCATTTTGATAGTTATTACAAAGGAGGAATGTAATTCTTGGTATAGTAAATAGACGAGAAATGTAGAAGTTTTGGTTGTCTTTTTGTCCCTAAAATCGATTACTTCTCTTTATAACACCTTTTGAAGTTGAAGACTGGCGGCAATCTATTTTATGACAATATTTTGGATGCATTTTTGATCCAATACCAACATTTTGTAAATCTCTATTTTTGCGAAAAACTATAAAAAAAAGAAGTAATAAATATAAAATTCTGTACTGTAGGTGTGTATTCCCTTCCAAATTACATCTAGTAACTATTTTATTAAAAAAAAACTTGGTATGAAAGAATCTATTTTTGTGTATAATAAATCAGCTCTTAATGGGAGGAAAATTCAGTAAAGTATGATTATTTCCTTTAGAAATATTAAAATGATAGAGATAAAACAAATATATTTAGGATAATAAGATATGAAATTTCTAGATTAGATTCTACCTTAATGTTTACTAGATACATTTTGCATTAATTATACTAATTTGTGTATTTTTTCTTAATTATCTTTCTTAGTACTCATAAAAATTAAAAGTATGTGTAGTTTGATATTTATGTGTAATTGTAAAAATAATGTGATTTACCTTCGTATTTAAATGATAATTCTTTGCTCTAAAAAAACTTGAAATTTAACTTTGTTGACATTCAAATATACAAAGAGTTTTTTTTATTTGATTCTGAGGTAAAAAAATTTTAAAATGTGAATTCAAGAAAAATCGTTGAAAATTTCTGGTAATATTTTCAGAAGACATCAACATTCCACAAAAAGCCGAACAGGAATACAATGTATTACTACACAGAGTTTTCCCATAAGAAGAATCATGTCGCATATAGTTCCTACAAACCAGTTCCTCTCAAGGACACCTCTAGAAAAGAGGTGTCCTTCCATTTGGTTGTGGAAAATCCCAGCACCCAATACAAGATTTCCTGGGATGTCTTCTAATACATCATTCATTACAAGACAAACTTTTAAATATAATGCATAGTTTTGGGGAGAATAGTTTCAAGCAACAATATGAGTATTTGAGTGAATATTGATGTGGTGTGTGTGTGTCACACAATTCAGCTACTCGAGAGATTTTGAACCATGATCAAGTGACGAAGATAACACCTGATCATGAGTATTTATGTGATAAAGGAGTTGGAAAAACGAACGAGTTGTCATATCGAGGATTTAAAAAAGCAATTGAGTTGTTTCAGTCTAAGTCAAAATTTGTGAAAGCGTGCAAAATAGAAGAAAATACATAGAATAAAGAGAGGCTTGAGACATAACATCTTGAAAGCTCCATCCTTAAATAAGTCAGATGAAGATGAATGTACCTTAACTTATCTTCTGTAATTAAGTATTGTTCATAATGAAATAATTTTAGAGCACTTATAATTTATTTTGACTCTTATAAAAAATACGTATTTGGGTTTTTTTTATTTCATCACAATTCAATACTTTGTCTAAATGTATAGTGAAAATTGCATCGTTTGCCAATAATTTCTCAGTTATACTGTTACGCAGATCTGGGATTTTATGCAAATTAGTTGCGAAGAGCAAGACTTCTTTTGGGAGAGATGGAAATTTATTTTCGAAAAACTATTTGAAATACAGCAGCTACATTTGCAGAATAAATCTCAGAAGGCCTTCACATCTGCTACAGCAGGAGTGGCCAACCTTTTTGGGAAGAGTGCCACTATCTGATAAAGAATTATGTGTGCCACTTCCAACAAACAAAAGTATATGAAAAGGTGAAAAAATGTTACTTATAGGCTTATTACAGAATTTTTAGGCAAATAGCAAACTTTTAATGCAAGTTTAAGAAGTAGGAATTTAAAAATAATACAATAAATAAGACAAAAGTACAAACATGTTTTATTGTTAATAAACTTTTACATGTCCAATCAATTAAGTATGAAATAAAAATTAGTAATTTGAAACATTTAATTCTAAATAATTATTTAAACAGGTGGGTCACAATTAAAATCTTGCAGATATATATGGAAAGATCAGCACTTTTTTTATCACCTTGAAAATCATCAAACATAGCACTGAATGAATCCTTTGCAAAATGGATATTAAATATTTAAATGTACCATAACTCGGAGCATTATTCACTTTGGTAGATATCTCCTGCATCAATCTTTTTTAATCAAAATTGAGACAAAAGAAAAATGTTCGCTAAAGAAGATGTAGGAGGGGATAGGAAAAGTGCACACAATTTTTTCCTTCTAATCTGAAATTTAAATTATATAAATGTCCCATAGTATTGGTAAGAGAAGCTAAATCCCAAAGACATTTTTCATTCTTGAGTAGCAAAAACTCACTGGACAGTTCATTATTTTCATCCAGATATTTTAAAACACACAACAATGAAGGAAAATTTTATGTTGTAATTCAATTAAGAATGTTTAAAATAAATTTTTTGTTTGAGACAACTGCCTTTAAATAAAACTAAAAAATTGTTATTTATTATCTTTCAAAATCCCCCCATAAATATTAACTTGCCCCTTTTACAACTCAAACAAGCCAAAGGTTGGCCACCTCTGTTCAAAAGTGTTCAGACACAACTATCAGTGTCTAAAATACAGATATTTCTCCCATAATTTCCAGAAGAATCCATATGGTCGCAAACTTGCATCTATCGCCAAGATTTCTATTGAATCACCATTATAATGCAAGGAACGGCCTTGCATGCAAATATTACAATTTTAGAATAAAATAAATACAGCATAGAGTAATATAAGCATCTTATACATGCAGATGTAAATTATTTACACTACTTTAAGTATTCTTTGCACAAAATTCGTAACAAAACTTTATAATACATACTACTTTTTTGTAAAAAAAAAATAAATTTAATGTGCTTTTTTGAATGATAAAAGTAATGTCCTTCACCAAAATTTTTTCTGTAAAAGTAAACATGTATACGAAAACATTTGATCAGCTTTAGAAGGTCTCAAAGCTTTAGTTTATTTGATGGCAGTTATGGGGATCTTCAGCCATTAAATTTCTTATCCTGGCTCTATAAACTATTTTCATTTTACTGTCACTTATCACATTTCATGATGGCTGAAATAAGCAAAATCTTAACCAAGAATGAGAATTATTAAAAAACAAAGTAAACAGAAAATCCAAATTCACCAATCCTTTTTGTCCTTAAAAATTGAAAGTAAGAGTCCTCGTATTCTTTTTAAAAAAGATCCTAGTACTCATTAAAAAAGTTTGAAATAACACCCCCCCCATATTAAAAAAAACAGCAGAGAATGAAAGCTGCAATATAGACAACGCAAAACATGGAAATGTTTAAGGAAAAATCATCTGAAATTACTAGGCATACAGCCATAAATATAAACCAATAAAAAATTTATTTGAATTTACTATAATAAACAACAAATAATTTTAAAAAGAATAAAATAAAAAAAATAAACAATAAAGAATGAAATAAAATATCGATGGCAACCACAGAACTAAAAATTAAGGAGAACATATTGTAATGTTATCACCAATTTGGCGAATGGCAACAACTTGGTGCCAAGTGTATCGATATCAAATTAGTATCAAAATGTAACTAGTAATCAAAAGATCCAAAAAATGCGCCCATGTATGCAAACAGCAATCTTAAAATTGTAATGATGCAACATAAATTTTCCGAGCATTCATGATTCTAAGCAATAAGAAAAAAAGTTTCGATTCTTGCTTTTAAAGGCCATTATAAAATTTAAGACTAATTTAGAATTTTTGATGAGTTTGATTTTAAGGTATACTTTTTTAAAATCTTAATTAAACTATTATCTTTTAAAGTAACTTAACATCCTTAAAATTCTTCAAATATGTTAAGCATGTTTAAAAGTATAATTTTATAGTTCTACTGCTATGTGTAAAAATCATAATTTAATTTCTTTTTTTAAACATTCCTGGTAATTAGAGAATGTCTCTGGTTTGGTTGCTTTTTTAGCAATAATTTTGACTATTCCTTTCTAACTTAAAAGAGTTTACTACAAAATATAGAACACACAAAATAATGCAAAAAGTGACACTCAATACTAAGTCAAAAGAGTTGCAAAAGAAATAAACTAAATCAGCCAATTATGAAAAGAAAATGTATGTGATATGATTTTAACAAAGTACCACCAATTACCCAAATATAAGAATAACTGGAAATAATCAATAATTTCAATTTTATAATTCTGAATAAAAAAGTTCAGTCTTCTAAATAAAACATGAATGTTCCACAAACATAAATAATGTAATGTGCTAAATATCTTAGTTATGATTTTTTTTTATTATAAGCAAGAAACTGGTACACATTCAGTAAAATTTATTTATAATTTTATAAATATAACTATTATTAGCAAATTTATTTAGAATTTCCAATACCATGAAACATTAATTCATATATATTAAAAATATCAACATATTCTTATTCAATGTTTCAAAAAAAAAATACACAGAAAAAATTTTGGCTTGGATGTAGAATAGGAGGCCCCTTGATTTCACGTTTATTTAGATGCTAACAGAATTAGGTTCTTCATTACTTCAGCTTAGCTCCATTACTCTTGGAACACCTATTGCTACATATCGGTAATTTGGCGAATGATTTCCCTTGACTTTGCCAAGGGGCCCCTATTCTACACTTTAACCAAAATTTCAACAATTATACACATCCTTTATGATCATAAATTTACAAAATTAGTGAATAAAAACAAGTGTACAAAACATTCAAAAGACCTATAGAATAAATAAAGCCTAAATATTTGTCTTGATGAATTTTTACATAAATATTGATATATAAATTGGTTCTTATTGATATGATTAAAAAATATAATTGAAATATTTATAATTCTACAATAATTCTATTTTTATAACAAAAAGAACAATAATAGGAACTAATTTAATAACAGCAAGCTAAGGAATTTCCATCGAGTAGTTGTAAAATTTTGCCGTGTTCGAGCCATAAAATTACAATATAACATTAGAATGACCACAAAGATCGATTGGGTGCAATTTCAAAATCATGTCAAAAATTATGAGTGCACCAATATCAAATTAGTGTCCAACTATATTTACATTTTTTTCCCAGACATTTTATTTATATATAATAAAATATCTAGATTTAGCATATAAGTAAGACTCATGCTAAAAATATGAAATTTTAAATTAAGAAATTTGCTTTGCAAAGGAAAAAAACATAAAATATAATACATTTTCCATTTCTACATGAAAAATTTTATGGAAATATGGAGACTCATCTTACTCGTGAGTATGTGCATGTCTCTTTAAGTCAGCAAGTCTAAAATATGCTTTATCACAAAGCAAACATTTGTGAGGTCTTTCTGTAGTGTGCACCCTGTTGTGCATTTCTAATTTAAACTTTGTTAAGAATACTTTTCCACACTTACTACATTCATGATAATTAACAGCAGAATGAGTAGAACGATGAATAATCAAACTGGATCTTGTAGGAAAAGTTTTACTACACACATCACAACTGAATGATTTTCCTTTGCAGGCATGATTTTTTAAGCTTAATTCAGAGAAAAATGATTTACTGCACAATTCACATTTATTAGGTCTATTGTTAGAATGCTTGATGTAATGCTGCTCTAAGCGTAATTTATTTGTAAACTCCTTGTTACAAAGTTTGCATGCAAATTCATTCTCTCTGTGAATTAAATAGTGTCTATTCAAATTAGATGTAGAGGCAAAAGCTTGGTTACAGGTGTCACATACATACGGTTTTTCCTTTGTATGACTTCGAATGTGTTTTATCAAAGCAGATTTCTTATAAAACACTTTACAACACACTTCACATTGTACAGCACTATGTGTGATTTTATGTTCTATTAAATCTGAATTCGATGAGAAAATTTTGTCACACGGTATGCATTTAAAATGTTTTTTCTTCCAATGACGGAGTCGGTGACTTTTCAAACAATTCAGCAAATTAAATCCTTTGCCACATATATCACATACAAATGTTTTGTCATCGTTATGCCTTTGTTGATGCCTCACTAGTGAAGATTTACAAGAAAACACTTTGTCACAGATATCACATACATGCTGCTTTATAGGGACTTTTTCCGATTCGTTCAACGGAATAACATTAGTTTGTATCAATTGTAGCAGACAACTTACAGCTATAACTTGTTCATTAACTAGTTGATCGTTTGAATTCATATCATTTGATAAACATATATTTACCAAAAAGAAAAAAAATGCTGATACAATGG
>BMAU01000876.1:0-43322 GCA_019973935.1 Trichonephila clavipes | reverse complement strand
TTGAAATACAAACGTAGTTATATTTATTGTGATGATTCTGTTTTGTAATTGTAATATATTGTGATAATTTTGCTTAGTTATAATTGAACTAGTCTATAATTGCTAAATATTTAATTCATATTGCTTCAAACTGTTAAAAGAATTTTCAAAGAAAAATATATGTCAATCTATATATATATAAAGAAGAAAAGCGACTCACTGACTAATCACGATATCTCCGGAACTATTAAACCTACAGATTTGAAATTTGGTAAGTAGATTCCCTTCATGGAGTAGACATCAACTAAGAACGGATTTTGCAAAGATCGAACTCCAAGGGGCGTTATAGATAATTATTTCCATTATTAAACTATTAGATGTACAGTCTTGAAACTTGGTACACAGATTTCTTTCATAAAGGAGAGATTCCCTACATAATGATTTTTATTAAAATCGACTTCCAAGGAGCGTTGAGGGGCTTTATGCATAATTAATTCCATTTTTAAACTATTAGGTGTACAGTTTTGAAATTTGGTTTGCGGGATTCCTTTCATAGAGTAGAGATCCGCTACAAAATGGGTTTTGTCAAAATCGACTCCCAAGTGGCGTTATAGGCAATTAACTCCTTTTTTAAACTATTAGACGTAAAATCTTGAAATTGAGTAAGCAGGATTCCATTCATTGAGTAGAGATCCTCTATAAGATGGGTTTTGTGAAAATCGTTTCCTAAGTGGCGTTGCGGGGGCTTAAGCGGTGTTATAGAGAATTATTTCCATTTTTAAACTCTTAGACGCACAGTCTTGAAATTTGATAAGCGGATTCCTCTCATACAGTACGGATCCGCTACAAAATGGGTTTTGTGAAAATCGACCCCAATCGCGGAGAATTAAGCGGCGTTACAAGCAATTAATTCCTTTTTTAAACTATTAGGCGTAAAATCTTGAAATTGAGTAAGCAGATTCCCTTCATTAAGTAGAGATCTGCTATAAGATGGCTTTTGTGAAAATCGCTTCCTAAGTAGCGTTGCGGAGGCTTAAGAGGCGTTATTGATAAATATTTCCATTTTTAAACTATTAGACGTACAGTCTTAAAATTTGGTATATAAGCGGATTCCTTTCATGGTGTAGAGATCCGCTACAAAATAATTTTAGGGAAAATTGATCCCCAAGAGTAACTGAGGAGGATTAAGGGGTGTATAATACATAAATATTTCCGCTTTTCAACTATTAGACCTACCTGCTTGAAAATTAGAAGGTATGTTCCGTTCATGGAATAGAGTTTTTATACCAAAGAGTTTTTCGAAAACGGACCCACAAAGGAATGGGGTTGTGAGGGATTAAGGCGTGTTATAGAAAAATTCCTGTTTTTGAATTTAACCCATTTACCTGAAATTTGTTGAGCACGTTTTTTAGTTGAAGAAAGTTCCACTAAGAATGAATTTTATGGAAATCAACTCCAGGGGGAAGCGGGGAGTGTTATTGGGGCGTATTGATAGACAAAATTCCCATTTCCGAACTGCTAAGACTATAATAATAAAACTTGGTTTGCATGCTTCTTTTTTGTTGAATTGGAATCCGCTAAGAATACTCTCAATGAGGTATTGATGATAAAAATTCAGATTTTTCTCTGTTAGATTTAGACTTGAAATTTAGCACGCATGCTTATTTTATGGAGTAGAGATCCACTGAAAGTTGCTTTGGTGGAAATCCACTTGATTATTAGGTTAGGTGAGCGCAAAAAATCTTTCTCCTTCTATTTTAGATATAAATAGAAATTAGATATTATAATTTATGTCCTTTTTATATCAAGAGGCGAGAGTTGCAGCTATAAATATATTTTTCAATACAATTAAATTCTAAATGCTAGATGTCATTAATTCATATATATGTAAACAGTATACATTTATACAACATCGTGAAATACCCAGTGAAGCGGGTGGGTAACGGCTAGTTTTTCTTATATAGACATTTTTTCTTCTTTTTGTTGAATGTAACATGTGAAATAAACATATAATTTTTCTAATTTATTCTAAGACTGTGTTAAGACAGCCATTATTTTGTAAGATCAAATTTTAAAAACTTGAACAATATATATATTTTTGGCATAACATTGTCATTTTAAGAGAAATTTGCACGATGCCTTTTTAATACAGATTTTTTACACCAGTGATTCCCAAAGTGGTCTATTTAGACCCCCAGGGGTCTATGACGACCTGCAATGGGCCCAAGTCTGCAAAAAATAGTTTGGCGGTCAATGAGGTGTAAGTGGGGGCCTATGTGATAGTGTCTTCCATTAAACTAGATCGTGACTTTAATTTTAAAAGAAAACTTAATCAAGTGGGGAAACGAAATTTTACTTATTTAGCAGATTTGTTTACTAAATTTAATGAGTTTAACTTACCCGTACAAGGTGACAGGATAATTTTTTTTAAAACAGGAACCATTTCAGCGTTTCTTTCTAGAATTAAGCTAAAGTATAATACTGGAGAGGACCGGAATTTTTTCTCAAATTAACCCAACCAATCAGCCAGCACGTTTTAAACTACGTCAACATTTAACTGCCTTTTCTTGAGATTTTGAAACCAGGTTTGAGAATACTTTGACTATGGTAATATCACAGTAGGCGATGAATTTATATGGTCATATTGGAAAAAAAATGTCACATGACAACAAGAACTGATCGTGATATGCACCAATGAAGATTTTAATGTTTAAAAACGGATGCCAGCAATTTTGGATTTAAAAAGACAAACCTGTTATTTGTCCCAAATTATGGAATATCGTGAGGAAATTTTTAACTATTTTTCCTAGTAAGAATGAGTTTTAGCATAGTTGCCAATCTCCAATACAAAAAAAGAAACTGGACACTACTAACAGAGGAGATTTAAGGTTAAATCTGACAAGATTGATACTAAATGTTGAAAATTTGTTATTGCAGCCCCAGATTCATCCCTCCCTTTAAAATCAATTGTGTGTTGTTTGGTTATTTTATTTAACAGTTATTTATATATTAATTAACTTTTAATTTAATTAATTAACGTATGCTTTTTAAACTTTTAACTCTATACTTCATTAGTTATAAATTTAATTCTCTTAAAGTAGTAGTAGTACTAGCTGCCAAAAAGACATTTAAGGTGATAATTTGCAAAAATTTGATATTAATTAAGCAGGGTCTACCTTATACCGAAAAACATGGCAAGGGGTACATGAGACAAAAAAGTTTGGGAACCTGTTTTACATGGATAATTTGAAGGAATATTTAATGCAGCATAATAATTAATTATGTGTATAATTAATTATTATGCTGCATTAACATAATAAATATATATATATATATAATAAATAAATATATATATATATATATATATATATATATATATATATATATATTATGTGTATAATTATAAAAATATATAAAAAAATTGTATAATATCCTTAAAAACATTCCTTGTAAAACATTCTGTATGATACCAATAAAAAAAAATGCATGTTTCGGAAAATTTAAAAATTGAGTTAATAAATTATCTGCAGTTTAATATGAAGAAATTTTAAGAAAATATTTAAAAGACTTTTTGATTTTAAACCAAAAAAATAGAAATTTTTTTAAAAAATACAAATATTTAACTCAATGCAAAAACATCCTTTAGATAAATAAATTGCAAAATTTCAGGCGTGATTTTTAAATTTCGAATGACGATTATATTAAATAGATAATTAATTTGAATATATAGTGATATCAAAATAACATAGAATTAACAGCTCTATTAACCAATTACTTTAACCCTGAATAATTTCTAAAGCGTTTTTAAAATTAAGTTTCAATCTTATTAAAATGTTTTATTTGTGATTAATACATAAAGGCTTAATTCTCAATCGTTTAATAGCAACGCATACAAATATAAAATACTTAGAATTCTTATTTCAATATCTTACCAAAAACGTTTCAGAACATAACGACTCAACCAAAGACATAAACGAGAGGCTTTTAATCAGTGTTCCGTAGAACACTGGTGCACTAAAAATTAAAAACTCGGAGTTTTCACTTTGCAATAGTTTTTATATTTTCACTGTTTCATTTTGCTATTATATTTCTCAAAAATTCTTTAAAATGAATGTTTCGTGATTGTGAAAAGGTTTAAAAGCGTTAGTATGTATATTTAAGAAAAAAAATTCTAGTAATAATAGGTTCCAATCTGTAGCAATATTTAAAAGCTTTAAAAAAGGCAATAATAAGAATGTCAAAAGATGAAAGAAATTTCTTATAAAAAGCAACAGAAAAGGGATTAAATTAAATTATATTGTTACAGAACTGTTTCGTCAATATTTGTGTGGACTGTAAAACTGGTTAAAGAATAAAAAATCAGTCTTTTTCGCAACGCTAAGCCTACTTTATTCGTGCACCCGCTTTTGTTGGGGTACAACTAGACAATGTCTACTTTTACAAATTTTTTACAGATGGCGCTACAGTGCGCTGATGACGTAACATTCCGCCCGGCGTTGAAATATACAATATTTCAAAAAATATATTTAAAAAATGCAATTTGCTATATACAGTTTACAAATGCCTAAATGAATTAAATACAAATAAATTCAACATTCTAAAATAAGAAAAAAAATACAATATTCAAAAATAGAAAAATACAGTATTCTAAGAATATAATATACTTCACATTACAATTTAATTTATATTATTATTTTCTATTAGGAAGATACATATTTTTGAGATAGAACGTGTGAGAACCCCCGTGGCAGTTTTTACTTTAACGACTCTGACCTTACCGTCAGTTCCATAAATAACCTCCAAGATTCTTGCCATTGCCCATTTGCAGGGAGGCAAATCATTTTCCTTTAAAAGCACTAAACACCCTACGGCAACATTATTTTTCTCGAACTGCCACTTGTTTCTCTGCTGTAAATGATTAAGATAATCGTTTTTCCAGCGTTTCCAAAGAATTTGTACACACTTTGTTGTATACTGCCACCTAGATAGTCTATTATCTGAAATATCTAAAATTGCGGGCTCAGGTATTGCACTGATAGGTCGACCAATTATAAAGTGTCCAGGAGTTAAAACTTCATATTCATTGATATTATCTGACAATGGTACTAATGGACGTGAATTAAGTATACCTTCAATTTGAATTATTATTGTCTCGAATTCTTCGAAAGTTATTTTACTATTAACTAAAGTTCTATAGAGATGGTGTTTGAATGATTTTACCCCTGCCTCCCACAAACCCCCGAAATTAGGAGAACGAGGTGGGATAAATTTCCACTGGATAGCTTCTGATGCAAAATAATTTGCTAATGTCTCGTTTTTGTTACAAATTAATTTTATGAAACGATTTAATTCTGCAGCTGCGCCTTTAAAATTAGTTGCGTTATCGGACATTAATGTAGAAATGCGGCCTCTACGGGCACATAGCCTCTTCAAAGCTGCAATAAATGCCTCAGTTGTTAAATCAGTCACTGCCTCTAAATGAATAGCCTTTGTAGCCAAGCATACAAAAATCGCAACATAAACTTTTGAAAATATCCCCTTTCTCTGATTTTTAAATTTTATTTGAAAAGGTCCGCAAAAAAATCCACCCCAGAGTTTAAAAATGGTGCACTTGAAGTTACTCTCTCTGAT
The DNA here is from genome assembly GCA_019973935.1 of Trichonephila clavipes. Lineage (NCBI taxonomy): Eukaryota > Metazoa > Arthropoda > Arachnida > Araneae > Nephilidae > Trichonephila > Trichonephila clavipes. The sequence goes on along the minus strand of BMAU01000876.1, from coordinate 37,712 downwards.
GGTAAATTTCCCATTAATTGATCTACCCCAGTAGGCTTCTGTCTAAAGCATGCAATGCAATCATGAACTGTTTTTCGTGCAATACCCTTGCCATTAATGGGCCAAAACTGCATTCTAATTTGATGTACTAAACCCTGAGCACCAATATGAAAAACTTCTTATGCATATGCTCAAAAAGTAATTTAGTAAATTTATGTTTACTAGGCATAATTATTTGATGTTTTGCTTCAAATGGTAAATCAGCATTACTAAGCCTTCCACCAACTCTGAGTAAAGAATTCTCATATAAGAAAGGATCTAAAGCCCTTAACTTACTTGATTTTGAAACACCTTTACCTTTTTCAAGGCATCGATTTCTGCTTTAAACTCACTTAATTGTGCTATTTTAGCTAAAAATTCCGTACTCCTCTTTACTTCATCTGCAGTTAGATATTTCTCCTTATTACAAGACTCCTTAGCTTTGATGTTATTAATGAACCTAAAAATAAAGCTAAAAATTCTAATTAATTTTATGAAATTATTTGTAACATTAAAGAGTTCATCATAAAAATTTGAAGAACACTCAGTCATTGAAAGAGTCACAGCACATTTTAGTTCATCTCTGTAGGAAGGATCAGGAAAAAGTTGATTGTCCTCGTATTCATCAGTTTGTAAATCTGGACCCGAGAACCACATTTCGTTCTTTAAAAGTTCATCCACATTGCAGCCTCTATAAATTAAGTCGGCAGGATTGTTCTTGGAGCTAACACAGTGTTTCTCAAAGTGTGGGGCGCGCCCCCCTGGGGCGCGAGCGTATCGAAAATTTAAAGATTTTTTTTAAAAAAAATAACCGGAAAGAGAAGTAAAACAAAATGCTTTCTTCCATAATAAAAAAAATACACACAACAACACTGACATAATTTATGTTTATTATCTGGCTTTTTCACGTCATCAAATAGCTATCTTTGATCCCAAAACCAAATTAAAGAAAAAAAACATTTTGTTTTATTTGCTGTATTTCCTCAATGAGAGATTTTTTTATTACGTTTTAACATAAAATATTACTCGTTAAAAGAAAAACGAAACCCAGACCCTGAGAAAAATTCTAAGAAGATAAACAATTCACCACTGTAATTATTATTGAAATACTGTACATTAATTAGTTGTAGAAAAAGAAAAGGAAGTCATGATTCACTTTTCAGACAGGCTGCATAGTACGTTTGCTAATCATTTGATTGACCTTCAATCTTATGGTATGGTTATTATCAATATTAGTTCCCTCCCATCTTTTATGCGTTTGCTTTTCGCTTAGGGAAATTGTAAATAATTGAGTTTTGCGATATTTGGAAAAGAATTGATTGGCTTAACATTTCTGTAGGATAATTGAAAAGTGTCTGATTTGCGTCCTTTATTATGGTCTTGTACTTTTGAATCAGTTTAGTTCAGTTTTATTGGATTTTTTCTCAAATCATCAAAGATTGAATAGTCCTTGAAAGAAGGTAAGTATACTTTCTATAAATTAAAATATTCACTAGAATTCCGATTTGTACCGTGTACAGTAAAAATAATTCTAAACAAATGATTGGGGTGACTGAGTCCCCCCGCACTACCATTAATGTTAGTATCGAGTACGCGCCTGCTCCCGGGTTAAAACATTTTGAAGTCTTGACGCTTTAAATGTTAAAAAGTAACACAATTATTCTTCATCGGAATTTTATATTCTTTTTCATAATTTAACATTAATTCTAAATGCTAATTGTGTGAGGTTTAAAATTACAGTTCTTTTAAACAGTTATTTACAATTATAGCATTTATCTAAAAAAAAAATCATTTTACATTTTTGTATACAATGTCGTGCACATAGTTTTACTCTCCTTACAGTTCAGCTATTATATCAAGAATAATGTTTTATTTTTTTTAAAAATGAACTCGTACGAAGAGTTGGTGTTTCAGCCAGTATACGTTTGATGTATCAGTACTGAAGAAGGTATTTTATAAATAATTTCTTATTACTGAATTTAGCCGCGGTAGCCGAGTGGTATAGGTATCGGATCGTGGCTTGCCTTGTCACGAGTTCGAGCCCAGTACCACTAAAGTCCCGCCGTGTAGGGCAGCGATGCACGTTAAATCTGTTGAGAGTTGAAACGTTTTCCCGTTGGTGTGGTGTGGTAGTTAGGAGAGAGGGGTGCCAGCACAGGTGTCATCCACGTCACTTGACCATGGTTCAAAATTACGTGGTCCGTCGTCAAAACCCTCGTGCAGCTGAACAGTGCGACGTTAATATTCAATCAATCAATCTTATTACTAAATTAAGAACAAGTTTAATAATTATTATAGGGACTCTTCCACGGGCTTGTCTTGTAGAGGAAAGTTTTTCAAAGGAAGGTTTAATATCAGAAATTGACACTTAAAGAGTTATTTTTCTATATTTAGCTGAGATCTATATTTTGTCTTCAAGGCATCCACTGCAGAAAATCCGGTTTGAAAAAGGTAGGATGTTGAAAATGGTAATAGTATTCGAAGTGCTTTTGTTTTCAGTACAGATAATTCCTCATCCACCTCTACCCTAAATTCAAAGAGCGATTTATTACAAAATTGCCTTTTAATTTTTCACTGGATGTGAAATCTATGAAGATTTCTTCTTCGGAAGTTGAGAGCCCTTCTGGAGTATCTTGAAATAGATCCCTAATCCACTCGTAACTTGCTACCAAGCTGTCCTCATCCAGAAAATACTTTTTAAAATTCTTTGCCAACATAGCTAAATGATTTTACATGTTTTAAAAACAACTTTCACATGTTGTTCTACAGATTTGTAAGTTTTAACACATATCGAGCTGGGGGGCTTTTTTTCCATCATTTACTTCAGTAGTGGTAAATCTAAAATTTAAGTATTTTTGAGAAGATCGCCTTGATTTAATTTTCGGAACCATACTCGTTCGTTTGTGTACTTGTTGATTCTTTATTATGGTCGAATGTTTGCATACGACTTAAAAATGTGTGTATGATATTGTTTTAATCTACTGCCGTAAATACTTAATTACCGTGAATTACAATTAACGTGGAAATTTAAAAAAATGTACATTCAAGCTAGATTCGGTAGCTATAGGAGTATCGAGTCGACCAAAACTGACTGGAATTGTACGAGGAAAAGCATTTTTACATGTTTTGCGCAGACGTCCGATAGGTTGCCCAGACTCACGCAAACGTACCAGATAATGCCAGATGTGATGGGTATGATAGAGAGTGACATTGACTAGACTATTTTTCTAATGACATTTGTACTTTGAGAAATGAATATGCTGAAGGAAATAAATCTTTAATTAAATACATCATTTTGCGATCTGTTCCAATTTAAAAATTAGAGAAAGAAAAATAACATAATTCTAAGTAATATATATTTTAAGTAATTTTCTTAAAATATATATTACTTAAAAGTTACATATACACAAAATTTAATATACTTATCGTATTAATTTGTACGGTTTATAATTAAGATCGTATTGTAACTTTAGCGTCTCTCTCTCAAAGTGCATTTTTATTAAAGTAAATACATTATTGTTGTACAGGGGGGCGAGACAAAAATTATGATTGAAAATTGGGTCGCCAGTATTGAAAGTTTGAGAAACACTGCTTTTAATGTATGAGTGGTGCACAGAGTATTTTATGACTAATTAATTAATACTAAATTAAGAACAAGTTTAATAAATATTAGCTACTTCCATGGGCTTGTCTTACAGAGCAAAGTTTTTGAAAGGAGTTTTAAGATAAGAAATTGACCCTCTGAGTTCATTTTCTATATTTAGCTGATATCTATATTTTGTCTTCTAAGCAACCACCGCATTTTGTAATATGTTCCAATTTAAAAATCAGAGAAAGGAAAAATAACTTAGTAATTATCCTATTACTTAACTTTTTTTTGCTTAAAAGTAACACATACAAAATTTAATACTTATGTCATGAATTTGTACGGTTTATAATAAATATTGTTGCTTCATCGTAAAAGTGCATTATTACTGCATTCAGTAAATTATTATGTATAAGGGGGGGCGCGATAAAAATTGTGATTGAAAAGGGGGGGCGCCAGTATTGAAAGTTTGAGAAGCACTGAGCTAACATGTTTCCAATGATAGTCCTTTGAAAGTGCTTGGATCTCCGCCACCCTGTTGCTGACAAATGTTTTGAGTTTATGAGGTTCAGTCTTTATCCACGCTAAAGCAATCGTTGAGTCCGTCCACATCCAAATTTTATGAATAGATAATTGTAGAATTGGCACAACCTTTTGACTAATCTCGATAGTAGTAAAGCTGCAGACAGTTCTAACCTCGGTATGGTGAGTGTTTTTCAAGGGAGCCACTCTGGACTTGCTGCATAATAATCTAGTTTGAGATTGTCCAGATTCGTTGAAACATTTTATGTAGACAACAGCAGCATAGGCACGTTCTGATGCATCGGAAAAGCCATGTATTTCAATCCGTATTGTTGCAGGAAGTAGAATGCACCTTGGGAATTTGAAATTATTTACTTTCGCTAATTTTTGGTAGAAGTTCATCCACTCTTCCATTGCATCTGGTGGTAGCTGTTCACTCCAATCTAATTTTATTTTCCAAAGCTCTTGGATGAATATCTTAGCCTTCGTAACAATGGGTCCTATCAGGCCCAAAGGGTCATAGAGCCTTGCAATTTCTGAAAGCACGTCTCTTTTTGAGAAGTTGACTTTGTCACTAATCTTTACTTTGTATGTGAGACAATCCACCTTTGGATCCCATAGCATACCTAATGTTTTCACTGGAGCATCCTGAAATTCCTTATCAAACACATAGGAAGATGCAGATAAATCTTTCAACAGTTCTGGGCTATTTGACACCCATTTGTGTAGCTCAAAACCCCCTCTCTGTAATAGTTGAGATAATCTGGTTTGGAGTTTTTTAGCACCCTCTAATGTAGACTCTCCAGAAAGAATATCATCCATATAACTATCATTACAAATCACATCTGCTGCGTCAGGAAATTCCGCTTTTTCTTCATCTGCTAAGGCCCTTAAGGTCCTGGTAGCTAAAAATGGTGCAGAAACTATCCCATAGGTTACGGTAGCTAGCTTGTAAGTCTTGATTGGAGCATCTGCACTAGTTTTCCACATAATTCGTTGTAAATCCCTTTGATTAGGATCAACAAGTATCTGCCTGTACATTTTTTTAATATCTGCACTAAATGTGTACTCGTGTTTTCTAAATCTACTGACTATGGAAAAGAGATCTTGTTGAATAATTCCTTCGTTTAGTAAAATGGAGTTTAGAGAAAAACCACTTGTTGTTTTTGCACTTGCATCGAAGACAACTCTCAATGGAGTGGATGTCTTCTCTGGCTTGTATACGGAATGATGAGGAATGTAATAGTTAATCTTATCTAATGTTTCATTTTTAATCTCCTCCATATGGCCTAAAAGTTCATATTCATTCATAAATTCTTTATACAAAGTTCCCATTGTATTGTTTTTGTTTAATTTTTCCCAAATACCATTTAGTCGTTTGATCGCATTCTCTTTGGAATATCCTAATAATGTTTCTGCATTTTCCTTTATGGGTAACCGAACTATAAATCTTCCCGTTTTATCTCTTTTATAGGTACTAACAAAATGTTCCTCACAATAAATTTCCTCTTCACTTTTTGTTATTTCCTTAGAATCATCTGGAAGTGATTCCAGTTCAAAGAATTTCTTTACTGTTATATCTAAGCTTGGTTCACTTATTAAACAACAATTGGCTTGTTGTTGTGACTGAGGAAGGGTACCTGTGACTAAGTAGCCAAATTTTGTATTTTGTAAAATTACATTTCCCTCCTGCAAATAATATTGTTCTGGATTTAAAATTTCAAAAAATAGTTCACTTCCTATCAATATATCTATTTGACCTGGCATATGGAAATTATAATCAGCCAGCTCAATTGAAGCTGGAATATTTCAATCCGATATATTTAATTTCGATACAGGAATCGCATCGATAATTTTAGGTAAAAGTGAAAATTGTACATTGCGTGCAAAAGTATAATCCCGATTTGAAACTTCAATATTAGCTGAATATTTCGATGATTGCGTAATTCCGTTAATGCCTGTTATAGATTGGTTTGCAGACTTAAATTTAAATCCCAACTTTCTTGCTATGTCTTCTCTCATAACGCATATCGTAGACGCATTATCGAATAATCCTCTTAACTTAATTCTATATCCATCAGCACTTTTAACGAAAATCATGAATGTATTCAATAAAACACATTTATTTCCATAAGTCAAAACCGCCACTTCTGGCTGACCTTCAAACCGAGTAGTATTCGAAATGGTCTCTATCCCCCTTTCTCCTACAGTTTGATTTTTAACTGCAGAGCAAAGTTCAGCAGAATCGTGAAGCAATGAATTATGTAATCCTTTGCAACCACTAACTGTGCATTTGTATTTAGACATGCAGGCACCATAATGAAGTCTGAGGCAATTTATACAAAGTTTGTTATTGCTAACAAAGTTCTTTCTGCACTCCACAGACATATTTTGAAATGCAATACATTTATAAAGAGGATGAGAATTTCGACATAGAATACAAGGTTTAACAGTTATTTTTTTACTATTAACTACCAGCGATTTGGCTTTAGTTGACATTGCAGTATTTTTATGGATCATTTTAGTACTAGGAATGCGAGTAATGTTTTCTAACACAGCACTTCTCTTTTCTAAAAATTTCATAATAGAATCAAATGTTGGAACTTCTGCTGTTTTCAACGAAAGTTCGAATTGTTTTCTAGATTCTTTGTCAATTTTTTGAAGAATTATATTTATTAAAATTATATCTGATAGATCATTCTGCTCATATTTCAAAACTTTAAGTGCTCTAATGTTTCTATTGATACAATCCATTAATGCGCGCAGTTCTTTGGCTGATTCGCTATAAATTTTTTCATAATTAATTATCTCAAGGACATGTGAATCTATCAACTGCCGTTTGTTTTCGTAACGATCTTCTAATGCTTTAAAGAGAGAATCGAAACTATCGCTAGGCGACTCTAAGAGCTTTGCTTCTCCTTTTAGAGATGCTCGAAGATAGTATAGTTTTTGCGAATCATTCAATTGCTCATTATTACTTATTAAATTAATAAATTGATTTTTAAAATTAGAAAATTCTGCTATTACACCAGAAAATTCTGGCAATGGAATTTGAGGTAAGCGGATACTATTTTTACCATTGTCATTTAAATTAATGTTTACATTTTCAGAATTTTTCAAAGAATACATTAAAAGTTTGAGACCTACCTCTGTTGTCTCGATCCGTTGATTTATATCTTCAATGTCCAGCTGAATGATTTCCAAGCTTTCGAAAATTTCTATTTCACAATAATCCTCAGCTATTTTATCTAGATTTATCTGTAATTGCTCAATTTTTTTGAGTTTAATTTCGATTTCAGTGACACTAGTATCCTTTGTGTGTGTGACACTGACTTCTCCGAGGTAAAAGCCTCTAACCTAGTTAAAGTTCCTTTGATTGAATCTTTTAAACGATTCAATTTCTCTTCAGTAGTTACGTTGGAGTTATTTTTATTTTTCGATTTTTTATCCATTTTCTGTGGCTTCGTAGGACCAATGTTTCGTCAATATTTGTGTGGACTGTAAAACTGGTTAAAGAATAAAAAATCAGTCTTTTTCGCAACGCTAAGCCTACTTTATTCGTGCACCCGCTTTTGTTGGGGTACAGCTAGACAATGTCTACTTTTACAAATTTTTTACAGATGGCGCTACAGTGCGCTGATGACGTAACAAGAACAATAATTAATGTGAAAGAATATAGGTACAATTTTGTTGTTGTTGTGTGTGTTCCTAGTATAAAACTATTTAACTAAAGTGAAAACAAAATGTGCATTACAGAAATAAAAATATTAAGAACACAATTTATAAAGTAGGTAAGTGATTTCTAACAAAATCGTTGGGGAAGCCGAACAGATGCATTAAAACCACTAAAGTATCAAGCGGGAGGGGTATACGACGCTTTACTTGCTGTTTGTAATAATTCGGAGATTGACAACTCTAAGAGTTGAAGCTTCTGGACTATTAAGTTGTGTTAAGCAATTTAAGTTCTTATGCTGCATTGTAAATTGGTATAAAATCTTAAATTGTATCAATTCTATAAGTAAGCTCTTGCAGACAGAAGACTAAGATTTACCATCTGTCATAGAGCTCTTGAAAAAAATGTCAAGATTTTTTCAAGGATCTTGGATCTGACACAGCCTTTAATGAAATGCTTTGCGATGCTCGAGAATTCGCCGACGAAATTGACATATCGGCTAATTTTGAGCTCACCCAGCCACGTCATACAGTTCGAAGAAGGAATGTTAATTTAAACTATGAGGCGCAAGATGATCCGATAGAAGATCCTACTTTGAAAAATAAGGCAAAGTTTATTTTTTCACATTAGATAAAGCTATCAATGCATTTGAATCCACGTTTGATGTGATCAGTACCGACAGCAACTATTTCCAATTTTTATACAATATTTGTGATTTAAAAGATACTCCTCAAAACGACGAACTCAAGTATTGTAAAGATCAAAAAAGAAGCAGTATTAACTCATGAGAATTCATCAGATATAAACGCGCTGGACCAGGTGATAGTAGAGGTTTTGTGGCTTTGCTAAATAAAAAAGAAAGTCCAATCGATATTTTGAAATTCTTATCGAACCTAGATTTTCCCCAAATCTCGGTATAGTTTTAAGGATATTGCTTACTCACCCAATAAGTGTGGAAAAGGAGTTTCTCCAAATTAAAATCAATTAAAAGTTTTTTACGCTCCACAACTACCGAGGATCGGCTTGAAAACAATAGCCATTGAACATGAACTGGCTGAAGAAATTAATGTTAAAGAATTTATAAAAAAAAAATCTCAGAATTAAAAGTGAGAAAGAAACACTTTTAAGAGTTTCATTTTTGGTTTAAACGTATTTTTAATATTTAGAAGTTAAAAAATTTGTTTTAGTATTTATTTCATATCTGTATTTTATAATTATACACTAGAGAAATGACTCTTCTTTTTTGTGTGCAACCCTAATTTTAATTTAGTGCCAAAAACATAAATCAGTATTTCTTGCTAATCAAAACATCAACATTATTGATAGTAATTTTTTTGCTCACTCTTTATTTTATCATTAAGCGTGGGAAGGGTTTAGGTTATCTCTTTTAATTTTTGTTATAAACGGGCGGCATTTTACTTCTTTGCCCGGGGAGCCGAAACAGCTAGCGCCGGCCCTGCTTACAGTTTTGTATAATTCAACTTTAAAGCTCTAATCCAGTGATACTCAACCTCCGGCCCACTGGACCTTTTTAAGTGGTTCGGTCATGGCCTACTGATCTGAGAAATTCACTTATTTATGAAAGTTTGGTGAGAAATTCTTTGTTAAGAAATCAAATATATCAATTTTGCCATCAGTGTCGTATGGGTGCGAATTGATATTTTTTTTCTGAATAGTGATAATGAACAACAGTGGGGTAGCGACTTTTTTATGAGTGGAACTAATTTTTTAACTATTTTTCATGTCTTACACAACTGAAAAAATATTCGAAAAAGATAGGTTGTTTCAAGACGATTGGGAATTTGACTATTTTGTAGGGAAAAACAGGCATTGATCAATAATTGTTTGATTTGTCACAAAAGTGTTGTATTTAAAAAATACCAATAAACAGGAATCATTCAATGAGACTTTTTCTCAAAGATCTCTTTCAAGAGGTGATAAGTAGGCTTTCTTGAATAATCTTTACAACAGCAAAAAAAAGTGTTTAGTCAGTGGTAATGTCAAAGAGGAAACAAATGCAGCATATGAAATTTGTTATATGATTGTTAATCATATAAAACCGTTTACTGATGCAGAAATTGTGAAGGAGTTATTCTTAAATGCTCCCATTTAGAAAAATTAAGTGACAAAAATAAATAAAAAAACTGTATATGTCGGCTTTGACGCACGACTGGAGTTTAATTCTTAAGTACAGTTGTCTTTGATTATATAGTAGGCAAACAGGGTAAATAAATGGATCTCGTATAATACTAAAAATATTATAAGAGAATATATGAAAGTATTATAATTCTTTATTCTTCCATTTTTATATTGATTCGTTAAAATAATAATACATATATGTGAAGTAGAAGGCGCTACTGCAAGCCCCCAGCAGATGGTTTCGAAAGGAAACGAGAGGGGTATGTCCCCGACGGGGAAAGGAGCAGCGAGAGAAGGAACATGAGAACCAGAGAAGACGTTTAGACCGCAGGGGAAACAGATGCATATCGACAGAGCCGTTATATTTCTTTAAAAATAATGAGAGCCAATTAGACAACATTTAAATGTTCATTTAATTAATCAATTGTTATTCATTTTTATTTATTCTTATTTTAAAAATAAACAGATTATTCTGTCAAAGGAGTTTATGAATTAATCCCAGTAACAACATAACATATATATGTAATATACATCAATTATCTTAACAGAGTGATGCAACAGCCCATTAGAGCCAAGGCCTATTGTGCCCAACTCAGTATACGGGACCTTGGGCCCTGAAGTGCATGAACAGATGTTCCGGTCAGTCTGATGCGAAACCCTCAGTGTTAAGTTCCCAAGCAAGTTTAGTAATCGTTTAATTTTAATTTAATCGTAATTTAGTAACCCACTGAAGGGATGAAAGGCTAAGACAACCTTGCCCAGGTTGGGGTTTGAACCTCGGACCTGTGGTGTGGAAGCATGAAGCACTAACCACTCAGCCACTGGGCTTCGTACATCAATTAGGTTACATAAATATATGTTACTCATAGTATATGAGTACATTGTGAAGAATGTTGATTTGCTTCACTATTAGTATTAATTACATTAATACTCTTGCCATTATTAATCACTGTGAAAGAGGCTTGTGGCAATTTAAGTATGGTACACGAAAACGTCGGTAGATACACGATTTATGAATTGTGAAAATGTCGCATCAATGGTTGTATCATACCTAGTCATTCCCAGTGCTCTACCAGAAACAAAACCCAAATTAAGCTCTGATCTCAAAAATTGTACTAATCTTAATCCTTCATCTTTAACGAAATTACAATATTGAAATTGCCGCTAGGTATGAGTGGATGTACATGATACTGTTTCTTCAGTAGTTTAGAATCACCTTCCATATTTGCTAAAGTTCACATTATCTTATATATATATATATACATATTCTCAGAACTTAAAATAATAAAAGATTTCAAACCTCCTCATTATGTACTTTTATATTATATATATATATAAAAATTCAAAATGATAGAAACATTTCAACATTTGGTTCTTTCAATTGTTTATTTCTGTACTTTTTAAATTAAAAGAATGGTTGACAAAAACAGAAGACATTTTTAAGGAAAAATGGAAACGTATCTGACGTAAAATGTATTATATGAAACCAACATTTATTATTTTATAATAATAATTTCTTTCTTGGGATTTGAATTTTAATAATCATTTTCCAATTTCTAGAGACAACTGTTAGCTTAAAAAATGGCACTAAAAAAAATCTAGTTCATTAAAAGCATCAACAAAAAAAAAATCAAATGTCCTAACAAAGACAACTATATTAATTGATTTTTTTAGATTAAATATAAGGCTAAATTTTAAAATAAAGAATAATTATTATTGTTTTAAATCAATCACTTTTTTCTTTAAAATATATGCTTATTGAACGGAAAGTGGCAGTGCCTCTACGGAGTATAGAGTCTGTGACCTATGGATTCGAAGCCCAGTAACATGACCGCTACACACATGGATCACTCCATCTCGGAGGCTGTTACTGGCTTATTAATTAACCGTTAAAGTACTCAAGTACCTACTTTCTTCCAACAACGATTTGGTGCATGCCCAGAACACAGTGCAATGCACTTTTGATATCACTTGTACAAATTTCACTCCTCATATTTCCATACCAGGGGCTTTATATGAAAATCGAATCTTAAGGAGTAACCTCCAATAATTAGTAAAAAAAAAGCAAAATAGGAGTTTTAATATTTTGATCATTTTCCCCATTTTAAATTTTCTATGTTATCTTGGTTTTAAAGCATCACCACCTTCATTAATCCCCACACCCACATGAAATAGCTAACATGCATGCGGCCTGGCAGAAAAAAAAAGGTTGAGTACCCCTGCTCTAATCCTACCAATCAATTGTACATATGGTTCTAACCTTTACATATTTCTAACTATGATTCATAAGAACAATTAATTTGATAAAATATGAGCTTCTTATAGAACTATATAAAAAAATTAAAAATATAATAATGAAGTCAAAATTACAATATTTTATGAACATTTTTATTAAATATACTTAAATAGCAAAGAAAAACTCAAATTATTAACACTTTTACATGAAAGGTAAACTATTTCAGGTATTATCAATGACAGGTATATAAAAGGACACAATTTTTTTCCGCATTCTTAATTTTCTTTCTGCATATTCAGTTTCAATCATGGATATTAGAGCATCATCTTCAGTATAATCTTTAGCACATTCTGGAGCTGGAAAACCTTTTAAAAAAAGTATAGATAATGGTATAATAAAGCAATTGAGTAATTAATAAATGAATATGTAAATATTGGACTTCGTGATTATTTTATATAACATATAATTAGAATACCCCTTTACATACATTTCATATTCGTAATATTTAGTTGTGCTATAAGTTCTGATTGAATTCTAAAGGATTTAAAATGAAAAAACTGCACAGTCAAATTTAAAATTAAATCTTCTTTAAGTTTTATTTTTTACCTTTAAATTTAACATATTGCACCTTTTATTCAAATAAATCATATTTCAACTTTCCAAGGCTTAAAGTCTTTTTGGTCATTCATCTGTTACGGCACACAATACATCAATGGGAATCATTGCCGTTTTCCTTAAATAATGTATAGGACTGTTCAAATTGTGGGATGAAATTTTAGGCACAGCTTCACCTCCAATTTTAAAAACAATTTATAGTCTAGCTGATTTAAATGCAGCTGTTCAAAGGCCAATCATTGTGTTCCATGAAATCCGGCACATTGTTTTTCAAACACTGCTGGGTTGTCTTTGCCTTATGAGCAAAAGCTGAGTTCCGTTGAAATGTCTAATAAATTTAAATTGAACAGATTTACATTCAGGGATTTCCCTATTGGTTCCAAGATAGTGACTTGAAAACATTTACTGTGGTTTCCACTCCTTTCTTGCAAAAATGAATCTCTGAGAAGGATACCTTTATACCTGACTCCTCATCAGGCCAACGGTACAAAATTTGCACTATACCTTGAAATTACGGAGAAAGTGTCCTGATTGCTTGGAAAGCACAGTAAATATAATTTTAATGGATGTCCGACATCCTTTAATCTTTCAACTATCTTCTGAATTCTGACTATAAATACAACAATACTTTCAGTATCTGGATTGAACTTGATAGAGAAAAACTCCGTAGTCGTATAACAGATGCTCTGGAAACTGGTTCAAACTGTTCCTTAAGAATAATCCCAGCTTTAGATGGACTTGTAGTGGAAGATATCAAAGTTCTGTATTGCTCGTCAATACCGTAGTATATTATTGCTAGAGCTCTATCCTGTCGCTGTTTATACTCTGACTTGTCACGTCTTGTTGCAGTGGTCTCATCCAAGGGTAGTTCTGTTCCTTCTGTAAATGACCAGCAACCTTGTTCCATAAGGAGGAATTTCATATTTTCCTTCCACAAGTTCCAGTTCGACTTGTTAAGTAGTTGAATACGCTCTACACCAGCAGCCCCCATACTCAAAATTCTAGGAAATTGATGACAGCTGGCCCCCGTCACAAAAACCTTTGTGAAGTTAGCATTCAAAGAATTCAGATGCAGACCTTTTTTTTAGAAACACTGGATCTTCAGGAGTCTGGTCACATCAAAAGACTGGGCAGCACTGCTGGTTGGTTAAATGGGTCAAGATCTGGGCCCATAACCTTTTCTGTTACCTGAAATTTGCAGGTAACGTGTGGTTTGACTCTGTAGGGAAGCACACAGCAGTAAGTTTATTAGTTGGTAGCATACATCTCTGGAAATCAGCTGATTCCATAAAGAAAAATACATACATGTACTAACAGCCTCTCATGTCAAGACCAATGAAAAACAAACACGATTTGCAATGAAGTCAGATACAGTTAGCAGTTAACACAGATAAATCTGCATGATGAAAGGAGCAAAGTCCAATGCTGACACTCCTCCAAACTATCGCGAAAGTCCAATGATGAGTTCTGTATACATTTTTTCTTCTCTTTAGCTTCTTGGACATTTTGTGTATATACACAGTTATTCTGGCAGCTGAAAAATTCTTCAACATCAAAAATTTTCTTGTTGATAACATGAATGTGTTGCCAAAACATTGCTTTTGTTTTAAGGTACCAGTCACACTTTAATTATTTTAAACGAAAACAGCTATTTATTCTTCGATAACCTCTTAATCTAAGGTCTTCTCTTACTATTTGAAATATTGTTCTTTCTAACTTATTCACCTGTTCAGCAAGAAGAGTCTCCTTTTGACATGGATTTTGATTATTTCTCTCTCTGACTACTTTGATGAGAGCTACTGTTTGTGCAGAGGACTGATTCCAGTATGGTCTGCAATGCGGTTAGTCTCAAAAAGTCTACTTATTGTTCTATAAATAAATATAAATGTTTAAGACTCTTAAAAATCTTTGATGGGCTCTTCTCTTTTTAACAATGCCAAAAAATAACTGCTGTACACACTTCTGTTTGACGCTATTAAACTGTGTTAAAGCTTTGACTGATTTAGAATAACAACCATGAAAGACCCAGCTATTTGAAAAATATCGCAGAAAATTTCAAAAGATAAAATTGACTTTGAGCCACATAAGATAATTCCAAATTTTTACACCAGAACTTATGGCACAACTAGGTAATTACAAGCTGTTACTCATTATATAAATAAAACAAAATATTAAATACCTTCTTCCCAAGATTTATTTTCAAGAACTGAAGCAAATACATAATCATTTGTCAAAATCTGGTATTTCCAATTTAAGATATCATCAACTGAGGGAAGAAGAGTACACATTCCTAACCAGAAAGAGAAAATAATTACATTTATACTTATATTGAAAGTAAAATTTCTGAAATATCAAAGTAAAAATCTCAATGGCTTCCTTTTACCTCTTAAAAGTCGTTTTTGATGAAATATTAGAAAATAACTCAATGAAAACAATACAAAAAATACTTTAACCACATATAAATTTCAGTCACTTATTTCATTCAAACCACAAATGTAGAAAATAAATTTCAAATTATTATACAAGATCTAATAACTAAAATGCTTTCTTACAAAAAAAATCTTACTCATAAGTCTAAGTTGAAAAATCACAAAAAGTTCAAAACAATTGGAAACTTTAAAATTGGTAAATTTACAAATTAACACAAATAAGTTTACTTACCATGGAACCTTCTCAAGCAGTGACCATAAGGATATCGTGTTCTCCATTCTCTTAGCTTTACTCTCTTTTTCCTTTGTTTTGTCACCCAGAACCTGTTAAGAAATGTACATAACATGAGAAAATTTAAAAATTAATGAATAATTTTAAAAGGCATGTGCATAAATTGAAAATTACATTAAATTGTTTTCCCTTCAATCTCAGAATTTTTATTTAATTTAAATGTTAAATTTTTTAAAACATTGCAATATATACACTTATATGTACAACTACAGCCTATGCTTTCTAAATTTTAAATTAAGCATTGAAATTTAAACTAATTACTAAGCTTAATGTGAAAAGTCACATATAGCACAGGTTTCAAAAACAAAAGTTGAAACAATTTGAAATTTGAAAATACACAGCACTATTTCACAAATATATCTTTATACAGTTGGACCTCTATAAAACAAAGTCACTTAAATCCCGAAAAAAGTTCGTTAAATGGAAAATTCTCTATACAGAGGTTTTTTTTCAATTCATAAACACTATATATTTAAAAAAGTAATTATTTACACCTTTTTGTGAGCTAATATATATTTATTTTATACATCTTACCTATAAAAAAAAAGAAAGAAAGAAAAACTGCAAGGAAAGTTTCTTGATGCCTTTATCCACTTCCTGAAGAATTAAATTTTTTTCTTTTATGCTCAAGCATTTACGTTTTGATTTTCTAGCTACTAGAAAAAGAGTTACCAGTACAGCTGATCAACACTTCATGAACAGAGACTAGTTAAAGGACACAGAGACATAAGGCAACTCCACTGAGGGTGAAAGGGAATATCGAAGATGTTTCCAGTGAACTGGACAATGGGGGTTAAAGGGTTGTACTTCTTGTATGAAACATCCAGAATTCTATTGCTCTCAGCGAGTTAGGCACTTAAAAAACGAGTTTTTAAGATTTATGACCACCATAAAATGTATTAAAAGAGAGAATAATTTTAAAAAAATGTCCAGAAATACTTCAAAAATAGAGAGAAAAAAAATTGAACTAAAAGAGAAATAGTTCGTTACATAGAAAATGCACTTCGCTACAGGGAGGTTACTTTACGAAGAAAATTGTGAAAGGTTCTTGGTTCCAGGAAAAAGTTCGCTATATGGAGGTTCGACTGTATATTTTCTACACATTTAATTTTTTTCTATTCACCAATTCCTATTGGAATTCCACAAAAATGTAACATTAAAAAGTTCTGCTTCACTCTAGCACGTTTTTAAAAATTAAAGGAGGAAGAATTATGCAAGATCTTCGTGGAAAGCCAATATTAAACACACAAATATAAATTTAAATAATATGTGCATTATAAAAAAAGCTATTAAAGATAGATTTGTAAATCTAAATTTGATGTCCAATTCATTTCATGAAACTAGGCTTTCTTCTGATAACACATGTAAGCTGAGACAAATCAATATTTTAAAAAAATTCTTGAATTTAAAATTCAAACATAAAAATTAATACTAACGAAGGACTGTAATATAACTTTTGAACTACTTCCATCCATCCCAATATATTTTCTTGAACACCAGCTTGAAGGGTTTCATCAATGTGCCCAGTAAAATCATGGAAAAGAATGACACCTAAATCTAAAGGAGCTTTGGAAAATATAAGCCTTTCACTATTTGATGGATGATAAACCTACAAAGAGAAATAAAGATTTTTAAAAACTACAAAACTGATTTTTAAAGGATATTGAAAAGTTATATGAATTCACACACAAGGTTCCAGGATCATACAGAAAATAAATGAGTACATGAAAATAATGATATTACTTATTGCACATAAAATAAACCAAAATTAACACATAAGTTCTCTTATTTACATTGATATTCAAGTTATACAAATACACACAACAATTGTATATATTTGAATATTGGTAATTTTAAACTAAGATTTTGCATACATTTGGTAATTAGGGAAATATTTATTAGGTAAAGATTAAGGTAAGTATTTATAAATTTCTTCACACACCTAAACACACATTGTTTTGTTGTTTATAAGTAATTATTTTACTTGTTTTTTTTAATAATTGTCATAATTAATAATTCTTCAAACTACAAAAAGAAAACAAATCCTTCACCTCCTTTTATTCAAATAAATTTTTTCAGTATCAATATGGTCCTCGGTATTACAAAAATATAGTCAAATTTTGTGCTGTGATTGATTTTAAAAAATTAGTTTATTTTTTAAATTAGAAAAGCTCTAGAATCATATTTGAACATATTCTTTTTTTGTCCTACTGCATTTCTTGAATTTAAATTTATTCAAAAATAGCTCATATGACCATCAAAAAATTTGAGCTTTCTACAAGAAAGAGAAGGGGGAGGGGATGACAGATTTTTTAGGAGGAGTAAATTTTTAGCTGCTAACTTTTGGGGTGCACACTAGTACTGGTAACAAGAAATACTGCCATGTAGCCATCAAAGAGCATAACCACCAAGTTTACTTGGGTTTTCTTCCAGTTTTCCTATTACTCTGATGTTAGATTTATATCTTGAAAAAAAGTAAGAGATTTACTTTTACATGATTTTTATACTTATATTCAATTTCCGGGTTAGTTTAATTTTAATACTGACTCAAATATACAAATCACTTACTGTATGCAAAATTTAATTTACAATGACAGAAAATTTAATAAAAAAAATGACATTTTTCACAGAATTGTACTTTTTACACACTGCAAATTTGAAATGCATAGCAAAGTAGGCATTTTTATATAATACATTTTTTGTATGCAAAAATTTTTTAAGTTATTTATCTATAATTAAAAAAATGTTTTTCAATTCTAATTTATAATTCCTAGATTTTAAAGCATAAATTTAATTAATAAAATTTTATTAATACATCCTAGAAAGCATTCTGATTTCAAAAACATATTTATAAAAACAACAAAATATTAAATTGAAGGTAAGTAAGAATAAAGCTTTTGTCTGAGATAATAGTGATTCAATGTTGCAAAATTAAAAAGTAAAATTTTTTAGATTTTTATTTTAATTCATAAATTTTACAGTTCATTAAATCTTTTTCCAAGACAAATTTTATAAATGTTTAAAATAACTTTTTACACTTTTTATAACATTCAAAACAATTTATAAATATTTTTTTTTATAATTCTTCACTAAATACCATTTAAAAAATATTATATGTGTAATTTATATGAAATTTTACACAATTCAAAACAGTGACTCACTTGCATGCATGGTTCAAAAGAAACTAACAACTTCTTCGCTGAAACCAATGACAAAACTTCCGGAACTATAGTATTCAAAGTAAGCTTGGGACACTCGCTAATATTTAATCTTTTAAGACATGGGCAGAAGTGAAGTTGAAACACTTTCAAAATGCGACAAGCTTGAACTAAAAAAAGGATTAAAAATGTAAAACAGTAGTAAATTAATATAAATATATATCTCCATTGTGAATGAACAATTAAAAAGAATCCTACATGATACAAAAGAAAAAAATGAAAATTAATTAGTATTAAAAATGTAAGGAGTTCTCCAATCTTAATATTTCATATTTTAAGCTGAAATTTAAGGTCATTAATTGACAATCCAAAGTATTTTACCATATATCTTACAATATTTTTAATACAGCACTTGCTTGGATACAATTATTTTTTTATCATAAATATTTTACAATAAAAAAACTAATTTTTTTAGGTGAGGGAGAAGTTGGTATGAAATAATTGTATTTTAATGATTTCCAATAGGAAAAACTGATTTCAAATGTGAACTTGTAAGCAGTTTTAATTATGAACTGAGTCATGCAATGAATTAAACTTGTATTTAAAGTACTGATCTGATACATATATACTTATCTATAATATTCAAATTGTCAATTCATAAAAAAAATAAGAATCAAAAATGCAATGACAGATGTAAGATCAAATAAGCATAAAGGGGAAAAATTATTTATATAATGTACTTTATGTAATACTTCTAAAAATATATATTGCAATTAGAAAAAATAAAAAAATTACATTTTACACCATTAGTAATATTCAAAAATACAAAATAAATTAAACTTACTTTCTACATGGGTCAAACTTTGGCAGTGGTCAATAACAATATCAGATATTCCACATGATATAATTGTTAGACTTATTAATGTTTCAGATACCAATCGAAGTGTCTAAAGGGGGAAAAGAATTTGTATAAATCCTTTGTATGAATGTTTATTTAAGTAATTAAAAATGTAAAAGACAATAACATCTTTCATTACCATAATTCTATACTCTAAGTTCCTTTTTATTTAATTAGTATTGGTATTAAAGGCATATTTTTTTAAAAAATCTTTTCTTTCATGCATCTAAAATCACAACCTCTTTTCGAATAATGTATAAAACAAAGATTTTTACTGAATCTAGCCTTTTTGGTTTCTATTCTTAATATGTACTTTTTTAAATGTAAAATAAAATGTTCTCTAACATTTAAACACCAATGCTTAATCGTCTGCTGCAGCTGTTGAAAATTTAATGGAGTTCTTTTTCCAACAAATAGCTCATGGTTAAGACAAAACTGCTTTTAAACTTCCTCAAAAAAATAATGGAAATGTAATAAAATAATAGGCCTGCATTTGAGTATCACTTATTTTTACAGCTAACATGCATGCAATCTAATCATATATCGTCATAGAGATATTATTAAAAATATCAATTAAAACTTTTTACAATATAAACTTTATTTTTTATATTTATTAAGTTAAGTATAAAAAATTGTACATAACTTTTATTGTTTTTAAGCAATATTATTACACAGTATCTTTTTAATTAACAATTACCTGTACTGCATCATCCTCCATTAAAGGATCACTAGTACTTGTTGCTTTATTCTGTACTTCCACATTTGGCTTATTCTCTTTAGATTTTCTGATTTGTTGTCGAGCAGAACTAAGAAAAAGAACAATGGCAAACAAATTTTAAGCATAATTTACAACAATCATATCTGGAAATTAAAAATAAATGTTATAAAAACAATATGAATAATTCACAATAATTATTTATTGATAGCTAGTTTCTACTTTAGGGTCTTTTATGTGCTTCACGTTTCGTTGTTGTTACAAATATTTTAACTGGTAAACAACAAAACAATTTTGCTATAAGTTACAGGATCAGAAGAAAGTAAAAAAGGATGCTTTCTCAATAATAAATATCCATTCTGTTAAGTCAGAAGCATCTCATTCTTGACAAATATTTTATTTAGCATTGGAAGTGATCTAATTCCAAAGCTTAGCATATTGATTTAAACCAAAGTAAATCTCAAGTTCCATAAGCCCTACAGATTCATCCGGTACCATGGATCAAGACGTTTTTCTTAAATTATAGCAACAATTATAAAATTTGTTTTTCATTGTGTGCTATAACTATTAGATGATGCAAAAACATGTCATTATCAAAGGTAATAAGGGATTCTGATATCAAAACCAAAGAAGCGTACACATATCATGTAAGCAACATACTAGGTAAAGTAGCCCAAAATGTTATAAAAAAAACAGAGAACGATCAAGAAGGATCATTGTACACGAGATTTGTTTACCAATCTTTTGAAGGATCAATTGTAAATTAACTGCTTCAAAGACAGGTAAGGTCTTTCAAGAAATATAACTAAGCAGCATTATTTGGATCAACAGTTTAAAAGCCTAAACAATACTGCAATAAGTGTGATACAGTTTCTTAGCTTCAATATTGGGACTCATATTTTTAAAAAATTGAAGAAAAAAAAGAATGGATATTTTAAAAAACAAATAGGAATGGCTGATTGAGAAGATTATTAAAGAAAGATTAGCTGCATATAAAATTACATGCAAAAAAGTTATATAAAATGGTTAATATCTCTTTAGTTAAAAAAGAAACCTATCAAACTAAAGTTTTCATAAATGTTTTCAAATGATATTAACCTCAATATAAACTAATATGTTTCTGTTGTAAAATGAAACGAAATAAAAGTGTTGCTATGCGGCGTTGTTTTGTGATGTCAGTCTTTGAGCTGACGAATATATTCAGAGTACTGGTTGCATTCTCGGCGGTTGCCGAACGTTTATTTTTCTTATGTATGAAAATGTGCCGTCCTCAGTAGAATAAATGAATAATTTTCTTGAAAGACGTCTAGTCTTATTTTTACCAAAGTTACTCAGCATCTGGTAGATGCACCTGCAATTGAATTTCTAGTTCGACTTTGCTTTCGAACATAGTGGCATCAGCGACAGGATTCGAGTACTTTGGATTTGAATATTTTATTTGAACTCTGAATTTTTGATATAGAAAATGAATTTAAATGCTTTAAAAGCACAACAAAAAGGATTGAGGATGGCTTTTTCTAATTGTTTGAAGAAAATCGAATCTGAACTAGCACATGAAGTCTGCAATTTCCAGACATTTTCAGTTTTGAAAATTCAATTCAACGATAAATTTGCGAGAATGGACTCTTGCCAGAACGCGATTTCAGAAACATTGCTGTTGTCTGATGATGGTGAGCGTTTATTCGCTGAAGATTTGGAAGATGCTGAAATCTACCGAGAAAAGTTCTGGGAACTTACTACCAAAATAGAACTGAAGTCGCAAAAGTGTACTGTTCTGAGCGATAAAGAATCAAGGAAATTTAAACTCCCAAAAATTTAACATGTACCAGATTTAGAATTGAATAAAAAATGCCATTATTTGGCTCACAGGCCAGTTATTAAATTAGATAGTCAAAAGACCAAAAATCGCCCCGTTTTTGACGCCTCGGCCTCCGAAAAAGGGAAACCTTCTTTAAATGAATGTTTATTAAAGGGAACTAATTTGATAGAGCTAATACCTGATATTTTCGATCGATTTAGAATGTATCCAATCGGTATTAGTGTGGATATAGAGAAGGCTTTTCTTAATGCTGTCTGTAGCACCGAAAGACAGAGATTTTCTTAGATTTTTTCCCACGTGTAGTGAAGGGTGGATCGAGTATAGACACTGCAGAGTTGTGTTCAGGGTTTCTTCTAACCCTTTTTTGCTGAATGCATCTTTTAGAAAATTGTCAACCTCAACATGAAGAGGTTGCTTAGAAACTGAAATGTTCATTCTATGTGGACAATTGTGTATCTGGTGTGTTTAATACTGGCGAACAGAGACGTTTCATTGAACATACGAAATTGATCATGTTGAATGGATGTTTCAACCTGCGTGGTTTTGAAGGCAACGTGGCTGGCAAAAATGTTGATTAATTTGAATGTTATATTTAATATTTAGTGATTTTACCTAAATTTAAGTCTGTTCTTCACTTTAAATTTAGTTTAAATTAATTATTATTACTAATTATTTAAACTTTATAAGGCTTAGAAAAGACTTAAAAATATTTTAAAAATACTTGCAGTTACAATTATGTGAAGATTTATGAAAAAATTTGGATTAAATTTTTAACACAAAGGTGATCATGTTGAATGGATGTTTCAACCTGCGTGGTTTTGAAGGCAATGTGGCTGGCAAAAATGTTGATAGAAGCTCAGGCGATACTTCCGTTTTGGGAGTAATTTGAAATTTAGAAACTGATACCTTGAAGTGTTGCACAGATATGGATACTTTGACCTGTGAAACAAAAATCACAAAAAGATTACTTTTGGCAATTGTGCAGAAAATTTTTGATCGTATTGGCTTATTAACTCCAGCTACATTGCTTCCGAAACTATTAATACAACATTTGTGGAAAATGAAAATTGCTTGGGACAGTGAATTGTCTCCTAATGATGTAAATGTATTTTTAAAATGGTTTAGAGATTTGTATACATTGAAAGATGTTACTTTGTCAAGATGTATGATAATTAATTCCACTTCTGAATTAAATGTTTTTGTTGACGCTTCCAAGGAGGCGTATGCAGCGTGCATCTTTGTGAGATCAATGTCTAAAACAGATGTAAAGGTAATTCTTCAAAGGGGTCTGGAGGAATCAATTCCCACTGTATCTGAAACTCTGTCACCCGATGAGGTAATACTTAAAAAATATACTTCCTCCGGGAGATGTGTGAAGAAACCAAAGATACTGGATTTATTTAATAGAATTTGTTATGTGCTTGAGACTTTTCCCAAGTCTCAAGGGGGGGAGGATGTTGTAAAATGAAGCGAAATAAAAGTGCCGCTAGGTGGCGTTGCTTTGTGACGTCAGTCATTGAGCTGACGAATATATTCAGAGTACTGGTTGCATTCTCTGCGGTTGCCGAACGTTTATTTTTTATGTATGAAAATGAGCTGTTCTCAGTAGAATAAACGAATAATTTTCTTGAAAGACATCTAGTCTTATTTTTACCAAAGTTACTCAGCATCTGGTAGATGCACCTGCAATTGAATTTCTAGTTCGACTTTGCTTTTGAACAGTTTCAGTAATCTAATAAAATTCAAAACTAGTTGATAATGCAAATTACAGATGGATCTTTTGTTTTGTTCATTTTTCACTTAGTCATATTTTTAAAATGTAAGAAATTTGCAGTAGATTTTGCTTTCAAAATACCTATTGTAACTTGAATAATAATAAAAAATACTTTAATTCTTTTTATTCATTTCAGTGAAAATTAATACTAGCAATCCGTAATTCATTTATTTTTTTGGCTGTAATTTTATTTTAACAATAATTATGTACTTAAAATGCTAAGTAGTTTTTGTAATACCAATGGAATTTTGAAACTTCTAGTGAGTATTTTTTATAAAGTGTTTTACGAATTAGTGCTTAGAATCAAAACTTCCATTATCACATTAACATTCACAAGTTTTCATTGTGACCCTTTCCTGTGACTGAGACATGAAATTTTGTAAAAAATTTAAACACAATTGCATTCAAATTTACATATAAAATTGCAAGAAACATTTCAAATTAAAAAAGCAAAAATATTTTTACTACAAAGATATTAAAACTTGTAAAGGTAATAAGAATTTGAAAATATTTTAGCTCTGGAACATTATATATATATATATATATATATATATATAAAGTTATTTTAAAAACAATAAATATCTCAGTTCATTTTCAATACCACAAACAATGGCATAAAAAGCCTTTTTGGTAAGTACAGTTATCATTTAAAATTAGATTCATCTATCTTTCAGAAATATATTCAACATATCTATCATACTCACATTAAACAAATAAAACTCATATTAAAAAGTTTCATCTTAAAACTTCAATTCAATATAAAACAAATGTAGTAAATTTAAATATTTACACAAAAAATAGTGTACTTGGTTATTAACCTCAACCTTTGGTGAATTATAAATAGAAAAATATAGCCACAAGACTAATTACAGACTCAAAATGAAATAGACTGTCACAACTCAAAATCATTGAGGATTTCATTAACATGATATTAATACATAAGCACCCCCCAAAAACTATCATACACATTCAGCAGTAATTAATTCATTTTAGTTAGAAATTATTTCAAATCTGATGAGTGATTATAGTTATTAACAGTTTGACAAGAAAAATCTATATTGGTAAAAAATATATATGATTTTTAAAGGTTAAGTATAAAACAGTTTAAAAAGTTTTAAAAAAAAACAACAACAACAGTTTAAAAAGTAAAAAAATTATAATTTTTTTTTCTTTACATGCATAGAGTTCCAAGATAAAGAATCTAAACATACTTACATGTGCCTATGAGATCGATGGTGTGATGAGCTACAAATACCATTTCTTTGTTTTTTACAACGGAAAGAGCACGACCTTTGCCTTCGGAGTGCCCGACGAATATCAGCACTAGTAGCCTGGGTTCCCTGGCTAACAAAATTATGTCCATCAGAAAGATATTTACTTTTACTCCTTGTAAGAGGTCCTCGTTTATGACATAATTTACGGTATGCTTTCTTAGATCTCTTGTGTTTATGCTTTTTGTGTTTTTTAACTTTCTTTGATTTTTCACCGTCTTTCTTTCCTTCATGTGAAGATGATGCTTCCTCATTCTTAACATCGTTTATATCACTTTTAGTATAAGCAACTTGGTGAACCCAACACTCATTTTCAGAGTCTTCAATTTCTTTCTTTATAAAAACTTCATTAGATGAATTATTCATAGATGTAGAGATAGTTTCCAATCTATTTTGTAATGACGCTTCATCATCTGAATTTGGCACTTTAAAATTTTTGCCATCAACAGAATCAGAGCAACTGTGCTCTGTCGGTTCTATTTTCTCATCATGATTTAGAACTTTTTTACGTCTTCTTGTCAATGGACCTGGAAATTTTTCTTCATCTAGTTTATCTGTATCCAAGATCTTTTGATCATTGGAAGTAGATACTGATGGAGCCTCACTATATGAGTCTATGCTATCAACTTTTGAAGATTTTGTTTCCTTATTAGTACAACAATCAGCGTCTTTAAATTCAGAGTCAGAACCCATACAGTTACAATCAAGACAGTTTCCATCTCTTGATGTTGATGGTTGATTTGGATCAAAACCATTAGAACACTTCTTTTTACATATTTCAGAATTCTTACATCTTTTCTCATTGGTTCCATCTCTTGATGTTGATGGTTGATTTGGATTAAAACCATTAGAACACTTCTTTTTACATATTTCAGAATTTTTACATCTTTTCTCATCAGATTTTTTTCTCCTTATTTTATAATTCAACTCATTTTCTTCACATTTACCAGTTTCATTTGTATTGTTGCTATCAATAAGTGCACTTTCTTCAGACTCGTGCAAGTCTTTAGAATATTCGGAATTATCGTTAGAGATATTATACTTGGATTTTTTGGTACGAATTCTTTTAGAATAATGCATTTTTCTACTGCTTTTTTTCCTTTTTGAATGATGAGGAATGTTATCTTGATTATCTTCTTCATCCGAACTTGATGTTTTAGCCCTAGCAGAAGCATTCTGATCCCCATCATTGTTTTGTTCGGGATTTTGATTCATTTCACCATTATAATCTTCATTTAGTTCCCGCCGAATATGATTTTCTGGAACTTCCTGTTCTATATTTTCTATCTCATTTTCAGGATCAACATGTTCTGCCCGTACAATTACTGGTCGAGCAACACGCCGTTCTTCCTCAAAAAATTCCTGTTGCAAAATCATAACATGTTCAGGATTTCCATCATGATCCACCTCCATAAATTCTCGTCCGAAATCATCATTTTCTCCTTGTCCTTCAGCTGGGAGTTCAAAATCTTGCTGGTGACCTTGAACAGCTATATGTTCATCTTGATTGCTCACAACTGCAGAAGACATACCAAGTCCTGTCCCTGCACTCAAGCCAACATGACTACAACCTTTAGGTGGTTCTCTGAACATATCATACAATAAAACAACTTCAATCTTTGGTAGGAATGCAATAAATAAAGCAAATGATGGTAACTGCAAACAGTGGCATCTTTGTAATGTTAGGTCAACCAATTCTCTCCAAGTCTGAGGTACACCTACAAATAAATAAATAATAAAGGAAAGGAATTTTTTTTAAACCATTAATTGTTTAACTAACACATTTAAGAAACTCAAGTTTTCAATAATTTTTCACCATCTAACAAATGTTTTTCATTTAAAAAAATGACTTGATGTCACATTTCTTTCTAATTTATTTGAATCACATTGGAAAGGGTGAGCTGTTTCAAGCCCCATATAAAGTATTTAAGAATAATTAGTAATAAAAAAAATATTTGTTATCATAAGTAAGCCAAGTAATAACTGGTATTGCATGAAGTATTTTATGATATGTGTGTGTGCTCATCACAAATCATAAAATACTTTCAATAGTTTAAATTGACTGGCCCAATTAAAAAAAACTTCCATATAATAAACGATGTTAACATATTTAACATATATACATTTAAAGCTTTAATAGGGCCACGATTCTTAAACCTTTGAGTGCTACTGCCTTTTTATATATCAACCTAACATCACAAATCCCCAAGATTTTGAATACCCCACTTTGACTCTCAAAACATGGCTGAGTGTGTGTGTGTGTGATTTAAAGGTTCTTCAATAACCCTAAGACTGTCTCTGCTGCTTATACAGACTTTTTAACCTATCATAGTTTTCCTTTAAGAAAACAGTAAAGATCTAATTACGAAGTAATGATTATGTGTGTCGTTGGAAACAATAAAATAACTGGACTAATGTTCTTGTTTGAAATACATGTTTCGGTACAGTTTTTTCATTGGGGCAATTTAGATTTAGTCTAGGATGCCACATCTTTCAATTTTTCAAAAGGTCTTTCAGAGTCTGTAAAAGAGGGAAATCTTAACATTAAAAATGAGATACCTTTGCAGACCCTATAGAAAAGTGCTGAAGGGGTCTGTGGACAAAATTTTAAGAGCCATTGCTTTAAGGAATTCATAATGCTTCAATTTCTTTGTATGAGATTTAGACAATTTTTTAAATAACAATTTGGATGGCATTTGCATATTAATTTCTTTGATGTACTATATTATAATATTTCACCATATATTTTTTACTTGGATAGGTAGATTTGTAATAATTCTCTTTTTTTAATAATTAAAAAAATCAATCTTCCGTATCTATCATTGCTCAGGTACCATCAGTAGAGATGAAGAACAACAGAATAACCTGTTTGTTTTTCTTGTCTTTTTTAAAAAAGAACACATTGTTCTTGGTGTTTCTACTTAAAACTGCACTTATTAATTTTCAATTTAAAACTGGCAGAAAACTCACACACAATTCTGTTTTTTTTTTTTTTCAAAACAACCATCAGTTATACTAGCATTTTTTGCATCATAATTTGATTGTGTTCCAGGATTGCACACAGAGAGTAAAAGTTTTTTTTTTTAAAAAAAAATTCTAAATTAAATAACACAACCAAGTTTCCACATAAAAAGAATAATTTTTATATCCCAAATTACCCAAAGCTATAGCATTCAAAATGAACGAAGAAAACCATGAAACATGTCTCATTGAACCCATTATTTGTTTTTAATACCATTCAAGATGCAATTCCTTCTCAGTTTTATTGGAATTTGCAATCTATTCTTCTAATGAGAAATGTTAGTTACAAAGTATTAGAAACATCCATGCTTTCCTCTGGCACTTCAGGGTAGAATTTAAAGTTGGCATGCCTACATTTTAAATAATTTTTGTTGATCTTACATTTCATCAATTTGTCCAGCAAAACATATCTATTTTAGAAATACTTCCTTTTTTATAGCCATTCTTTTTTAAAGTCAAATTACATTTAACCATACTTTCCAAATATTGATAAATAAATTCATCAGCATATGGTTTTGATTTTTTACTATCAATATTACAACAATAAAGCAAGCTTTTATAATAAAATCAACTTAAGCAGTTATTCTTTATGAATTATAAGATTATTTTCAGTTACACTAATTTGTCTTCATGACATATTTTTGTGTGTGTTGCCTTTTCAAGCCTTTGAGCTCTGACATAAAGAGGATGAGGGGTAGGAAGGTCAAACATCTACTAGAATTAGATGATCACGGGCACCGGCGCCGAAGGCGCCTATTCCCAGAAGGATGGGAGAGAAAGATAGACCATGAAATGATGATTAAACAAATCACGAAAACTCCCACAAAAAAAACGGGGAGGGAGGACGTACCCCAAAGCACGAACGCTCTAACGAAGCTGAGCGCCGGCGGGGGGAGGGGAAGAACGCAGGAAGAAAGATGGGACGGCCGAAGGCTGTGAAAGATCACCTCAGAACCCAGAGTGAATGATGCAGTGCAGTGCAGCTAAATCATTGTTAAGAGTGTGAAAAGAGTGTTTTTTGTTGTGTTATGGGGGGGGCGGAGCGGGTTTCTCCACTTCATTGAAGAGTATGCATATTTAATTTTAGGATGAGGATACGTAAACAGTGTTTGTGCTTTGATAATTGGATTGTCATGAGATTCTATAGATTTAAAGATATTTCTAGAGAGTTTAGTGATGTAATTAGAAATCGGCTCCATATGTAGATCGTTGTGAATCACGTCATTTTGAACGTACCAAGGTGCGTTCGTCATGTGTGACGTGGAGTATTTTGTTAAGGTCCAACAATTTTTCAATATCTCACAAAATGTGCAGGGATCTTTTTAAACAGATTGACTTATCTAAAACAGTACTAGTACAATCACTGTACATAAAGAGAACAATTTTACAGTAAAGTCAGAAAATAAGAGTACCAGTATACCACTTCTTATATCAAGAAGCAACTCCTCAAAGGGTTACAATTTTGAATAAATATTTATCAACATATTTAAAGTGTGTAGAGAGAAATACATATAATTACTTGAGATCTATAAAACTATGACAACAAAATAAATGCATCAAATTTAAAGAATCACTGTGAAAAATTAACAGCGTAATAGTATTATAATCAAAATCATATTTATAGTTTAATTATAATACATTTGTGAGCCTCATGAAATATGCAGATTCACTATTTTTATTGCATATGTTAAGCAAGCTTTACTCCATTACATTCTAAAAGAAAATAAAATTTCTTATAAAAATTTAATTCAAAGAATAATTACCAGCAATACGTGATGACCATTGATCCATTGCCATGAGATGTGGGCAGTTGCTAACTGTCATACTTCTTATATTAGGAAATAACTGACTAATCACTTTCATTCCACTATCTGTTAAAGAGGATGGCGTGTCAGGAACTTCAGCCAATCCCATAGACAACAGAGATTCATTTGACCATTCAGCTACATTTTTATAAAGGAACATAATGAAAAATTATATAACTTTCATCTGCTTGTCAACACAAAATATACACAAATAAAAGCTATTAACTGTTAGGAATTAATTTTAATGAATTACTGCTAAAACTTGATGATTATAGGTGCAAGCTCATGACTATCACTACTGATTTGTAAGTTCTGATACCACTAAAGACTTGCTGTATAAAAAAATAACCCAGTAGCTGAGTGGTAGCATATTGAGCTTCTATGCCACAGGTCCAGGTTTAAAATTTTGGTCTGGGCAAGGTCGACTCAACCTTTCATCCCTACAGTGGGTCGATAAATGAGTACTAAGCTTGCTCTCTCTTGCTGGGGGTTTCACTTCAGACTGACCACCTGATCAGAACACCTGCTCATGCACCTCGGTGCCCAAGGACACAAAAACTGAGATGGGCACCATAGGCCTTTGCCCTCATGGGCTCTTGAACCACTGAGTGTGTGCGTAAAAGGATTGGTAGTTGTTACATCTTTTGTAGCTAGAAGTCCTCACACTGGCATGGTGAGAAAGTATGAAAAATTGAAAGCTAGCTCAAGTGTTCTTCTCACAAAAACAATGATTCAAAATTACAATATCTACTAGCAATAGCTTTCTTGTTACTTCTAAGCCTAATGCTGATTAACAATTTATTAGCACAGAGAATAATAGAAAATGGTTGGTGATAGTTCATTTAGGAATGATAGAACATTTGATGATTTGCCCTCTGCCCCTCAAGGATTGAAAAAAGTACATATTACAAACATTTTAATTTTAGATGATAATTCATTGTCAAAATATATACCTTAAAAATAATATGCTATGCACATTCATAAAATTTCACATAAAATATTTTGCATTTACGAATCTAATTTTGTAGCATAGTTACATCTCAAGTCATTCACTACAAAAGATTTTTCATTATATATATAATATTATCTATACACAGACAGAGAAAAAGCGCTGGTGCTCCACAACAACTATTCACAAATCACATTTTTCATGGTATAAATTAGAAAATAAATAATTAACACAGCACATAAAAGTCAATAGATTTTTTTCAGATAGAAATAATTCAATTAGAAAAAATTAACTTATTTCATGAATACATATCAGGTTGAAAAGTTAACATGTAAATTAAATGTATAAAATAAAGATTATATTACTATCAAAAATTAATTAGAACAAATATTTTCAGTACTCCTGCTGTTACTCATTTAGATCTTGAAAAGCAGCTCTATACATTTTCTGGCATATCTAAATTTAACTTTATTTATTTTTAGCATTTGGCAAAGGTCAACAGCAATAATTTACAAACAATGACAATTACAGCAAAAGCTACAAATAGAAAAGTTATGTTTGCTTTCTAGGAATCTTATTTAAAAAAATTTAATTTAAAATATGTTTAACTTTAAATTTTAGCAATTTGTGTTTTTATTTGACAATTTTTTATTTCTTTATAAAATGAATTTCTTCACAAATGTAAGCATATAAAATTAAGCCGTTGATCTTTTCATTGCAAAATTTATTACTACTTTATATTGTCAAATTTTTATTCCTTTATGATTCATAAACACTTAAGAAATATCAGTTCTTTTGAATATCTGAAATTTGAATTTATACAAAATATTGAAAATGTTCCGACAAGCAATTATAACAAATTTGAATCACATAACAACCTAAAGAGGAACTGTAAAATTAATTTAAGGAAGTTGAAAAAAAGCTATAATGAAAAAACAAACAAACAATGTCTTAAACAATACATCACATTAGTTTGGAATCTTTATTACTTAATATTATAACAATACAAAATTCAAGGATCACTAATATAAAAATTTCTTTTAAATTCATACCTCCAAATTCTAATTTATCCACATAACCCAAATGCATATTTTTGAGCTTAGGGAACTTGCATTCTGCATATGAAAGTGAAACAAATAAACTGTCTCTGGTAAGGGAAGGTTGTATGAACACTCTCTCTAAATTTTTGCTTGATACAATCATTAAATGACCTACATCAGCTTCTAACATACCCTGCAATCATAAACACATAATTAATGCATATTCTTTTACTGCAAGTGATATTCTTAAATATTGTTTAAAAAATATTTATTATTTGGAAAAAGTTTTCTTTTTAACACCTTTAAATTTTCATAAAAGTTAAACATCATATAAATTGTTAATGGAAAATTTTTAGTAATGTTACATTTGTAAAGTTATTTATATTAAAAGTTAAAATAAGGATTAAGTCATTCCAATCTTAGGTCATGTGCAAAAGTTTTACTAATTTTTAGAGATGTAAATTTCCAAATCTGTTGTCACCTACAATATCATAATGTGATTAGAGTTATTGATAAAAAAAAACATACAAATACCTAGCATACTAATGCATGGTATTTCTGATAATACAGCATTTGTTAAAACATCCGAGATGGTGTGACATGAGAATAGATAATGCACTCACAAAACATCGCTGGTTGTACAAGTTCAACATTCAATTTATGAGGAGATTGCATTTAATGACAGTACATAATTTAAGATTTAAGAAATTCAAAAGGAAACAAACATGCAGCTAAGATAAGACAAACTATGCATATACTTCTGCTTTTGGAGAAAAGGTCCTTGATGAAGTTTTAAAAACAATTTGAATGTAATTAACAGCAACTTTCAATGTTCACCAAACAACACTCAGATGGATAGAATCCTTGGGTTTCACATCAGCTTGCTATAGATATAATAGTCAGAAGAATCACCACCTGTGTTTCTTTACTTTCCCATTTAAAAAATGAGCCATTGTTAATATTGGATTGTAACAGGAGATGAGCCCCCCAGTCAGGGGTTATGCATCACATTTTAAAGTAATGACAAACTGTGTGCGCCAGCTTTCTGAACAGCCTGCATTGATAATAAAATTAGAACTTTGCTCTAAGAAGACTTTGCTGCACAGGGAATACTTCACTGAGAAATTCTTTCACCTTACCAAATAAATGCTAAATTAATCTCCAGCAAGGTTGATTGCAATTTGTGGAAAGGTTCAGTGTCATGAATCAGCATTATGTTATCTTCTAGCTTGACAACACAAGGCCTTGGATTATTATCACTTCTCAAGAAAATAAAATGATTTGGGGTTGATAATTCTTACTCTAGTCTTTTTATTTTTCTGACTTGGTAACAGTGGTAGCCAAGTGGTCACAAATTCATAGCTGGTATTATTTCTTGCAAATACTAAATTCAAGTCCTGGTGCCACTTAAAACCAGCTATGTAAAGGTGCTGATTAAGTCTACATAGATGTAATATGAAAGTATGAAAAATGAGGTGCCAGTTCAAGTGTCTTCAACATGACTGTGGTTCAGAATCATAAAATCCATTTCCAATAGTCCTTTGATAACTTCAAAACATGATATGAATAAACAATCTCCTAACTTGGCAAGTACCGACTATCACTTGCTTTGTTTGCTAACCAACTCATCAAATAAATAAATTGATAAGAAAACTGCCACCCAAGACTTTTTCTTAACCATAACCTCTAAACATTTACAGATGTGTGATTCATTGCATACTAGAAATGTATTGTTGAAGATGAACAAACCTTATATGGACTTAATTCATGACAATCACGTGATAAAGAGAAACATGTTCAACATTAAATTCAAAACAAACATCAAACTAATTGCACTTGTTATTCTATTTGTAAAAATTAGTTAAAATTTCAAGTTTCATAATTGAGTAAAGATGTCCAAATATTATTAAAAAAAATTACATCAAAAGGCTTTTAAATTAAAAGAAAAAAAAAACAATAACTCTTATTATATGCATGTATTTTCAAATCAAGAATATTTTACTTATTTATCATTGTTGACAAATATGAACTTTTTAAAAGAAAGTTTCTGCAAAAAGAAAAAGTTAGCAACAACGAAAAGAACTTTGAATCCATTGGCTAGAAACACATGATTGCATTTATTACATGACTATGATGTCACATGAATTTATAAATTGATTGGCCAGAACACATTTTTGTCATTTATCATGTGATTATAACGTCATTAGGAATTTAGCCCATTGTACGCATTTGTGTTATTGTCACAAAAAAAAATATTATTATTGCATTTACCAAACATTTTGTACAACTATAAGAGATATGTTAACAAGAGACCACTAAAAATATTTTTAACAAAGGGAAAGAAAGTAGAACAGAAAATAATAAAGAACAAAAAAAAAAGGAAAATGATAAACAAGAAAGTTTATTATAATGTTGTCATTTTAATATACAAAAATATTAGTAAATAAAATTTAATAAAAAATAAAAAGTAAATTTTATACAATACTACTGATAAAAGTGACCTGTTTTAATTGTTTTTAATACAGAATTAATTATACATGGTAGTAAATTCAAATATTTACAAAAGTTTAATTTTGCTACATAATTAAAAAGTTTAAAAAGTAGATAGTGTGTGAATATCTCACCTTATATTAAAAAGTATTCACAATTGATGAAAAACAAATAAAAAGTGTTGATGTATTTTTTACCTTACATCCAGATATTACAAGAACTTTTAAATTTATAAAGCCATTATGTCTATATGAATCTTCAACAGCTCGCTGAAAGAGACCACCTGGTAATGGGACACGTACAAGCTCCAAGCGAGTTAATGATGGTGCAGAGCTCAGGGCAATTATAAGCGATAAGTACCTGCAAGCAAAAGAAAATTTTAGAGTATAACCATAATCCTTTCAAGAAGAACAGAAATGTTTTTCTTTTAACTATTAAGATGATTATACTTCTATACTTTTTTAAGCTTTATTCTGTTACTTTGAAAATAAGACAATAAAGGAGAAAAGTTTTAAAAAATGCCATTGCATGATTTTTTAGGATGCTTGTTATGTAAATCCTATGCCAAAAAGAAGCTTTAGCAACAATTATTTCCCAGGTAAATAAATTTAATACATCCATTGTAACATATGACAAATATATCAGATAAAATTCAGCTGCATGAATAAAAACAAAGAATGTACCTCATAAAAATATTCCATCTTTTTAACACAAAAATTAATATATGAGCCTACAAATAAAGATTCAATGTAAGTTTTAAAACAGATTTCTCTATAAAATATATTTGTGATTTACTCTTTACATCTTAAATCTTTTAAAAGAATAGCTAATCAACAATCAAAAATAAATTGTAGCAATATTTTTGTCAAATGCATTCATTTCCTACTGTATGTATAATATAATTTTAAGATAAAAATTTTTCCCTAGCGACTTGTTAGATTAAAGAAAGAAGATATACAAAATAATAATTCTTTGAACATAGTATACAGTGGGTGATTGGTTAACGAACACTTTCAAGAAAGATTTTTTTGCGTTTGGACAATGAACACATAATCGGGTAATGAACAAAAGGAATTCTAACGAACACTTCGGCTCAGAAAAAAATTAATATTAAACATTTGTTATCATTTTGCATACAAAATAAGATCACTGAAAAGGAGAAATGTTTAAAGCATGCTTAGTATTGATAATTACAAAATGAAACTTGAATTAACAATGAATTTAAAGGTCATTCAATAATTATTATTATGACTAAAATCAATATGCACTTGAATTTCAATATGAATATCAATATTTTCTGACAGCTGATAAGTTATGGGCAAGTGGATTTGCTGACATGGCGAAATAAATTAAGCAAATTCTTAATTTCTTCAAACTATAAAGGTGCTGATGACGCGCTACCGCCATAAAAATACGTGAAATATGAGAAACGGACTAAAAATCGTTTTTCATCTCTCCTGAATTATGTTGCTTACCTATTTTTTCAAAGTTCTATTGAAAAAAAATTTCCAATAGAATATTTCTACAAATTAGACCACCAGTTTCGGTTTTGATTTCATTCAAAACAGAAAATTATTTCATTTTGAGCGCTCCCCCCCTCGTTCATTCCCCGTCCTCGAAATGTGTGTCTCCCTTTGAACAAAGAGGTAGACGAAAAGAGGACCAATGCTGACATCTGCCATTTTAAGAGCTTTTGAAAAGTGGGAGGATGTCAGAGCAATGGTCTTAGAATGGCACCCAAACCAAGCTGATGTCAGTATGGTTGGGGATCTTTAGCGACAATGCTATTAATTACTTCTCGGAAATCCTGAAAAGAGAAAAAAACAATCGGCGTTGGACATGTTCTTCAACGCCCCATAAGCAAAAATGAAAAGGACTGATTAATATGCAAGACTATATATATGTACGTATTATTTTTTAAAAAACTTACTAAGAAATTCTACATTTTTAAAAAATTTAATTTTTAGGGTCTCCAGAACAAATTAATCGATTTCACGTAGAAGTCTATGGTGAATCGATGATCGCTATGAACAATTCGGATAGCGAACATAGTCTTGGACGGATTATGTTCGTTAACCGATCACCCACTGTATAGTAATATTATAAAATCTTTGATTACTTAACATTATAATTTATCACAAATGAAACTCAATGGTGCAAATCACAGACACTGTTAAAGGCAGTCAGGTAGACCCCTTTTAAAAATCGATTTTGATATTTCTATAAACCCCTAATCGGAGCTTTCCATTGATATAACATACAAGCCATTATATGAGTTAGAAGTACTTTAAAATGATTTTTAAAAAATAATCAGGTTATGAACCACGCCGTTTGACAGATAGAATGTAAACATTGTCTTTTTTAAATCTGGAGCAAAGTTGCAAAGCCTCAATTTATTTTTACAATACACAATAGATACCTGTATAGAAACCGCCAAATTTAACTGTGTTAGATATAAAAAAAAATTTTCTGCGAGGGTTTGGAAGTGTGGTTTAATTTGAATGTTATATTTAATATTTAGTGATTTTACCTAAATTTAAACCTGTTCTTCACTTTAACTTTAGTTTAAATAATTAGTAATAATAACTAAATAAAACTTTAAAAGGCTTAGAAAAACGCTAAAAATATTTCAAAAATACTTGAAGTTTTTGGATACTTGAAAAATTTGGATTAAATTCAATACAAAGGTAAGATTTTTTATAAAAAAATTGGTTTTCAAAATTGTGTAAATTTATTGTGTGTATGTTTCTTAAATGCAATTGTGTATACTGAAGTGACATTTTGAAATATTCTTAAAACATTTAAATATAAAGCAGTTATCATAACAAAAAAATTACAATTTTTAATAAATTCATAATAATTGTTCGGTGAACTAAAAGTTTGTCTTTGAAAAAACTTATTATATTTTTAAAAATTCACTTCAGTATAAATATGTCTAATTAATATAAATAAAAATTTGAGTATGTTTAATAGTTTTCTGAGAAAAAGGTATGAGATGATACATTAAATGTCATGTTTGTTGTCTTTGCGAGAAGCTTGTCACATATATAAAAATACATAAATTTCATGTTTAAAGAACATAGAAACAGTTTTTATTTCATCTGTTTTTAGAAATCATTTGTCCAGTTTAAAGTAACTTTTGAAGTTTTAAACTTAGAAACTGTCTTTCAACAACAAGAGACCTAATGACAATGTTCGCAACTACTTGGCTTAAAAAACTGTCTGCAACAACCAAGACTAATGACCAATATTTGCTAAAAAT
>BMAU01000875.1:0-103509 GCA_019973935.1 Trichonephila clavipes | reverse complement strand
GATAGTAAATGTTGAAAATCTGTTATTGTAGTGCCAGATTCATCCCTCCCATTAAAATCAACTGTGTGTTGTTTGGCTATTCTATTTAACTACTATTTTATGTATGTTAATTAACTTTTAATTTAATTAATTCACATATGCTTTTTAAACTTTTAACTCTGTACTTCATTAATTACAAAATTTAATTCTTTTAAAGTAGTTGTATTTGTACTAGCTGTCAAAAAGACATTTAAGATGATAAATTTGCAAAAATTCAATATTAATTAAGCAAGGGTCTACCCTACACCGAAAAACATAGCAAGGGGTCCATGAGACAAAAAGTTTGGGAACCCCAGTTTTACACGAACAATTTGAAGGAATACTTAATGCAGTCTAATAATTAATTATGTGTATAGTTAATTATGAGTATAATTAATTATGAGTATTATTAATTATGTGTATAACTAATTATAAAAGTACATAAAAAATGTATAATATCTTGGAAATATTGTAAAACATTCTGTATGCTACTGATAAAGTTCATCAAAGTGCACATTTTAAAAAGTTTAAAAACTGAGTTAATAAATTATCTGCGTTATAATATTAAGAAATTTTAAGAAAATATTTAAAAGACTTTAAGACTTTAATCCAAAAATAAATACAGATATTTTAAAAAATACAAATATTTAACTAATGCAAAAACATTCTTTAGATAAATAAATTGCAAAGCTTCAGGCGTGAACTTTAAATTTCGAAAGACGATTATTAAATAGATAATTAATTTGAATATATAGTGATATCAAAATAACATAGAATTAACAGCCCTAATAAGCAAACAACAACGACTTTAAGCCTGAATAACTTCCAAAGCATTTTTACAATTAAGTATCAATCTTATTAAAATATGCTTCATTTGTGGTTAATACATAAAGGCTTTAATTCTGAATCATTTAATTGCAACGAATACAGATATAAAATACGTGGAGTTCCTATTTCAATATCTTACCAAAAAAGTTTCAGAACATAACCACTCATCCAAGACATAAACGATAAGCTCTTAATCATTGTTCCGTAGAACACTGGTGCACTAAAAATTAATAAATTAATAGTAAAAAAAACATTTTTAAAAACAAGCTTTTATTTAAATGCTCTGAAAATAATAAAATAAACTTTTCTTTTAAAACTTGTTTGCTATCACCTTATAACGTCATTACACAATGTATGATATAAAAGCTTGTCGCGAGATTTAAGTAATCGTACTTATTACTTACGTACTTACTGGAAAATTTAAAAAATTAAAATCAATCAGATCAAGTTATTTATTTTGCTTGTTTATTTACAAAGGTTATATCGCGACAAGCTTTTAGATCATAAATTGTGTAATGACGTTATAAGGTGATAGCAAAAACGTTTTAAAGGAAAAGTTTATTTTATTATTTTCAGAGCATTTAAATAAAAGCTGTTTTTTTAAAAGTTTTTTTTACTTTTAATTTATTTTTACTTTTTAGTTATCGCTGGACAAGTTTCTCAGTCTGTTCGTCTCATTAAACACATCATTGTTGTAAGGTCATTTGCCTGTTAAATTGAGCAGGCTAGATCAGGGGTACTTAATCTTTTTTCCCGCCTGGCCACGTACTAATGATAAATATTAAACTCGGGCCGCAACAAGAGGATAATGGGGGTAAACACACTATAAAACCAAAACAAAAATAGACAAAGCAAAATTAATCAAAATATTAAAATTATTTTTTTTCTTTTACTATAATATATTAAAAACGAAAAACACACAATAAAAATTTTTAACTCCGTAATTGTAAGCCAATTTTTTCAATCTTTGTGCAGAATTTGGATAATACTCTTCAACAAATGAAAAAAAAAAGCTTTTGTGAGATTATCTTTAAAAATAACAAACTTTTAAAATGTTTTATTAAAGATTTGAGTATTTTTTGAAAAATCGTAAAAAAGAAAGTTTTCGTCATTTTATTTCTTAAATGACTGATTCGAAAAGACAAACACCAGAACCTTCTTAGTGCCTAATATTAATTCATTAACACGAAAAAAATAAAAAAGAAATTCATACGGAACGATTTAGAAATAATTTTCATGAAAACGCATCGATTTTGTCTCATTTTTGAAAAAAATGTAAAAAACTAGAAATTATCATTATTTTTTAAAAATATTTGTACCGTATCGTGGTAAAATAAATGATCTTTCCGATTTTGATATTATTTTGTGTCTCAGTTTCACAGAAAGAATCAGATGGTTTTGTAAAAAAAGGTTGAAAAATAGGAATTTCTTTAAGCTCAATCCGATAAGCTGATCAGCGGAATAAAAAGCTAACAGGGGTAAAAGGTTTTTTAATTAATATCTTTTTAACTAATTGTGATATTGGAATATAAATAATCAAAACATGCATTGTCATCCAAACTAAACGTGTGTACAAAATTTCAGCTCGGTTGAAGGCATCAGCTTCAAAATTGCGTTGCAAGATTCCACCCAAACAAATTACTTTAAGTAATTACTTTTTAAATAATAGCGATATCGGAATATAAATGATCAAAACATGCATTGTCATCCAAAACTAAACGTGTATACAAATTTTCAGCTCTATCGGTTGCAGACATGAGCTTCAAAATTTCGTTGCAAGATTCCAACCGAACGTTTTACATTCTAAAATATTAAAAAAAACTTGTAAAAAACATTAAAGAACGTGTAAGTTTAAATTTGATCAAGATAAATAATTTTCAAAAGAAAATTAAAGTGATTAAAAGTAAATTCAGAAACTGCGAGCTCCCGGGAATTGAATCCGGAGCAATTCATTTGAAATCAGCTTCTCTAACCACTATGCCACGAGGGATCGTAGAAAGAGGTAAAGTAAGCTTCTAACATGGGTAAAAAGATTTCAATCAATATCTTTTTAACTAATTGAGATATTGGAATATAAATAATCAAAACATGCACGGTTATCTAAACTAAACGTGTATACAAAATTTCAGCTCAATCGGTTGAAGGCATCAATTTCAAAATTGAGTTGCAAGATTCCACCCGAACAAATTACTTTAATTAATTAATTTTTAACTAATTGTGATATCGGAATATAAATATTTAAAACATGCATTCTCATCCAAACTAAACGTGCATACAAAATTTCAGCCGATTCGGTTGAAGGCATCAGCTTCAAAATTGAGTTGCAAGATTCCATCCGAACAAATTACTGTAATTAATTACTTTTTAACTAATAGCGATATCGGAATAAAAATGGTGAAAATATGCATTATCATCCAAACTAAAAACGTGTATACAAAATTTCAGCTCAGTCGGTTGAAGGCATCAGCTTCAAAATTGCGTTGCAAGATTCCACCCGAACATTTTACACTGCAAGTTAATAAAAATCTTGTAAAAAGTCGGTGTTTTCAGTTTGCAATAGTTTTTATTTACTGTTTCATTTTACTATTATACTTCTCAAAAATCCTTTAATATATATTTTTCGTGATTGTGAAAAGACTTGAAAGCATTAGTATGCATATTTAAGAAAAAAATTCTAGTAATAATAGGTTCCAATCTATAGCAATATTTAAAATCTTTAAAAAGGACAAAAAGAAGAATGTCAAAATTATGGCAGAAATTTTTTATAAAAAGCAACAGAAAAAGGATTTAATTAAAGTTTTATTGTTACAGAACAATAATTAATGTGAAAGAATATAGGTACTATTTTTTTGTTTGTTGTTGTGTGTGTTCTAAGTATAAACCTATTAAACTAAAGTGGAAGCAAAATGTGCATTACAGAAATAAAAATATCATGAACACAATTTATAAAGTAGATAAGGGATTTCAAACAAAATCCTTGGTAATGCCGAATAGATGCATTAAAACCACTAAGGTACCGAGTAGGAGGGATATCCGATGCTTTACTTGCTGTTTGAAATAATTCGGAGACTGACAACTCTATAAGAGTTGAGGCTTCTGGACTATTAAGTTGTGTTAAACAATTTAATTTCTTATGCTGCGTTGTAATTTGGTACAAAATCTTAAATTGTATCAATCCTATAAGTAAGTTCTTGAAGACAGAAGACTATGATTTACCATCTGCTACGGAGTTCTTGAAAAAGTTTAAATATTTTTTCAAGGATCTTAGATCGGAGACAGTCTTTAATGAAATGCTTTACGATGCTCGAGAACTAGCCGACGAAATTGACATACCAGCTAATTTTGAGCTCACCCAGCCACGCCATAGAGTTCGAAGAAGGAATGTTGATTTCGGCTATGAGGCACGAGAGGATCCGAATGAAAATCCTGCTTTGAAATATAAGACAGAGTTTTATTTCTTCACATTATAGATAAAGCTATCGATGCACTTGAATCCAGGTTTGATTTGATCAATACCCACAGCAACTATTTCCAATTTTTATACAATATTTGTGATTTAAAACATACTCCTCAAAACGACGAACTAAAATATTGTAAAGATCTAGAAACCGTGTTAACTGATGGGAATTAATCTATATATATAAAGGAGAAAAGCGACTGACTGACTAATCACGATATCTCCGGAACTATTAAACCTACAGCAGTGTTTCTCAAACTGTGGGGCTCGCCCCCCTCGGGGGGGCGCGATGACCTTACGAGGGGGCGTGAGCATATCGAAAATAAAAGATTTAAAAATAATTAGTTTACTGGAATGAATTAAAACAAAATACTTTCAGACATAATAAAAAAATACACTTTTACTCTGATATAATTTATAAGCGCGAGCGCGCGATATTAAGTCAGCAAAAATAAAAATTTCTTCAATACATAATTAGCTATCTTTGATCCTATAACCAAATAAAAAAAACTTTTATTTGTTTTGCTGTAATCCCATGATGAGAGATTTTTTATTACGCTTTTTTTTAACCTAACATACTACTCTTTCAGAGAAAAAACAGATCCCAGACCCAGAATCGAAAAAATTTAGGAACATAAAAAATTCATCACTGTCATTATTTTTGAAATACTGCACATTATAGCTGTAATCTGTTTGACCTTCTAAGTTATTGGTACAGTTAGTTATGACCCCTCTCTTATGTGTTCTCTGTTGCGCTTTTTTCCATGCAAAAGAGTTTTATGATATTTGGAAAACCACGGAGAGCACACACACACACACAAGCACATGAAGGATTACTTGGCCAAGACATATTTTTATAAATATTCTCAACATATAAAGCATAACCAAAAACGTTTCACACAATTTTTTTAGCAGTAACATACATATTATCGTAATGAATATACTTTTTACCCGGAAGTGGTTTCGCGGGACACACAGATTACGAAATCGTTAATTCTGGCAAAACTGTTTATTTATTACCAAAGGAAAAGTGAAAAGTCCTTGAAAGTAGGTAAGTAAACTTTCTCTTAATTAAATTATTCACTGGAATCATGATTTGTATCGTGTACAGTAAAATAATTATAAAAAAATGGATTGGGATGACTCAATAACCCCGACCGTATCGAGTGCGCGCCTGCTCCCGGGTTAAAACATGTTGAAGTCTTTTCGCTTTAAATATTAAAGATAATACAATTATTCTTCATCAATATTTTATATTATTGATAATTATTTTACATCAGTGGCGCACACACGGGGGGGCCAAAGCCCTTGCCTTTTTTCGATTGATTATAATTCTAAGTTTATAGTACGCAAAATTTAATTAAGTATTTGTTATTAATGATTAATTTTATTAATTAATGCTAATTATTTATTCAAGAATTAGTTTTTTACTGTGTTTTGTTCCCGAAAATCGACAAAATGAAAAGGAACCTGATACAAGATTGGTGAACTTTCGACCCCGAACCCCCCCTTGAAAAATTCCTGTGTGCGCTACTGTTTAACATCAATTATAAAAGCTAATTCTGTAAGGCTTGAAATTACAATTCGCTTTAAAACTAATTATAATTTGAGCAACCATTTTAAAAAAATGATTTTACGTTTTTGTAAACATTGTCGAGCCCTTTTTTGGCTTTGCTTCCCTTACAATTCAGCTATTATATCAATAATGTTTTATTTTCTTATAAATGAACTCGTGCAAAGAGCGGGCACTTCAGCCGGTATACTCTTAATTTATCAGTGCTGCACAGAATATTTTATAACTAATTAATTAATACTAAATTAAGAACAAGTTTAATAAGTATTAATGACGTCCATGAGCTTGTCTTGGAAAGCAATGTTTTTATAAGGAATGCTTATGATTAGAAAGTGACCCTCTGAGTTCTTTTTCTATATTTAGCAGACATCTATATTTTGTCTTCTAAGCAGCTACCGCATTTTGCAATATGTTCAATTTAAAAATTAGGGAAAGGAAAAATAACATAATAATTATCCTATTATTTTATTTATTTATTTATTTTGCTTAAAAGTAGTATACAAAATTTTAATACTTATGTTACTAATTTGTATGGTTTATAATTAAGATCGCCTATTGTAGCTTTAGCGTCAAAGTGTATTATTATTGCATTCAGTACATTATTAATGTATAAGGGGGCCGCGAAAAAAATTATGATCGAAAAGGGGGGCGCCAGTATTGAAAGTTTGAGAAGCACTGCATTAATCCCATTTTTCACTCGTGATTGGCTATTGATGTTTCGGCCCACATTCTGTTTGAAAGTATAAAAAAAGACTCGTCTCGAAGCTTCACATCAGTTGCCACGATGGACCAAATCAATGCCTTCCCCGAAAACATTTCAACGACCCTGGTGCCCGTGACGCTGCCCGAGAAACCAGACGCATTGGAATATGTAGCTCAGCAAAGCTAATTCCATGCTTTCATCATTTACCAGGAACCCAACATGAAACGTGTGTTTGTCTTGTTTTGTAAAGAAAATTGGCCCTTTAAAAAGACGCTGCTGGATAATTTCAAGCGTGCCATAATGAAGACGAAACACGTGAACGAATTCAGACCCGACGATGTGTTGTGGGAGGAAATCTCCAAGGGACTTTTGAGAAATCCCGATAGACCCCTAGAAAAACACCGATTAGAGGATAGTGTACATTTATAATGCATGTTTTTTGTGAAAAAAATTTTATTTTTTGCTTCTGAACCGTAAAATCCGGAGAGATTCACCTTTTTCAAACGAACAACGTCGTCATGCTGATCTATGAATTTCTTTCTTCCAGTGTCAGGTGTCGAGCCAATCCCAATTTGTTTAGGAGGAGCTTTGAGCCATTTGACCAGATGCTCTATCATCGAATGGTGTTGGAACCCCACACGGCGTACCCAATTCCGGCTGGAACCCGTTACATCTTGTTGACGGTTCAAAAGGCT
The DNA here is from genome assembly GCA_019973935.1 of Trichonephila clavipes. Taxonomy (NCBI): domain Eukaryota; kingdom Metazoa; phylum Arthropoda; class Arachnida; order Araneae; family Nephilidae; genus Trichonephila; species Trichonephila clavipes. The sequence goes on along the minus strand of BMAU01000875.1, from coordinate 96,235 downwards.
GTGTTTGGTTTGAACATTATCCCCGAAAGCATTCTCCCCCAGCTTATTAAGAATGGATTTAACCTGGTGGATTGTAGAAAAATTAAATGGTACGGTCAAAAGGCATACAAGCTACCTCCTCCTACCTCAGCTCATGTACATGCAGAGACAAACAGATGACCTTTGGAAGAACAACCCACGTCTTCTTCCAAGAGGTTTTCAAACGATCCAGAGTGTTTATCACTCCCATCATTAGACCATCCATGGCTCCTGTGTGGATGGCCAGACTATCAACTACCTTGGCCTCTCCTCTACCCGTGATTATTCCAGAGCTTCAGCCTCCTGTGCAGATACTAGATCCACCTGTGCAGATACTACATCCACCTGTGCAGATACCAGTTCCACCTGTGCAGATACCAGTTCCACCTATGCAGATACCAGATCCACCTGTGCAGCTCTTTTTACCAGATCCACCTCAACCACCTGTCCAGATTATTTTACCAGATCCACCTGTCCAATTACCACCTGTTGTCGACACTTTGGAGCCGAACCTTAAACACGACTCTTCAATAGATCATATCATGTTGTCCATATTTGGAGACATCACGTAACAGGGGATTCAAGCACCCCCGGCTCATACCCAAGAACTCCAGGTGCTTGACATGGTGCCTTTGCTGTTTGACGAGAGTAATAATCTCATCTCGTTCTTCGATCATTTCCAAACAGGGTTGGCCGGAGAGCAACATGAAACTTCCATGGACTTGACCATGTCCCGATTAAAAAATAAAGTGAGAAAGACCACTGGGTTTTAAGTGATTAAACCCTTGGATCTTTCAATACACAATTATTGTTTGTCTTGCATGTAATTATTTTTTTTTGTAAATATTGTAAATATCCTTTAGTAGATAATTTTTTTTTGCCTGAAACCAGTCTAATTTTTTTCTCCAAAAAATTCCAAGCTGGTAGACAAGAGTATGTAAAAAAATGTCTTCGGTACAAAGTCTTTTGGACCAGTGTCGACATCTCACCACTATTAAGTTTGGAAATTTGGGTCGATGGCCGAAACGAGTCATGTAAAAAATACGAGGAAGACTATCCTTATACCATCATTTTTAACCCAACTTTGGTGTACACATTCCTCTGTCGTTTTTAAAAACAGTGATTGGGTTTATGAGTCATTTGGATCTGACGTAGCGGAAAAGGGTTCGAGTTGAGATTCTTTCAAGTGGGTCGTGTCCCGTCTCAACGATGTATATCAACCTAAAAATACGGATGCGTATATTTTCGATTTTACTGGCTGCACTCGAGTCGCAGATGTTTACGTGAAATGGTTGACGTGGTTGGACGATTGGGAAATTCATCGAGATGACAACGTTCCTTAACGCATTGTGGGTCTCCAACCTTGGAAGCTGCCTTTGGAAAAACACGTGCAGCACTCGCATGAAAAGGCTTTAGCCAATGGGAAGCCATCTGACGTCACGGTTCTCGAGCATATATAAGGCAAGTAGCCAACCACTAGAATTATTCTGCTTTTCTCAGACATGTCCGTCTCGGGTCAACCAGCCTATTCTGCTCATGCCAACGTGTTTCATCACGATGGCAAGCCAATGTCCATCGAATTGTCCATTGTCACGATTCCCAGGGATGGCAGCGATCCCGAAGTTATTTGCATCACCGTGAATCATGCCGGGCTGACTTCCAAGCCCAAAGATTTTCGATGCAAATGCAAAGAGAATGCCCGTCTACTTCTGGTACACCACTCGTTATCAAAGAGTGTGGCCATGGAATACCTGCCCTTTTTTGTGAGTAGCAAGTTTAGTCAGCTTACGCGAGGCAACAGGAGAATGATGGCAGTCAAGAGAACAGAGCACCAAAAAAATTTTCAAGAGCTCGGAATGTGTGCCATGGCCCTGGAGACTCTACCCAACTTCAAAGACATTTTCGATGGAACCTTACCCAACCCCGTGCATGAGGGTGTGCACAAGGAATAGGACATTTCATGCTGCACCATGGTATGATCCTACCAAGTTGCTAAATACCTGCAACAGTTTAATAAGCTGCATTCGGAATGGAGCTACAAAGTTACGATATCGACACAGTAAAAATATGGACATTGGACAAGAAAAAGGGGAATCGAAACGACACAAGAGTCGGCTCTGTCCACTTTTTTCGGGCCAAATATTGTACCAACATTGGAGTGCATATTTTAAAAACTTGTCTTGAGGTAATTTATGCTGCATTTCAGCTAATTTGCGCTGAATGATGCATCAAGATTAAATTCATCTGTATTGTGGCACATATAAAAATTTAGTGGGCATTTGTGCTGAATGAAAAGATTTCTTTCAAGATTGCAAAGCATCCGCAATACATGTCTGGTTACACTGATTCAAGTTTCGAAAGCATCAGTCAATAGGAATCGATTCACGTGACCCAGCAGAGTATAAAAGACGAGCGCTCAGCCGCCAGTGGCATTCTCTCTCAGCAACATGTCTCATCTAGCCTTTTTCGCCCATGCCATGGTGTTTCACCATGGTGGCCAGCCTGTACCCATTGGACTGTCCATTGCCAGCATTCCGGAGGTTTGCAAAGATCCGGAAGTGATTTTTATCATGGGGGATCATTCCAACCTCAACATAACCTCCAAAGACAGCCGAGCCAACAGGTACATCAATGAGCTTCTCTGACTGAAAAGCCACCGGCCCGTATCTGTGCCACTGGAATACCTGTCTTTCTGCGTCTGGGGCAAGTTTTGCCACCTGGCCCGAGGAAGTAAAGGCCTCATTGTCCTCGAAAGATTGGAACAGAGAGAAACCTTTGAAAAACTGGTACTTTTTACCATATTCCTGGAAATGTTGCCCCATTTCCGGGATTTGAATGACCACGCCCTGCCTGACCCCTTGCACGATGAGGTGCACCAGGACTATGATATTTCCGAGCGCACCATGGTGAAATCCTTCTTATTTACGTGATACCTGCCGCATTTTAACAAGCTGCAGGCTGAATACAAAAAAACAGACTGCATATTTAGTAGAGTGAGTGAGGGAAAAAATTATACCGATAAAAGGTTGGATCGAGTCGACACAAGAGTCAACTCGGTCTCCCCTTTTTTCAAGACACACAATATGCCAACGTTGGAAGGCATCTTTTTTAAAATTTCATCACAACATGAGTTTGCGCCAGCCAATAGGAATCGTTTCACGTGACATTACTAGAGTATAAAAGGTCAGTAGCAAGAAGCCAAAAATTAGTATGTTTTTGAAAGCAGTCCTATTTTCATGGTGCACACATGCTAACTGTTTTTCGTTAAGACTGTCAGGATTTGGAGTGATTAATATTCTCAGATTCTGCCTGTCTTATCTGCAAATGCTTTAGCCAAAATCTTCAAGTCGGTAAATTCCGGATCGAGTCGACTCGGTCCTTCTTCTTTTCGGGTCAATTAATATACCAAGATTGGAATTTATCAAAAATAGATTAGACTTACCTGTTAACTATTTTCGTCTTCTGCTTTCACACACCAACATTGGAGGGCTTGTCTCGGTGAGTTGACATGTTGTGTGTGTGTTTCCCGCTGTTTTCTCACCAAGTTGCATAAATTTCATTTTACATGCCAAGAATTTCAGTTGTTGATAACCCTTTTAAGATGCCTAAATTCCATTTGTGGATTACCTCTATTTAAATCGTCTTTCTGGGATGGAACGAAAAATTTTCTCTCGCACCATGAAAAAATATTTCTGGGAGAAATCTGAAAATTTTTCGAAAGGCATTCCTATCAACCCCTCTGGGATACTTTGTGTCCCTTTTAAATCTGGACTCTACATTCAACTTTGGGATAAAAATTAGGTTAAACATGTACAATATTCTTACAAAAGATGCATTGAAACTTTAAATGCAAGTTTTGGATAAAAAGTAGGTAAAAAATGTACAATATTCATATAAAAAGAGCCGTTTAAAAAGAAAAGGTGGGAACAAAACAACAAAAATACGGTGCTGATATGGTGCTCATGATTCGTTTCGAATGACATGGTTTTCATGATTAATTTTAAACGAGACGGTTTCAAATGAGATGGTTTTTAATTAAAAGTAGGTCGTTTTCATTTCAAAAAAGTCGCTTTCCATTTCCAATCATTTTTTGAAAGGGTCACGGTGCTATGTGCAACTATTTTTCGACCGACTGTATGGAACCTATGGTAATGACTGTAAAACGAGAGGTGAAACCTATTTTACAGTTATTGCCATAGGCTAATGGTATAGCTGTAATAGAACGTGCCCTGGAAACACCACAATATTGTCCCGTTAACACAATTAGTGATATAAGTTAATGGTATAGTGGTACCTGAGGAGGATGGAAGCGCGCAATGTGCAATCTCCTAGGATCAAACGGGACAGGATAAATGAATTTTTCTGGGGTCCCACTTTCAAACATATGTGCAAACATCTTTGAGGAATGCGCAACACAACCAAAAGTAGGGTGTGTTCTATTCAGCTTTCAAATGAAACGAGCGTATATTTTGAAGAGAAGCGCAACAAATGGGAGATTCAGCAATCCGAGGGCCTCGTCAACCATGGACGACCCACGGGAGGAGCTTCAACCTACTTAAGGGACCACAGCGCTCTTTAAGAATTGGCAAAAGTGATAAATTTTTCAGGCAACGGGCCTACGATACCTGGATTACCTTAGGACTGTAAAAAATGAGACCCAAAATTTGTACGCGCGCGCGCGCGGTTTAAGGACACTTTTCAACAAAGATGGTAAAATGGGTGAGAGGGTTTTGAGACATTTTTGGTACGTTGAACGGTAAGGACTGTAAAACAGATGAGAGGGTTTTGAGACAAACATTCAATGACTGTAAAAAGAGGCGGTACACTCTTTAAAAAATCTGAGATGGTTTTGAAACACTTTTGACACACTGAATAGTATGGACTGTAAAAAGCAGGCTGTACACTCTTAAAAAAGTTTTACAGTTTTGGGACATTTTTATTGCAGTAATTACCATAGGCTAATGTTAAAATTGTGACTATTCCAGGATATCGAGAAATTTTTGAAATTACTGGCGAGACAGGCAAAAGTCAAAATTTGAAAGTCACAGAAAAAAAAATTTAAAGGCAATAAACATTTAAAGCTATAATAAGAAAAATTTTAATATGATTACTATTATCATGTAACAACATGAAGTTGTTTTGAAAGATTTGATGTAATTGGTATCCAAATATTTTTTTTAACAATGCTTGTTTCTCGGAAGCTTTGATGATGATAAATATTTTTTTGGTTTTACACACAAAGTACATATCCTTCTTCATCCACTAGGTTGTTGTGGCATTTTTGCATCTCCCCACAATTCATTTAAACTGGTCACGATTGCTTTGCCCCAAGATCGAAATTGTTTCAAAGATTTAAAATGCAGATACACATCCAATTTCCAATCCACTGGGACAATTCCTGGAGGATTCCAATATATTTGACATCGGGCCCAAATGGAATCCGTTGTAGTATTATACTTCATTATTAAACTGGGAAAAAATTTTAATCCACGCAGGATCAAGGCACGCAGAGCATCGGGGGTGACCATTCCATCCCGGTTAAAATAGGGAGATGGGAATCGACGAATATTTTGCATGTAAAGGAATCCAGCATCGGTCTGTTGAAATTCGACATTGAAAAAGCCATCGGAAGCGTATCCATGAAATTTCAATCAAGTTCCCACAGAACAAGGTAAAATGTGATTGTCCACAAATGTTGAAAAGGTTCTGTTGGGAATATAAATGTAATTATAATTTTGACTCGATTTGTAAATTTCAATCATGATGCTGACTTGATTCAGGGTGGGGTATCCATCTTCTCCGTGCGGTCTTTCAGGTACCATTTATAATCCACTACTAGGGGGTGATCCTTTGCAGTACGATAGGCAATGGTACTTTACTGTAATTTGGAATGGGTTTTACCATGAATCGGGGGACATTGGGATCTTTCCACGTAAAATTTAATTGGTTTTCAAAATGGACCTCAGAAGGAATCGCATAAGGGGAACTCCGAGTCTTTTCGTTGCGCAGGGGATTCATGGTTGCCTTTGCTACTCCTCAAAAGATTCACTACTGCCATTCTTGAACAGCTCTCGAACCCATCCTCTTCCACCAACAATTCGTTTTAGCTGGTAAAGATTTTTTTTATCCTGACATGGATAATGTCTCTAAGGTTTCATTTACAGATAGGAATCCAATTTCCAATTATTTGGATTTCCTCGTTTCATGGTCCAAAAGTTTTGAGTGTAGGGCCAAACACAAAGGTTGGTGTCATGATATTTCATGGTCAATTCGGGACAGTGAGAGAGGACTTCAGGCTGGATATAGTCACGCATAGCCTCAAAGGGCACAATGCCATCCTCCTGTATATGGGGAGGGATTGAAGGAAAGGAGTGTTTGTAAAAGAATCCAGCCTCGGTACGTTCAAATTGGACATTGAGAACACCGGGTGCATCGGTAAAAAATGCAAGAGGAAATCCATGAAATTTCAGATGAGTTCCAACTCGACAAGGTAAAACATAATTTTCCAAAAAGATGGGAAATGCTACCTTGGGAACAATGAGGAAATACCGTCCGTTTGATTTATAAATCTCAATCATGATGCAATTGAAACTTGCAAAGTATTTAAACTCTGCTATTTTTTTTTTTTGTAATTTGTTTTGACAAAAGTTTTGCACAGCAAAATGAAATAATCAATTCTCTTGCCAACTTTCGAGAGCCAACAAATATTTTTACTTTTGGTTCAGTCAGTTAAACCGGACTCTGGATGATTTCAACACTGAGTGTCTATTGCCTCATCAGATTCCATGAGGATATTGAAAGTTGTTTCATCAGATTTCTTGGGGGCATTGCAAGTTGTTTCATCAGATTCCTTGGGAACTAAAAGTTGCAACAGGTTCCGTGGGAAGGCACGTTTTTTCTCTCTCTCTCTCTCAACAGAGTAATTGTGCTCCAGAGAAAATGTTTCATCAGATTCCACGGTGAGACAAGTTGTTTCATCCGGTTAGCAATCCTCCATGAGAACGATGGTTTCAATCACGGGTAGAGATACATTGTGAGGATTAGATTCAATGGAGTCAAAAATGCATTCACTAGGGTAGTCTGTTGGTATGGGAGCTTTCACTTGAATGGGCTTTTGAGATTTGACTTCTTCTCTACGAAACTTTTTCACATCCATTTTAAAACAATGAATCCACTGAAGAATAAACACACTTTTATCGTCTCGAGTGTCCACCAGAGTTAATTTAGGACCCTTTTTAAACTTGTCCATAATCTTTTGCATGCCCGTTTGATGACCATAGCCAATAGTGTGAGGGCCTTTAAAAACAAATCTCTCATCACGATATTTTCAGCATGCAAAATTGAAAAGAGTCCTTCGGTATCCACTACACGGGTATTTTGGAGTCTTGAGATAAGGTCTATGAGAAGGCAGCACATTTTTACAAGGAAAGACGTGGGAATGCTTGGTAACATTTTTAATCTGCAACAATTGAAGGAGATCCCAAAGACGAAAGTACAGGTTGCCATACACCCCAATCAAGATTTGGACTGGAGGACTGAAGCATCGAGAGCCAACTGGATCCCCATGTCAATAATAAGATCTGCTGCTCGTGAATTTTTTTATACTAACCATAGAAAACATTTTTTTAATGTAGAATAATTGCAAGCTTACAACAATGATAGACATACAAATCAAAACTTTCAACTTACAATGTTTATTCAGGACAATACAGATTACATAGATAATACAGGATTGTAGGTTACATAGACAATACAATTTGGCAGCTTACAATAGAGGTTAGCAAGTTAAATTTCAGGCTGGCAGGTTAAACTTCAGATTGGCAGCTTACACAAAGTCAATACGGGTTGTCAGGTTACACAGTCAATATAGGTTGGCCTCAAAGTCAATACAAGTTGACAGCTTACACAATGCAGGTTTGCAGCTCGCATAAAGTTAATTACACACTTGCGGGTTCTTCCTTCATCCAGCGGAAACGTTTCATCATGTCCTGGACTGTTACGGCCGGGCGTTCTTTCCCAAAATATTGCATTACCTCGGGAATGATCCGATCCAAATACATGTAGATGGCTATATCCGTGGCTCCAATCCCCAAATCCCATTCGAAGTTCTCTCATACCAAATAGCAGATGGAACTTGATAAACTTTTTCAACTCTTCTTGAGGTACTTGAACAATGTCGTTGTGATCCCAACTTTCGTCCTCTTCCATGAGGGAATGGGAATGCTTCAAATTTTTCACTATGTCCTGGTAGGAAAAGGATTGCATGATTTCCAGGCTACAGCGAATCTCCACCTGTGTATTGTCAAAGGGACTCGCAAAGAAAATGCGATAAGGCACCCATTGCCTCTGATAACGCATCCATTCAATCGAAACGAGATAGTTAGAGTTGGGTCTGGCGGTCATGATGATTGGAACACAGGGAACAGGGATTATCAATTGAGCTTCAATCGAGCAGCTGAGAATGAATCTGTGGGACATGAGCCTCACTTATAAAGCCAGCAGACCAAAAAAAATTTTTTGGTCGTAAATAATTTTATTTTACAGCTTGCCAAGTATGGTGAATCAATGCTTCATTCCAAGGTTGTGAAGAATTTCCAAAATAATCTCCTTTACGTGGGGTCGTACTGACATCCTTCCGTTTTTTAACGCATTGAAATCCTTCTAACGTCTAGGACGGATTCAAGCAAGTCTTGTATCAATTGGTCCATCGTGCCTTGTATAAACTCCAATAATGGTTCATTTTCAGATTTGGAAAAACTTTCAGATTCCGTGTCAAAATAAATGTCAGAATCGATGTCACTTTCCGTGTCGGAAATCAAGTCTTCCAAGTTTACTGCATCCATGTCGGCGCCATATACATCTCGTAAAACCTACAATGCGAATGCACCACATCCAATGCTAATTTTATCTTTTTATGTAGTTTACCACGACAATAGGAACATGTATTTTTGCCACTCTCCACCCATTGTTTTAAGCAAATTGAATGAAACGCGTGTTTGCATTGACTCAGTGTATACCGTTCAGAATCATCACTGTTCAAACAAATGCAGCATTCAGTGGAATCGTTGCTTCCCTGTTTGCATGGTGCGCCGGTCAGGGAATCGTTGTTTTCAGATTACATCATCCTTGAGAAATGGTTCCAAACACGAATGCTTGACAATCTCAAGACCCGTGAAGCCAACTTGTTTCACCGCACTACTTGCGTGAACTGAGAGTGTGATCACCCTCGTGACATTGAGCACGGGGACAAAATTCTGTTTTGTGTCACAAGAGATTGAGGCACTGACATTAATTTGCATTCACTTCAAAATTTGCAGAAGCTTTTGCTGAGCTTTGGGCTAAAAACTCATTTCTTAAAAATAATTTTTTTTACTTGTAGAGGACAGTTTTAACTGTCCGTTTACTTTTTCATTTCAAATATTTCCACACACAAAGTCATTACACACAAAAAATATTTAGTCTCCATTTACAATTTCAAATTTTCAAGATACAGGTACTTGGTCAACATGGTTTGTCCCTTTCATCTGGTTCCCACCTTGTCTCTATCTTTATTACGAAGTGCATCGATGGAATGGTTCGTCAAATGAATGTCTCTTTATTGCAGAAAATCATTTTACTCTTGCCAAGTGGTTTCTTTCCTAAGGTCGTTGAATGGTTTTGCCATGATGGGAATAATTCTCAACATTAATTCAACCTAATAGCTTGCACAAACCTCCACCTATTACGGGGGCCGAGATGCCCAGTATCGCATAATAGTAGAGACGTTTTCTGGATCGTGCCATGCATTCAGCCAGAGCTTCCAGAAAAGATTCGGCCACCATTAAAGTAAAAAATTTAATTTGAAACATTTTCCCGGGAAACTTTTCGTAGATGAGACGTAGATGCAACATAAACAATAGGAGGAGGTAGGATTCCGTGACCAAATCAACTTTTCCCTCGGGTTTCAAAGCATTCAACCATTGTTGAATTTTCATTTTCCAAGTGGTTTGGTGCGGACAATTTGTCCACATTCTTTTGTATAATGGCCGCGAGTTTAATATTGAGACGAATGTTGTTGGAAAGGCGGATGTAACGAATCCATCGGGATAGATGCAATTGCCGTTGAGAAATGGGGATTTGTTCCAAGGGCAAAAGCAAAACTTCCAATTCTTTAAAAAACTGACTAACAATATCACTAAGCATGGCTTTGTTTAAAAGAGAAAGATACAACTTGACATGAAGAACGAAATGATCCAACTCACAGCAAGCTTGTAAACCATACACAATTTTTTTTTAAGGTGACAGAACACCTCTAAAACTCAATTTTTGGTCAATATATCGATTTTCGTTTTTGGTCTTATATTAAAATTCAATCTTTTATCTTTGTAAATATGTTAAAATTTTGTTTCTATCTTAATTAGAAGCCGAGTTACAGCTTTTTCAATATTACTTAATCATAAATTTCTCGACCCGAAATAGTTTCTGCTAACCGGAAGTGGCCGCGTTGTTTGTTTACGTTTCTCTTTCATAAAATATGACTTGAAATATTATAATTAATATACAAATATTTAGTCAGAAATTAAAATAGAACATTTAAGAATAAATATAAATGTATTTGCAAATACAGTTTTCCTTTTTATGTGTAAAACCTGGCAGCAAGTTTGTTGTTTTGACTTTGTTTACATATGCGTTTTATTTTCATGCTGAAAGAATCGACAGCGTAAAAAAGTTTTTGATTGTTTTATTCTGCTTTATTTTAACTTAAAAATGGTTAAAAGTATTGCTAGAAAGAGCAAGCGGCAATTTTATGGTAATAAATTCACAAACACTTCGAAAAAAAATAGCACTTCAGCAGTTCCTGAATGTACTGCTAGCTGTTCTAAGTTGGGAAAAGAGAGTTTCTCAACTGCAGAAGAAATGCCTGGTCCTGTGTTTGGTAACATAATAGTTGACCTTGAACTTATTGTGGAAAATTTTGCTGCCCAAAATGTTTTGCTGAAAAAGTAGAACTATTCGAGGATTCCAGATATGGATTGTGCTCCCATTTTACACTAAAATGTAAGTGTTGTGACTTTTTTTTTTGCATTTGCTTCATCCAAAAAAGTTGTAAATGCACCTGTCATAAATACCAGGCTAGTATATGGTATGAGGCAGATAGGCAAAGGTTTTGCTGGGGCATTTAAATTATGCTCAACATTAAATTTGCCTCGACTAACCAAAACTGCTTACAAAAATCAGGAAGCAAAGCTTTTAAAAGTGGTTCAGAAAGTAGCTGAGGAATCCATGATAAAAGCTGCTACTGAAATTGTGGAGAAACAACAAAATCTCTCATCCGATATTGTAAAATGTGGCATATCGGTGGATGGCACATGGCAACGAAGAGGCTATACATCTATGAATGGCTGTGTTGCTGCAATATCAGTTGATACTGGTAAGGTGTTAGACATAGAAGTTATGTCGTCCTACTGTCCAACATGTAAGAGACTTCAGACTATGCCAAGAAACTTTGAATATGAGTCGTCAAAAGCCGACCACATATGTCAGTGTAATTTCACAGGCTCTTCATCAAAAATGGAAATTGTGGGGGCTTGCCGAATATTTCTTCGATCTGAAAAAACCGCAGACTGCAATACACTCAATATTATGGGGATGGCGACTCAAAAGCTTTTATGAGTGTGAAAGACACTTACGGATTAAACAGTGTGACCAAGTTTGAGTGCATTGGCCATGTACAAAAGAGAGTGGGTTCGCGTCTGAGAAAACTAAAACTAAAGGACTGTCTGGTAAAGGCAAATTAACTGATAATTTTATTGACCGACTTCAAAACTATTACGGAATTGCTGTTCGCAGCAATGTCGGTAACTTATCTGCCATGCAGCAAAATGTAATTGCTGCGTTATATCACTGTGCATCAAGTGATAAGAAACCGATGCATGGTCAATGCCCAATAGGGAAAGAAAGCTGGTGTTATTTTCAGCGAGGGGTGGCAAATGGAACAAAATGTTTCACAAAATATGCTGGTTTATCAAATGATGTTTTAAATAAAATTAAAACCAGTATATTTAGAACTATGCGACAAACAAATATTAAGTAAGTGCTTGCATGGACGCACGCAAAATGCCAACGAGTGTTTTAATGGAATAGTTTGGCAAAAAGTACCGAAGGAAGTATTTGTTTCGCTCAAAACAATTAAATTTGGGTCGTATGATGCTATTATACACTTCAATGAAGGATTAAATGGGTGTCTAAAAGTTTTTAATAAAATGAATATTGAAAATCCTGGGGTGTTTACCTTACGGGGATATAAACATTTAGATAAATGCAGAATCCGTGAATCAATTCATAATGCAGACCCCAAAACAAAGAAAAACAGGAAAATATTAAGAGCACTTAAAAAGAAAAAAATTAGTGTTTTAGAAGTCAAAGATGGGGAGAATTATAAATCTGGTGCATTTTAATAAAAAAGTAAGTGTTTATCTTGTAATCAGAATAGTTTAATGTTATTTTTGTCGTTTTATCAAAATGAATTTTTTTTCATTTTTTCTTACCGCAAAACACAATATCTCAAAAAGTTATGCTTGAATGATATAAAATTTTTATATGTATGTTTTTTAAATACTTATACAGGGAATAGACCATTCATAAGATTTTGTGTGGAGTAGAAATTTTTTATATAGCAATAAAGTAAAAATTACAATAGCTTTTAAGAAAATTTCAACGTATAGAAGTTCGAAACACAATAAGTTCCCTAATGTAATGTTCATATTACAAAAAATAAGGGTCTATTCTCTAGATAAGGTTGTATGTTATATTATTCAATTTACAAAATGTCAATATATTTATTTTATTTTCAATTATCATGTTTTGCGTAAAATATTATTTTTGCTTATTTTTTTATAAAATACCCATTTGACAGTAAAAATGTGCACTAATAAAACTTTTCTTGGGTGTTTTTCTAATTTTAGAGACCCATAAGGTCATAAAATATGCATTTACTGGCAAAATTCAGGTTAATTCAAAAATTTTCTTCAAAAGTGTATAAACATTTAGATAGATGCAGAATCTGTGAATCGATTCATAACGCAGACCCCAAAACAAAGAAACACAGAAAATTTTTAAGAGCACATTAAAAGAAAAAAAATAGTGTTTTAGAAATTAGAGAGGAAAAGGATTACAAATCTGGTGTATTTTATTGATAAAGTAAGTGTTTTTCTTGTAATCAGATGAGTTTAATGTTATTTTTGTCGTTTTCTCAAAATGAGTTTTTTCACATTTTTTCTCACCGCAAAACACAATATCTCAAAAAATTATGCTTGAATGAAATAAAAATTTTATATGTATGTTTTTTTAATACTTATACAGGGAATAGACCTTTCTTAAGAGTTTGTGTTGAGTAGAATGTTTTTTATATAGCAATAAAATGAAAATTACAATAGCTTTTAAAGAAAATGTCAACGTATAGAAGCTCGAAACACAATTACTTCCCACATAATAGTTATATTACCAAAATAAGAGTCTATTCCCTAGATAAGGTTGTATGCTATATTATTCAATTTACAAAATGTCAATATATTTATTTTATTTTCAGTTATCATGTTTTGCGTAAAGTCTTATTTTTGCTAATTTTTTATAAAATACCCCTTTGACACTAAAATTGTATACTAACAAAAATTTCTTGGGTGTTTTTCTAATTTTAGAGACCCATAAGGTCATAAAATATGCATTTACAGGCAAATTTCAGGTTAATTCAAAAATTTTCTTCGAAGGTGTTCTGTTACCTTAATTTTAAATTTTTTACTGTGTCATGTACAAATTATTTGTTACTTCTTTCCACATCATTTGTTTTTTTTATTACAGAGTAATTTTATTTCCCCTGCTTCAGTTGGAACGGTTGTTTCTACACCGTGCACCAATTATGAAATCCATACTGTAGTACAAACCTCGGGATTTGTCATGTCACGTTTGAATCGTTCATTCCGTTTACGTGCATGTTTCCAAAACACTCTCTGGTTCTTCTTTGGCCGATTCTCCATCGATGGAATCTTTCACTGATTCTTCATCCTCTGAAATACAACTAAACGACATCCTATTTCAGTAATACTCATACAAAATTCGGTTTACAGGGGGCAGTTGCAAAAAGACAGGTTTCCCATTCATACTGTTAATGGGCCAGGGGAAATTCTTTTCAGGAAGGGACGGTTGGTTATTGGACAAAAAGTCTTGAATAGATTTGTCAGACAAGGGTTTACCATCCATACAGTCAATCATGTCAACATGGGTGAATGTCTCCTTTTCTCCAAAGCGAAATATCCTCGTAATAGATTTCCACAGCCTCTGGTACCAGGGATCTATGGTCAGATGAGAATTTGAGAATAAATGTTGCAATGGCACAAAGAGTTGAGAGCCAACCTTTAAACTACATGCTAAAAAAATTTTTTTTACTTGTATAGAAGAGTTTTTGACTTTTTTCTTTTTAAAAATATTTTCACATAGAAATATTAATAGCTGTTTATTATTTTATTTTCCAAATGGCTTCAAGAGTCACTTTGTCCATGCATCAGATTACATATTTCTCGTTTAGTCATTAGACTCCACAGCTAATAGGCTTTTGTGACGGCACAGATTTTCTGTTACACATTTTGCAAGGATATTTCATTTTATTCGGTTCTGGATCCAAATACACGTTCATCTTTTCGGAGGCAATTCTTTTCAGAGACATTAACAAACCAGCCACATACACGTCCATGGCTTTACATTCAACGATAGCTGCCCTCACACGCGTTTTCCATTGAGCAACAAGAGGGTATCGAAATCAGAGTGTGTCCATGACGACTATACATTCAGACTCGTCCACCACCAACGCTGCCAATCCTTCTGGTTGGTGACGAGATATAAAGTGCAAAGGAGTTTCATCATTTGCCCAAGACGTGGATTCCATAGTTTCCATGATCTATCCACCTTGTTTCTAGCCACTGTTAAATGTTTAAAACTACAAAAGCTATCGATAAAATATGTCTAGCCACAAAAGCTTAAAAGAATTTAAATGTTTATAGTAGCTTGCGTTTAAATGTTTATAGCTGTCGTTAAATATTTCTAGCCATAAAAGCTTTAAACCGTTTAAATGTTTCTAGAGGTGGGTGTTTAAATGTTTATAGCTGTAATTAAATATTTCAATCCTGCAATAAAAACTCGCCCTCTGTGGCCATTTTCTTGGCATCCTTGGCGTCTTCTTCAACGGGTCACTTCTTTTTCGTCTTGTTCAGCTGTTCTCGATGCCATTCTGCCATGTCGGCCACTTGTCCTCGTACATATTCGACGTACATGTCTTTATACTCGGTGTTGGTGCACGTTTCATCGAAAATTCTTTCCAAAAAGGATCGACACTCTTAAGGGGTATTTACTACCTCATATAGCGATACAACAGACGTACGACTCGGATATGTTTGCCGCGAGCATCCTCGGCATCGTAGCGAAACAATTAGACATATTTCCTGGGATCATCGCCCTGATAACCATCCATGGCAAAAAATTTATACACTGTTTTGGGATCAAAGATTTTGTGTAGAATGCTGATCAATTTGATCAAATCCAAGGATTGCACATTGTCTCGACCCAAAATGCATTCCACGCAATGTTGCTCATCCAAAGTGGTATTTTTGGAGCGTTGAATTCAGATTTTGAGCAAATCCTGGTGCAGATTGGAATCCATCAAATAGGGAGATTGGCTAGACAATTCTAAGACATGGGATAATGGCAGATGGAAGGATTCAGATGTGGGAAGAGTTAATAACCTTTAACGATTCGAGTGGTTCAGGAAAAGATGTATGCGGCATAATTCGACTCTACGCAAGAGGAGATTGGGTGTGGTTTCATATCATGGTAAAACACGACGTGTTTTAGACGTTTCACCGGGAAATGGAAAGGATCAGCGATCAATGTGTCATTTTACCCTTTAGGTGTCTGTGCAATGGATTAGAGACTGAGAGGAGTAAAATACAACATCGGCATATGATCTTGGCCTGCGAGCAATAAAGTGCTTTTGAAGAGATTTTGAAGAGAAAAGTGCGTTATATGAATTTCCAATCGGCGGTCGGCCAAGAAATGTGTAAAGATTAAAAATGCCTTTTATCTCGTGCGGACCATTCTCTACGTGAGTCAACCGAAATCATCATGCGACGAGGGCGAGATTCCTGAAACGCTACATCATCCAAACGAGTGGTCCCATTTTCACATCAATCGGCCCATCAATACCCGCACAGCATTGCCTCTCTCTGTACTCTATTTTCAGGAGGTATTGAGAAATTACTGTGGGAGCAACTGGGAAATTAAAATGTATCCAGTTGGGAAAAGGTAGCCAAGCGTGTACCGGACCAATGGCACAATTTACGATGAGGAGTACCGATTCGCGTGACGGGATGAAAATTTATTAACTGCTTGATGCCTCTCCATCCACGATAAGAGGAAACTTATGAATGGTCAGAGTGGTACGTGACGCTCTACGGTAAAAATGAAGTATATTTAAAAGAGGGAATCAATGGGAAGGAGTGTTCCTTTCAACGGATTAGAAACGAAATATACGTATTGTCCCGCAAACAGCAAAATATTATGAGAGAAATTAAGAAAGCAAAGCAAAGGTGGGACATTGACCAAAAAGTCCTGTTCAAGTCCAAATTCAACGAGATGAAGGCGATAAATGATAGGATTCAAATGGAAAAGGAAAATGAGTGGAAAACAAAGAAAATGAGTGGAAAATCAAAAAAATGAGTGGAAAATCAAAGAAAATGAGTAGAAAGCTGAAAATGTGGCATTAAAAAATAAATTGGAAAATACTTTGGTTGAAAATAAAATATGGGAAACCAAAGAACAGGAGTGGAAAACACTGAAAAAGATCAGTTGCAAACTGAAAGAGATGAGTTGAAAACTGAAATCATGACACTCAAAAATAAATTGCAAAGTATGGCAGTTGAAGATAAAATATTGAAAAGAATGATACGGAGCAACCGAAGGCTCAGAATAATTAATCCATGGCGATGGAAAAGAGTAAGAACATTACCATGACCAGCCATCGTTCAATCATGATGACGGACTGAAAAAACTTGGTGGCTTTCAAAACACAGATTGAAGTTTCTTCAACTGCTTTGGCTTTAAACTATCACAGTATAAAAAAAAATTTTTTAGTAGTATGTTGTACATATTTTATTTTACAGCTTGGCAAGTATGGTGGAAATTTTTCATGCCATATTCTGAGGACACACACAACATGCTGTTTCAAATTATTCATCAGGAACCACGACCATAATCCTTGGGTTTAATGATCTAATTATATGAATTGTTTGAGGCAACTGTGTAAACCTTTCACACAAATCCTATTCATTCTGGAAATAGCTTTTAAATGCAGACTCGTTCACCAGTTGAAATAAATTTTCCAAACCTACATCATTTTCCCCACCAGTCTCATCACCAGCCATTTGATTTTCTCGAACCTCCATAGTCTCGTCATTTCCCTAGAAATTTCTCTAGTGGCCTCCATATTTTCCGTATTAATTTCTCGAGGGTCCTCCATAGTTTTGTTGTATATCGGCAACATCTCTGGGGTGACAGAGCAAGTGTATTGCTTTAATAATTCAGTTTCCCACTTTTGTTGCAATTCCACGTCCAGCATTAAGTCTCTTATCCATTGGGAAACTTTGACAGTACTTTCATGGGGGGTATTGACCACCAGCAATCTAGGAGATGACTTGTACGACAGTTCAAAGGTTCGCTTACCTTGCACGTAGGCACAGCCAGAATTGAGGGTGTTTGAAAATTATTCGGCCAGCTCAAGATTTTCACGGCACAGGATACGATAGGCTGTATCTCGGGTGACCAAATGAGCATTGGCTGTATATCGAAGATATTTTTGGGTCAGAGGCAGCACGTCTTTTCCCAAGACAATGTCACAGGAATAACGTTTGGAAAAGGTGGTGTCATTCTTTCTACCGAGGAGATGGGCTATATCCATGATGCGAAAATACAAAAGATTATCAGAGCCAACCAATACGCCCAGAAGTGGGTTATCAGGATTGAGCGCCAGTTGAAACCACATAGTGACTCGGAGCTATAAAATGTTTGGAGCTTGGAAAAGCTTAAATATTATAAACCTTAAAAAAAATATTTTTTACAAGCTTGTTGGTTTAATTTAATATTTGTTAAAAATTTTATTCGCATGTCGAGATTTGTTACTTTACAGTTTGATTCATGTTTCGAGTCCTGGAGAGCCTCCTATGGGGGTACAACTTTGACATGGTTATCGTTCGAAAGGGCTAAATATTGCTAACAAATGTATAGGTGACACGACTACCTTACGGCCACTAGATACTGATATATTACAATTTAAAACATGTTTTGAGTCCTGGGGACCCTCCTATGGGGGTAGGATTTTGGGATGGGCATCGTTCGAAAGGGCTCATTATTCCAAACAAATGGATAGGTGACACGACTACCTTACGGTCACTAGATGTTGAGATGTTAAAACATGTTTTGAGCCCTGGAGACCCTCCTATGGGGGTAGGCCTTTGAGATGGGTATCGTTCGAAAGGGCTCATCATTCCAAACAAATGGATAGATGACACGACTACCTTATGGGTATTAGAGTCTGAGCAAGGTCCATTTAAGGGGCCGGTACGTCTTAGAGCCTAGGGTCCAAATGGGACGCGGGTTTCATGAAGGGATAAAACTCGATACATTCTATCGAATAACGTTGACATTTTGACAATGGGGTTTTTAGATGAGAAGAAAATCTAAAACAGGCCCCACTGCTTTTTTAGTATAGTTCCTCAACCAGGAGTCTAGATCAAATCAAGGGTAACGTTGTAAACTACAAACGATTCTGAATCTTTTGAGGGATCACACGTCTATAAAGGCCCTATATGAACCAAGATATGGCCCTTTCGGTTCGCCAGGGGGGTCCGTATGTCCCAGGGAAAATGTTTGGACCCGATCGCACCGTAATTTACCGAGATTGGTTCATCTGATTGAGGACAATACATCTGAATGGTTCATTGTGGCCTTGATCCTTTGTCGGGGTGTGGTTTCCTGTCTGAAAGCTTTATAAGCGAGACGCAAGCTCGAAATTTTGCTGTCTGAAATTCTTTGACTGTCGAAAAGGAAACATCCTGTCGTGGAGCCTGAAGACTGGAGACTCGAGCCAGCCCTGGATTCGAACCTGAATGACCGGAAGTGGGTCCTTAAGTTATCTTGAAATACCTTTGAGTACATTTGTCTTTGAAGCCGCTTCCTTCTGAGAAGCAAGCCCAATGAATAAGCTTATAAAGGATTGCTAAAAAAAATTTCAAGAGAGTTTAAATACTCGACAGCTTTTAAATGAAGCCTCTCTCTGCTCTGGAAACCTAACAATGTCAACGAAGGAGCAGACCCATTTGCTCTGGAAACCTAACAGTGTCAATGAAGGAGCAGACTGATTTGTTCTGGAAACCTAACGGAAGGGGGGAGCTCATAGGCTATCTGAAAGAGTTGTCCACTTTTGCCAGTTCTTTGAGAGTAAGAACGCTACACAGAAGTTATTCCCTGACGAACGCTGCACTAGGGCGCTGATGGCATATTTCCGTACCTCGAACATGCAGCAAGTAGGCTAAGAAAAATGCGGATCCATTGATCTGGTGACTGGGTGTGTATCCCGTACAAGAAATTGGCATAACTGGTGGCTTTGACTCTTGGAAGCTTTATAAGCTTCACGCACATTTAATTCTTTAAGGCTGCACAGACAGTTCGCTGTTTTCTCTGCATCTCTTTGAGTAGTATGTAGCTTTGAGAGTTGATTCTGCCATTTGAAAATGTTTCCTATTTACGAGAAGGGACATTTGTGCATGTTCTTGCTACCAAATTGCATTTTGAAGGATTTTAACCGCACAAACATTTTGGACAGTCGAGTTGGAACCTAAATATTGGAAAGTGTATGAATATTTTCGTTCCTTTCCCCCTCCTCCATATCGTATCAATGAAACACTTTCTCGTAAACCCGTCACTTGTGTTGCTAATTTTCAGAGTTTGGAAAGGGTTGGTTAAGGAAAAATGGGAAGGAGGTATTCACAAAATTCACAAAGGAATCACCTTGGGAGATGGAATCGTCTTTTCAGCCACAAAACTATCCAATGGTATGGTCGTGTTGCTGGACGTGTATCAAGTCAGAGGGTTTCCAAATGTTCAATGGAATTGGGAAATTGTGTTGTTAAATTTTTTGCAAAACCTCTCGTTACCAGAAGGATATGAAACGCAAAAATACTGTCACAGGGTCGAAGATCTCCTTATGACTTGGTACGAAACGGATAGTTACATTATTCACAATACCAAGACGAATAAAATTGTTAAAGTGAAATATACTCATTCAATAGATGTAGTGTACATAGATGGTTTTTTTGGTTACCCGGCAAGGAAAAACCTGGATTATATACCGGCGTTCCAAAGCATTGGAAAAGGAATTGCAAAACGGACATGTGTATGAAGTGTCGGTCAAGAATGGAAACGTTCTACGAAAAAGAAATCACCAATTTATTCGCAATACTTGGATGAAAATTAAAATATTTTGCAGAAACAATCTTGGCAAGGGCCAACTATCCATGAAGTTGTCAAGGTGAGGAAAAAAACAAAAAGAAGGTGCAAATCAAAAGTTGCATCATAAAATAAAATTACAACATACAGAGTGTTTTTTTCCAGGTATAGAAGTTTAAGTTGGCATAACTTTCCAAGATGGCGACCGATTTAACAGTTGTCAAGTGATTTATTCTCAGTTTGGTTTGGCAATTCATCATGAATAGACTCACGCCTGAACAACGCTTTCAAATTGTGCAATTTTATTTCGAAAATAATGGTCGATTTTCATAAGCGAATTTTGTTTAGCGATGAAGTGCACTTCTGGTTGAATGGCTACGTCAACAAACAAAACTGCCGCATTTGGAGTGAAGCTAATCCACAAGTGTATGTCGAAACACCATTACATCCAGAAAAACTGACTGTTTGGTGCGCTTTATGGGCTGGTGGAATCCTTCTTCAAACACGATAAAGGCCACAACGTTACAGTCAATGGTGATCGGTATAGAGCCATGATTACTAACTTTTTCATTTCTGAATTGAACAATCATGATGTCCAGGAGCTGTGGTTCCAACAAGACGGCGCAACATGTCACACAGCTCGTACCACAATCGATTTATTGAAAGACACGTTTGGTGACCGCCTCATTTCACGTTTTGGACCTGTGAATCGGCCTCCAAGATCTTGTTATTTAACACCACTAGACTATTTTCTGTGGGGTTATGTAAAGTCATTGGTCTATGCGGATAAGCCACAAACACTTGACCATTTGGAAGACAACATTCGCCGTGTTATTGCCGATATACGGCCACAAATGTTGGAAAAAGTCATCGAAAATTGGACGTCCAGATTGGACTACATCCGAGCCAGCCGTGGCAGTCCTATGCCAGAAATCATATTTAAAATGTAATGCCATAAGATTATCTTTCGAATAAAAAAATCCATGTCAATCGAATAATACATCGTTGTTTTATTGCAATTTAAAGTTCTATACCTCTCAAAAAAACACCCTATATATGTAAAAAAAAATTTCCTAGAGGGTATATAAACAAGACAACTGCTTAGATTCACAACACATATCCTTCAGATACTTTACTGGACAAATCAAGTACACTTACCACAATGGATGCTTATTCAACTCTTGTGGATCAGATTTTGAAATCACCCGTCTTGGTCAACAAGGTACAGGATATAGTCCGTGATTCAGATAATTCTTCTCTCAATTTAGTGGCTTTAAATTGGAAATTACTGCTGGCCAATTATGCTCGCTGTCAACAATTTCAAAAGGAGGCAAAACACATGTTTTCACCCGAGTGTACGATTTTAAAAACAGCCAATTTAGGGTGCAAAATTTGAAAGATTCAGAAAAGTCCCTAAATGTGATTATAGCTGGAGTTTGTAATGTCTATCGACCCTATTCCAAAGCTCTGCAACCAAGCTTCCACTTTCAATTACCATCAAAGACTCTTCCCTGATGAACAGGCTAATGGAAGCAATGACGAGTGATGTAGATCTGAATAAGGCTCGCTTGTCCCATACTGTCAAAGTGATAAATGGTTTGGGTGAAAGTGGTACCATTGCACCTGAAATTGTGATACTAAACGAAAGATAATATTCTCATTCAGTAGATTGCACCTATAGCATAAAAATTGTAAATAAACAAAATGTTTTTTGTGTGAAAATATTTGTAAATGGAAAGTCAAAAATAGAATCTACACACACACAAGTGAAAAAAAAATTTTTGGAAGGTTATATCAAGAATGTCTTACCACACGTTTCTTCAATCATTGTTTGGAAGTCAGTATACTTTGCATCGATCCTATTTGCACGAAATACATTTATATTGTTTGTTTGTCATTACTCTGGGGATATCATTGTGTGTCTATGCAATTCCTCATATTAATCAAGAAAGTCTAAAGACTTTTAAACACAAAGAGTTCATACTCTTCGAATGAAATTTATCACCGCTGAACGTTCCGCTCTTGCTTGAACCTATTCTTGGCAATTATAATGCGCATATTCGGAATTTTATTCATTTTTTGGATACTAGAGTAGATTACGTGCTGATTTACGATGGACCTCTGGATATTCATCAGCATATTCGAAAACGGACCACGTATGCTCTCTCGGTACAACAACGGCCAACCAAGAAAATTTTGCGTAACGTTTATCCCATCATGTTGGGATCTCAAATCGATTTGGCCATTCGTCATCAGCAAGTGTATACATTTGAAACAGATATTCCTACCGTTTCTAATGCCTCTTTTCAAAAAGTGGATATTGCGCCATTTACCCTATTTTTTTACCAATGATTCGACTCACACGCACATGGTACAGAAAAAAATGGTTCGTGTGTTTACCTACGATGCTTTGAATCGGGGTAAAAAATTGAGCTATTATGTGGCAGATTGTCCAACCAAAACACGGGGAGACACAATTGTGGTGGGAAACGATGGTTCCGAATCTATCGAACAAGTGGATTACTTTTTTTATCATTGTCCTTACCGGACAGATGCTGCTGCTTATATGGCCCAAGTGTAAAAACAGAATCGATTTGATCTTGACTCCTTGGCCAATAAATTTGTGGTGAGTCCTGGTCATTTGTTTACCAAACTCTTTGTCAAATATTTGTACGCTCCCTTGCGGAAAGGAAATTGGTACCTGATTAAATTCCGAACGGCTTTGGTGGTCAAATCCATCGAAACAGGATGCTTATATATATATATATATATATATATATATATATATATATATATATATATATATATATATATATATATTGCACGTCTTGTCCCGAAAAACAGTTTACTTTAAAAAAGGTAAATCGGCCGGTAAAATAATGGTAACGCCTCCTGAATCTCATCAAGAAATTGGATCCAATGGAGAAGTGTTTGTGGAAAAAACCATTGGATGTTATCGAGAAGTCAACATGCAAACGTATCCTCTCAATCCCTACTTGTCGTATCTGATTGTGCGTCAAATGTCCAATAAAGTCAAACATATAATTCAGTTCCCTCCTTTCACAATAGTTATTTGGGATTTTTATGCATTTTGGGTTGCTTTGAAACGAAAAATGTGGGAAGAACCACCATGATGGTACGCAACATGGTCGTTTATACCTGTGATGAGTTGGATCCCGTGTTTCACGACGCTCAGCACGATACCTTATGGACGTGGTTACAATTGGAATCCGACTCCCACATTCACCCTCATTATTTTGTCGTGGTCAATAAAGCCTGCGTTCCTGTCACCAAGGCATGTTTTCAACGCATTCAACTCTATGCTCTCAAACAAAACTTTACACATGTGGAGTATTTTGCAGAATCCAATTTCATGTGCATACGTTACAAACGCTATTATACGTTGGCTGTGTGTACAACAAATTCAAATCTCAACTCCCGTTAAAATTCATAGCAATAGCATCGTCATCCATCGTATCTTCTTGAAATTTGTGGATAGTTCCAGCAAATCCAACGACAATAGGAAATTCTCCTTTGAAATTTCTTTGCACTTGTATTGAAAGATTTTTCACGGGATCCATACATTCAATGCAATCTTGTTCGGCATTATACTTTTCAAACAACAAAGGTGTGCCATTTGAAGCTAAGGATAAACCATTTTGAATAATAAATACATGGCATCCTACCTTTACATCTACATAGGTTGCACCCATGCCGTTTATTGTTCTGGTCCACAAACGGATCCGTGGTCCTTGAATCAAACGTTTCAAATAGAAATTGTTGTACGATTCCACGGTGGATTTTAAATAAGCCAATGCTCGAGTGCATTTTTGTAAAATGGTCGTATCAATGTGTTCCACGATGGGAAAGTTTCCACAAATGTATGTAAATAAACCTGTTTCATCATTCGTATCCACATAGTAACGCAACTGTTGAATAATGGATTCATATTCGGGAGAAAATCGTTTACTTTCCTTTAAATCAATGCGAGTGATGGGTATATCCAGAGACACGCTAAATACGTTGTGATTGGTTTTGACTGGTCTCAATTGATTGGGATCTCCCATGGCTACAAATAAAATGGGTTTCGGACGGCGGAAAAAGTATTGTATCATCCAATGAGCCAACCAAAAACTCACCATTCCGATTTCATCCACCACGATAATATCGGGTGATTGTGAACAGTCAAATGTTTCCAGCAATACTGCACTTTTTTCCAAACTCACGGCTTTGTCCGTTTCGTGTTGCAATTCCTTTTCCAATGTATTTAAAACTGAACCTTGTCTCCAATCTACTTTCAGAGCCGAATGAATGGTTTGTCCTCCAATTCGTTGAGCCACTCGAGCTTTGGGAGCCATACGCAATTGGGGAACTGATATATGATCTAGGCAACTCGTGACAGTAAATGTTTTTCCAGATCCAGACCCACCTGCTACCAAAATGATTGCATGCTGACGATTTAATAACCACTGGTGAAACAAGAAAGGAAACGTTTGTTGACTTGGAGTTAGCGTTTCAACATGTTTGTCGAACCCCTCATGAGAGACGGGTAATTCCCAAGAGTGACTCATGGTTGTCCAAATTGTACGCCCAAAGTGATTACTTTGGTTTTGATCAATGATTAGCAACGTTTAGAATATACACTCTTGGTATAGGAACAAGTGGTCGTGTCGTATCTAATGGATTTGTATGCTTTGTTTACTGGGGTGAATGCACCTCGAATGCCAAATACTCTTTTGAAATCAGTCACCACTTTAAACGTGGATAAAATCCTGGAACCTTACAAATGGTTACAATGTATTCAGTGGACACGTTATCAGCAGAAAGGTTAAAAGGTGAGCTTAGAAGGGTTTATAGCCCGACCCAACAATTCGGGATTTTATTATTCTTTGGGAGAAGAAAGATCCTTGCTTGTACCTCGGAAGAATAATATGGAAATGATTCAAATTCACCCAGAAAACGGTACGTACAATAAATAGCTGGTCTCTCTACGAATTTTTGCACAAGACCCACACTCCAGCAAATAGGTATGCAAACTATTTAAAGTGTACAATCTCTTGTCTCTTTTAAAGGCTACTAAAAAAAATTTTATTAGTAATAATAATTTTTATTTATTCAATATAATCAATACACATTTTGGATATCTTCTTCATTTCCATTCTGGTTATATGCAATTGCAGCAGGCAATGATACGATTTGCATAAACGTCATTTCCACACGTGGTTGAATGGTGGATTCCTGAAAAATTATAATGTTTTTAATCTGTCCCCCAATTTTGTACTTGTCCTTTCCAATTTTCGTACGACTGTAAATTTGCACCTGACAAATGGCTAAAAAAGGTTCCAATGCCTTCTAAAATAGGCTCCAATTGTTTTTTGAATGCATTGGTCAAGTTTTCTCCATCAAACTTGCGCGTAGTCATAACACACCAGTTTCGATGGACGTCACAAGGTATATGATGCCTTTGGTGGGCAGTCTTGAATGTATTACATAAGACTGGACTGCAAGTTTCCTTAAACAACCGAGCTGCATCATGCAACTTTTGTTGCACAGTCTCTCGCATTGCTTCACCAATCATTGTCAAAGGGGGACATTCCTTGGCAATAATCTCCAAGAAGTCCATCCGGATCTTGAGATTTGGTCCTATTACACGACATGTGAGCCACCACAATGATTTTGTAGGAATTGAGAGGCTTAGCAATATTTTGACATAGGCTTTGTCCACATGACAAGCATGACCTCTGGAAAAAGAAACTTGTTTATCCACGTGCAGTCGATGCACTGGATAATCTTGCAATATCTTTCGCCAATCAGGATGGACAAGATTTAGCATCCCAGATTCAGAAACCACATCATGAAAGGCTTTTTTAAGGACATCAACGGCCAAAATGATGGTAATAATTTGAGAATATTCTATGTTGGAAAAGAAGGGACAATATCACACTTGATTCACAAAATGCAAGCAATACCAAAGAATGTATGGAGAGTTGTGGCTATGCAAAATCCTTATAAAACTTACAATAACACTCTACCCGGATAGCACGTAAAATTCTGTCAGTGTAAAGATGCTTCGAAAATGAACTGCACGGGTTTATATGCCTTCAAGTAACGTTTTCAAAAGCGGATTAGCAGCACTTTTCTGAAATCCTTTCCCCCTTTTAAGGTTTAACATATTGAAAGATAATGAGGGACGGAGGAAGCAACACAGCAGGACACTGATAGGAAGTTTTATGGCTCGCAGGGAACCCCGTGTTTTGACCCTGGAGCAATCGTAAAAAATCGGGGGGAAATTTCTTTAGAACCCAAGAAGAGTGTTTGTTTGCTAGCTTGTATTTTAAAAGTTTTCAAAAGTCCCAACGCATAAGTAAAATATGTTACAATTCCCTTTTGGTTTCATATTAATTTGAAACTGTAACAAGTTGGGGCGTGTCAGGGCAATCTGCTATTTTATATAGTTAAAAAAATTATCTTTTTTAAAGTATATTCTTTCGCTTCATTTTTCTTATCTTAATCAATGCTTTCAGTTTTTGAAAAATGATTATTTCATTATAAGATACCGAAAAAATTAATAAAACACCAAACTCTTTAAAATTTGGAACCTTTTCAATTTTCCAACCACTAAAAATGAATAAATTTAAACTTCATCAAATCATTTGAAACATTTTCTTACACTTTGATAAAAATAATAACGAAAAAAAAAACTAATTAAGATTTCTTAGTTTTTTGTTTTTTTTTAGATTTCAAAGCCTAAGTGTTCAGGGAAGTTTAAGTACAGTGTGTGTGTGTGCCTGGTTATATATTGTTAAAATACACCGAATTATATTTGAATTTTAAGTGCTTGAACTTCAGTTTAAATCAAAGACAACATGAATGAAGATTTTCACACATTTTTTTTATAACTTGAATGTTTGAATAAATGGTAATCAAAAATATACGGAAACATTTACAGTAGACATTTATGCATATAAATAAACATAAAAATCAATTTTAAATTCGAGCTATTCAAAAACATTCGAATTATTCTTCAAAAATATCTATTTATGCAAAATACCTCAACATTTATTTTTTTTTAAAAGCTAACTGAATAAGTAATTAAAATATCTGGATATTTTTTGAAATCTCGACCGTATAAAGCTAGAAATTTTATGTTAGAAATTCCATTTGAAATTTCGAAAAAAAAATGTATCGCAAAGTTAAAAATTATTTACCATAAGTTCTAGGAACTCTTTGAGTATAATATAAATTTCAAATTTTATTATATAGCTCCATTGGTAATATTTAATATATTTCGAAGATTTCATACAATTCAGTTGAAAAATGCACTAAAAAAAGACGAATATACAATAAAGTTTTACATAGAAGCAAAACTGAGAAGCTAAAGCGTAGGAATGAAAAGTTTTGAGTATATGTGAAGTAGTTTTCGAAATATTTATTTTAAAGTTCAGAAAATTTGTGTGCGTTATGTTATACTTAATATTAATTAAATGGTTAAAATAATATGTTAATAACAGTCATGTAATCGTGTGATGACACATTCATATACTAATAAAAATTATAATGGTCATTGATGCGAATGTCAAGAATTTTATGTAATTTTAAATTCAGACATTAAGATATTGATGTAGAAAATATAAAACGACCATCTAAAATACATGAAAAATGCAGTCTGCTATAAAATGATCTTGACAAACAAAAAAATCCGGCATTTTCACTTACTATGGCAGAGCCGGCTTAGTCAGGGGCGATCTGAAAAAACAGAGAGAGAACCGCGGTTTTGATGGATGCCGCTCTAGCTTTTAAAGTTCCCAGGAAAAATTATATATATATAAATTACAAATGCAAAAATAACTCTTGTAAATTTCCATACATTTTTATAACAACTAATTGTAGAATTGGCTTCCAATACATTGTTGTGTTTGACAATATGTAAGGTAACCAACCCTACTTTAGATAGATTTGTAGTACTTTTTCGTAACCGTATTCCTTTTAAAATTCATTCGTGCAGCCGAAATACACCTTTTGCACCCTGAAAAATTTATGTAAACTATAACGGTTAATTTTAATTTATGCAACTTGTGAAATGTTCATAATTAACTATTTCCGTCTAAACAGTTTACATGAAAAAAAAGTTTGGACTCCCTGATTCATTAGGGATTTATATAAGATTCTAACATTAAATTTTATTTTTCACCGAATAGGATCGAGTGGTAGTGTATAGTGCTTCCACACCACAGGTCTTGTGTTCTATTAACGGGCTGCGCAAGGTCGACTCTGCCTTTCATCCTCGCTACATTGGGTCGATAAATGAGTACCAAGCTTTCTTCGGGTCTTAAACACTGAAGGTCTCTCTTCAGACAGACCACCAAATCGGGACATCTGTTCATGCACGTCAGCTTCCAATGGTCACGTGTATTATGATGGGCACAGTAGTTCCTGGCCCTCATGGATTGTTGTGCCACTGAGTTTGAGTTTTAAGTTTGAGGATTACCTCACTTTGGGGATACCCCTTAGATAAACATGTATTTCCACTCATTTGCAATTAAACAGTTTTCTTTCAATTACGTTTATTTCAGAAGGAAGTTTGATTTTCAAATGTATTTGCTTAATAACATGTATATTTTTTTATTATATTAAAAATTTGATCAATCCAAAATTACATGTTTTTATCTCCTCTAAAAGCTTTTAGGATTTTACAACTGATCTTACAATCCATATACGTTTTATAGTAGTATATTTAAAAATGATAAAGACATTTTTAGGACTGTGTGAGCTGTTATGCCTCGTTTATAAATATAAAAAATTGCATTCAGCTACAGTTTTTAAAATGTACAGAAATAAGTGGAGAAATAGGATACTTACATATTATGAATATTTTTGACTGCAGTAAGATATTTTTATATTTCAGTTTCTTTACAATTTAATAGAAGTTGTAAGCCATTTTGCGAATAGTTTGATATTGAGTAAAAACCCATAGGCTGTTTAATATTGTAAAGTGTTTTACTTTGATACCAGCACACATTAAAATAAGGCTCATTTGCAGTTATATGATCAGCTTCAGTGATATTTAAATTTTAAAAAATAGTCTACACGTACGAAATCATTCTTTCACAACCGCACACCACATCTCATACTATATCTTCCCTACAGCAGGAAATATTTGTGTATACTGAAAAATTTAATACAGGATACATTTCCAAGTATTAAATTTGTGTTTAAAATTTGGTATGAAAACATTGTGGAACTCTCGGTTAACTTCACTGAACAATATTGTTTTAAGTGTACTGTTTTGAAAGACAAAATTAATTAGGGAGAACTTTTCTCACAATAGAATTTGTAATGACTGAATTGTGTGAAAATGTAGTTATCGATGTGTGACATTTTTCCTTGTAATAAAAGAAACAGAAAGATAAGAAATTTAACTTGAGTAGAAAATGGATAGAAGTACTGTCATGCGCATTTGAAGAAGTATATCCCCCATTAAAATTAAAGATTATTGACTGAATGTGTGTTATGTCCATCACAAATGCCGATGTAGAAAAGATATTTTTATTTTATACAAGGAGTTCGAAAAGTAGAGCACTAGGAATGAAAATTTAAATTTTTCCCGAAAAATATTCAGTTAACATCAAAATATCATTTATATGATTTAAATTTAAATAAATTAAAAGTATTGAAATCATTTTTTATGTTATTCTAAATTAAAAATATAATTGAATAGAGAAAGATCTGTTTTATTTCATAAATATGCACCATTTATTGTCTTATTGTTTAAAAAAAAAGATAGGGCCTTTACTCTTTTTACCTCATAACTTTTTTAAAAAACAGGAAAGTGAACGCGTTTTCTTACTCTCATATTCAAAAAGGAATACAGGATGCTTTTTTCTGGTTCAAATCGCAATACCAAAATATTTTTTTTTAATTTTTAAAAAATGACAAAAAAATAAATTTTGTTTGAAGAAAATATACTTATTTTTCAACTTTTAACACGCCATTTATTTCATGTTTTTTTACCCTGCATTTTATTTTAATTTTACTGTGACTGAATCTATGGGGAAAACGACAGAGTAGAACTACGGTTTTCATACAAGATTGCCCAAGGCAACTTAACAGCTAGCTGTAAACTATTGCTATCCTGGTTCTCACTGAACAAAGACGCCGAACCAAGTCATAAAATTGTCCCCTTTCGACCTCCCAAGCTTTAAAAGGGGGAAAGAATTGACGTCTGTTGCATTTTTGAAGGGAATTTCAAAATAAGAGTAAAACGCTTTCGGAATAACTTTCCAGGAGGAAGGTATCCACTTAGAGGGTTAATGTATTTTTATAATTAATTATACATAAAATATATAATTAAGTATACACATAATATTAATAACTAAGCATACACGTAATTAATTATACACATAATATATATAATTAATTATACACGTAATACATATAATTAATTATACACATAATTAATTATTAAACTGCATTAAATATTAATTCCAGAGGTTTCCCAATCTTTTTTGATTCATAAACCCCTTGCCATGTTTTTCAGTATGGGGTAGACCCCTACTTAATTAATATTGAATTTTTGCAAATTTATCAACTTAAATGTCTTTTTTTGACTGCTAGTACTACTCCTTCTTTAAAAGAATTAAATTTATAACTGATGAAGTATAGAGTTAAAAGTTTAAAAAGCATATATTAATTAATTAAATTAAAAGTTAATTGATATATAAAATAACTGTTAAATAAAACAACCAAGCAACGTACAATTGATTTTAATGAGAGGGTTGAATCTGACGCTACAAAAACAAATTTTCTACATTTAGTATCATTCTTGTCAGGTTTAACGTTATATATCCTCTGTTAGTAGTGTCCAGTTTCTTTTTTGTTTTGGGGATAGGTAACTGCGTGAAACTTCTTCTTACTAGGAAAAATAATTAAAAACTTCCTCACAATATGCCATAATTCTGGACAAATAACAGATTTGCATTTTTAAAGCCAAAATTGCAGGAATCCGTTTCTAAACTTTAAAATCTTCATTGGTGCATATCACGATCACTTCCCGTTGTCATGTGACATTTTTTTCCCAATGTGACCATGTACATTCATTGTCTACTGTGGTATTACCATAGTCAAAAAGCATTCTCAAAATTGGTTTCAAAATCTCAATAAAAGGCAATTAAATGTTGAACGTAGGTTAAAACGTACTGACGGATTGTCTGGGTTAATTTGAGAAAATTCCGGGGACCTCCAGTATTATACTTATTTAGTTTAACTCTGGAGAGAAACTCTGAGATGGTCCGTGTTTTTTAAAAAATTTATGCTGTCACCTTGTACGGGCAAATTAACGTCATTAAATTAAATTTAGTAAATACATCTGCTAAATAAGTAAAATTTGGTTTCCAATTGATTAAATTTTGTTTGAAAATTAAACTCACTATCTAGTTTAATGAGAGCCAATATCACTTAGACCCAAACTTACACCTCATTGACCCCCAAATTATTATTTTTTGCTGACGTAGACCCCCTTGCAGGTCGTCATAGACCACTTTGGGAATCACTGGTGTAAAAGATCTTAATTAAAAAGGTATCTTGTAAATTCCTCTTAAAATGGCAATAGCATGCAATATATATATATATATATATATATATATATATATATATATTATATATATATTGTTCAAGTTTTAATAATTTAATCTTACAAAAGAATGGCTAACTTTTTTAATAGTCTTAGAATAGATTAGAAAAATCATGTATTTATTTCACATGTTACATTCAATAAAAAGAAGAAAAAAAAGTGTCTATATAAGTAAAATTAAATTATTTTTTTCTTTGAAAATTCTTTTAACAGTTTGAAGCAATATAAATTAAAAATTTAGCAATTACAAACTAGTTCATTTATTATGAAACAAAATTATCGCAATATATTACGATTACAAAACAAAATTATAATAAATATGACTATGTTGTGTTTCAATTTCGAGCTATTGCTGTTAGGATCCTTTATGTATGGTAAATAATCAATGAAAGTACTCAAAAGCTCATTAATGTTTTGCATTTTAAATGACCTACTATCGTCCTTTATAAGCGACGAAGGAAGTTATTTTTATACGAGAGGCAAATAACATTTTTTTCATTTGAATAACAATGTCAATCGAAGATGTTTTAAGAAGATTACGGTACATTCGAACTACGAAAACACACATACTAAAAAATGTTAATCAACATGAAGATATTCTACGAAACTGATGACATTAATATTTATGTATAAATAAATAAATTAAATAGAAAAAGCGCAAATGTGGCAAAGTAGTTTTTTCTTTTCACTTTATATTAAGCGATGATCAAAATTCCTGGGCATTAAAAATCTAAAAAAGAATTTGAAAATGAAAATATAGTTACCTTTTTTTTTGTTGTTGTTCTACTTTGTCTTGTCTGTTTAAGCACAGGAAACTAAAAGAATTAGTTTGGAAGTCAAATTGACACAAGATTCCCTCAGTTTTCTTGGAAAAGGGCCTTTTTCTAAGGGTCATCCTGCCCCTTTCTTTTCATTCATAAAACTTGACTCTGCTTTTCATCACTTTTGTTGAGACTAATCTCTGCCAAAATCTATCTCTTACAATAGTACCCGAATTCACGCATACAAAATAGTAACAGTTATAGGAAATTAGTTGAAAGAGAAGGAACCGAATGCCGAAATTCTTCTTTATCACCCCCTCTCCCTTCCCCCATGGGACCAGCGTTGGGAAACACGGCTTTAAATACTAATGAATACTCGTTAAAAAAAGAACTTTAGGACTCCACAGAAAACGTGGATATTTTGCATATACATTTTTATTTTTTTTTCTTTCAAAGTATTATTCTGACTCGTTTATTTTCCTCATAAAGTAGTTAATTTTACACCCAGTTTGCCACGTCCTAAGGTTGCCGCCCCGGGCAGGGGCCCGGCTTGTCCCCCTAGAGCCGGCCCTGGATGAATGCTCGAAGAAAACCTTTGTTGCACTATTACAATGACCGTGACTCAACTATCAGGATGTATAAAAGTAAAACATAGTAAGATAATTAACAAGTTGAATGATAA
The DNA here is from genome assembly GCA_019973935.1 of Trichonephila clavipes. Lineage (NCBI taxonomy): Eukaryota > Metazoa > Arthropoda > Arachnida > Araneae > Nephilidae > Trichonephila > Trichonephila clavipes. Next base: position 62,619 of record BMAU01000875.1, on the reverse strand, counting down.
ACAAGTCAAAAAGTTGATAATTAATAAGTTCATACAATGATGTTTACTCTATACCAGTACTCAACCTTTTTTTCTGCTGGGGCCCATACATATGTCAGATATTTCACGCGGGCTGCAAATATATGTTAGCCATTTCACACGCGGGCCGCATTACGAGGATAAAGGGAGTGGGGTAAAATGTGGAAAATTGATCAAAATATTTTAACCCCTGTTTTGCTTTTTTTAATTACTATTTTTTATTTTTGTCAATAACACTGAATTAAAAGCATTTAAGGAACACCCCTTCACAATTTCTGCATCAGAAAACGGTTTCATATGATTACCAATAATATAACAAATTTCATAATATATCCTTGTTACCACTGAAAAAACATTTTGTTGCTGTCGCTAAGATTATTCAAGAAAGCCTCTTTATTGCCACTTGAAAGAGATCTTCGAGGAAATGTGTCATTGGGGAGGATTCCTGTTTATTGGTATTTTTTTAAATACAGCACTTTCGTGACAAATCAAACAATTACTGACTCATGTCTGTTTTTCAGTACACAATAGTCAACCTCCCAATGGTCTTGAAATGGTATATTTTCTTTTAATATTTTTTGCTTGCAAAATATGAAAGATAGTTAAAAATTAATTCCACCCTTAAAACTATTACTACTCCATTGTTGTCTGTTATGATAAACTGTAACCATCACAAATAGAAAAATAATATCAATTTTCACTCGTACGACATCGACAGCAAAAAGCACAAAATTGATATATTTTATTTTTGGACACCAAACTTTTTATCTATTGTTTTTAAATAAGTGAATTTTTCAGAGCAATGGGCACACTGAATGGGCCAATTAAAAAGGCTCGATGGGCCGCAGGTTGAGTATCGCTTCTGTGTACTGTAATCCCATACGATTTTATTAATTTACTGTACTTATTTACAAAAGGATGGGGGAGATGCCGTAATATAAGAAATGAACAAGAGTGACCGAGCCATGTCACTCTAACCTTAAGGCTACCGATTGCCAATCCGGGACACGGCAGATCCAAAGGTAATGGATAAGGGAAGGATTTCTCATTAATAAGACAAAGAAAAGTTAAAGAGTAAGAGAGTTAAGGGAAAATCCCTCCCGAACCAAAACTGGCGAGGTAAGAACTGGAGGAGGAGGGGGAGCTATGGAAATAGTGGGAGGGGGCGCAACAATTTGAAGTGCCTAGGGAAAAGGGGAGGTTAAAAACGGCCCTGCGGGGCCCCAAAGCTAAATGGTCCTTAATATATGTGACTACAGTAACACTAACCAGGTTTTCATTTCTAAAAAAAGGCCCCGAAGAAGTTTTTATACGGGGCCCACTCAGAACTACCTACGCCAGCGCTCATACCATTCATATAATGATACGAGAAATTCCAAACTGAACTTTTCATTTAAAACGGAATCGCAATCATTGAGTGCGTCGGATTGTTCCGTTTCCTTTTTTAAGTTTTCTATGCATTCAATAACATCATCAAATTATAATTATACGGCTTTCGCCACCTGGATTCTGCTTTCCCACCTTATGTCTGATAAAGTCTTAATAGTATGCCTTAATTTATCTTTGATAATTTTCCAGCGTTTGCTGGAACTTCAAAACAGCAAAAAAAATATTTTGAATAAAACCAAAAAATGCTTTTGTGGCAACTGACGAATTAAAGCTGCGTCTACTAATAACAAATTCCAGCTATGATAACTGCAAGATGTGAAAAATGCACTGGGATTTATGTTTAATATTCGAGTTTTAACTCCACTGTTTATGCCTACTATATTTGTACCATTGCCGTTTCCATGTCCACGACAGTTCTGAATATCTAAGCCTTTTTCTTCTTACTCTCCCAGTATTGCATTGGTCAAATATTCTCCAGTCGTTTCAGTGACAGCAAGAAATACAATCAAGTTTTCTTCTATGCTTGCACTAGATGTACTACAATATCTTAAGATGACAGACATTTGTTCAATTCTACTACAGTGTCTAATGAGGTCGAGTAAAAAAAATATTTCGCCTCTTCTATCCTACCAATCTATTCACTGGTAACTGTGTTTGATATGATTGTAATCAATTCATTTTGAATATCGTTGCCTAAATAATGGCGTGCAAGATTTTTATTATCAATGCGATTTATGTGTTCCCGTAACGTTAGATCATATTTATATATATATATATATATATATATATATATATATATATATATATATATATATATATATATATATATATATATATATATATATATATATTAATTTAAATAAGTCTATGAATTTTCCAGAATGCTTAGTGTCTTCGTCTGTTTTGAGAGATTCTCTGTAACCTTTGAATGCCAGATTATGTTAGGCTAAGAAGCTTATGATATCAATTAATCTCTCAGACAAATTGTACCAATGTTTTTGAGATTCAAGAATTCGCCTTTCATTTTCTTGTTCAAATGTTTTTCCGTGCTTTATTCCCTTCTCTAATATTGTTCATTGGAGAACATATACACTTGCCTCCGAAAGTCTGCGTACAGGAGATCATCTTTCATTTTCATGCAAAGGTCGCTAATTAAAGAAAGTATTTCTGGACCAATACTAATTTTTATTGATTCCTCTAACGTCGTAAATTCAAATAGTACAAGCAACAATCCCCCCCCAATATTACATGAAATAATACAAATATTTATAACTTGAGAACGGCACAATTCGTGTGCGTCAAAAGTCTACGTACACTAGAAAAAACGTTTACAATAATGGATTTTAACTACAATTCAATACTTTTTAAGCTACTCCGATCTTTCTATAACTCTCTCAACATTTTTGAAAAGGATTCAACCTTCTGTGGTTATCTCCCTTCTGTGTGGTTATTTTTTTCCATTCTCTCACTATGACAGATTTGGACAATTTTTTAATGTTATGCGTTCTTCCTGGTTATTCACTTGAATAAATCCGACAAATGATGTTTGTAGGTGATGCTTGTTTCACTGCGCCACTGGCATCTCTATTTACATGCGAAGAACTAACCTCAATATCTTCTGGATTGTGACTTATGTTACTCAACGTGAATACAGAAATCTCAGTGTCAGATTACGATGGAAAGTTTTTGTGATCCAATTTCTTTTTGTGATTTTCGTCGTTTAGTATTAATAGTCGGTGCATCTGGAGTAACTTCCAAATTCAACGGAGACTAGGATACGAATAAATGTTTTTGAGAAGTCGAAGCAACCGATTGATTTCATTCTGTACACTACCAGGTTCAGAATATGATATAGAAACATGAAGCGAGACTATTTCTGCATGCAATACTTTAACCCTTTATCGACCGACGGTACTTATAAGTACTACTCACTTTAAAATTACATAGAATAACCTGTTTTACGAATACTCTGACGATTTTTAATAAGAATATTCTTTGAAATCCACTCTTCCAAGATATATGGCAGCACGGGTTCTATGATCAGTATTTTAGCGGTGAAGGTGAATAGTTTTAAGCAGAAATTGCGTGTTCAGCTGACGGCGTTTTCAGCGGATTACAAAAACTGTCATTTTTGTTTAGAAAAAAAAGTTAATGTCAAAAGGTAAGACTCTTATTTATTTGGTATGTCACTGAAGACCTTAGAAAACGATTTGACTATTTATTTCAAGGGGACACTGTGTTTAATTAGTTTTATATTTGAATATCTTTAATTAATTTATTAGCTCTAACTAATTAAATTTCCTAAAGTTGAGTATTTTGTTTATGTGTATCCCTTAGTTTTAATTGTTGTGATTCAAAACAAAAATATTGCAGTAAATCATAATGCGGTCGATAAAGGGTTAATTTACTTTCTAATGATGGGAAGTCCCGAGCTATGCCCGTCTCTGACCGGGGACTCCTCGCAATAGCCGCTTAACTCCAGCTAATGTTGCCGGACTAAATATGAGCGGAAACGACAAAGTTGAGAAATTTTAAATAAAAGAAAATGAAAAACAATATTTTCACGAATTATTTATTCATATGCGTTTATGCACCGATAAATACAATATCTTTTTTAAAAAAACTCGGTATATATAATTTTTTTTATACCTTATGGCAAAAAAAACAAATACTGATAAAGTTGAGAATTTTCTAATTTATTAAAAATAAAAAAAACCTTATGGCGTGCACTTTGGATTTTCTTTACTTTTCGTTTAATTTATTTTGGGCTTTGAGGCGCGAAGCACCGTGAGGCCGTGGGCAGAGGCCCACACCGCACGTGCCTTACGCGGCCCTGTAGAGAATGCACTAACTGCTTCAGTTTTACGCGTCCATCTCGATTTCGTCAGAATCCAGCAAAATGTTGCAAGTGGGGTTCCTCTCATCAAGGAAAGTGCACAGCTGTACTAACTGTGTAAAGCTATCATCCAGCAAACTCTTCTCTCGGTTCTTTGTTCTTAAAAGAAAAACAAATTATGGAATTAAAGTGTAGGCAGCATATAACATTCAGTGAGGCGCGACGACGATTTCGTGAAACTACTTCCGAAATTTTGCGACTGTAGTTAAAAAAACACACACAACAAAATAATGACATGCAGGAAATCATTGATATGAAATTTAAAAAAATGATGACAGCTTTCCAAACAGTATTACAAAAACAAACGACATTCCTGGTGAAAAATTTACAAAAATCAATGGAAACTGTACTCTCTCACGTATGCAGTATAGTAGATTCGATGAAACGTTGTTCTCCCCCAGGCAGAAAGAAAATGTTAAGTCGCCCCATGGGTCCAGTTCAAGGTTGTTCTGGAAGGAAAAGAATTAATGCGCGTTTCCTAATATATTATTGGAAGGACATGCACCCCGTTGGCAATCCTCTATCAAATATTTAGGATTTCATTTTTCCAAACGGAGCCAGAAAGCTTCATTAAGAAATCAATTAAAGAGCAAAGCATTGAAAAAAATTAATAGCCTTAAGGCTATGTCATGCAAGCATCATGGACCAAGAGCAGTAGATCTGATCAAAATAGTAAATAATATTATAGGCAGTGTTTTCTACTATTTTTTTAGCCATATAATATATAAATGGTCTGATAATCAACTGAAACCTTTTAATGTCATTCAAACTAAAGCTCTCCGAATTGCATTAGGACTTCCACAATGGACTCCAAACATTGTACTTTTAAAATTGTCTGGACAGGAAGTTCTATCAGACAAAATACGAAGACTGGCAAATAAGTATTTCCGTTCTCAAATTTCTAATCAAACATTTTTTTCCATTATATAGTAATAACCCTGACTGTCTGAATCTAAATATTATGGAAGAAGATAAGAAAAAAATATTATAAATATACTAAATCCTATGAATGCCGTTAGTGGTCAAATTATCCCAGTCCCCAGAATAACATCTTTTTCAATATATGTCGATAACTTCAAATTTCAGGATAAAAGTTTACCAATACAAATTATAAATTTTATGAAATTTGATGAAACAGTTGCTCGCGTGATTTCCAGGGCATTTTTATAATAGCCACTGATGTGTTCCAATAATGATCAAATTACATCTATTGCAGGTATTACGGAAAATTCCTGTTTTGCTTATAGAGTCAATCCCAATAATTCTATTTTCACAGCTGAAACTCTGGCTATCTGTCAAGCTTTAGATGATCTGTCAGTTACAAAACAAGAATCTGCTAATTTTATCTGATAGTCTCTCTGTTCTCTCTGCTCTTCAAAATTATTCGATCAAATCCCATAGGGTTATCCATAAATTAGCTAGTAAGATATACATTCTATCGTATTATAATTATCAGATAGTTCTACATTGGACTCCGAGAGACTCAAATATAATGTGGAATGAACAGTCGGATAATTTTGCAAGAACAGTCACAGAGCCCAATGTTTATATCGACTGGATCGCCTCAGAAGACATCCACACAAATATATATCATGAGAATTTTAAAAAAGCAAATGATAACTCCTGTACAAGAAAATATTTCGAAATCTTGGGCAATATTCCAAACATAGGCTCGATCTCTAAGTGGACAAGTAATAGAAAAGAAGGAATCCTGTGCACTCGAATCTTCATCAAAATGATCATCACTCCAGGACTTCTACGAAAATTCAATTTATCAGACAATGCAATCTGTAGAATTTGTATTTGCTTAAACGATTTGTTTCACATCTTGATAAACTGCAATAGATATATTCCTCCTCAAAACCAACTAAAGCATTTTCTCAAAATTGTGTGATCCACATTACAACATTAATTTCAAAGAACTGTTGGAAAAAGCAATGTCAAATAGATTAACATTCAGATTTTTTTATCCAGAAAATGAAATATTTTGATATTTATTAATTTATAAATCCTTTAGTTTTTTAGGGGATAATAGCCTTTGTTGCTCCAAATCCCACAAAACCAGAGAGAACTGAACTGAACTTTTACTGTTTTCCACCTTCTCTGCTAAAGAACATAAACTTAAAGGACACTATGACCAATACGTTACAAAATTTTCGTGAAAACGAATTGTTGGAATAGAAATAAATTCGTCAAAAACAATAACGTTTACTGGGAAAAGTTCAAAAACATGGGCTGGGATTTTCCACCACCAAATCCTCTATTCGAGCCGAAGGTCGATCGCCAACACACCGAGTATCCTTCAAATGTGATTGTCCGTCTATTAGATCTTCTTACGTGTTTGACTACGTCACAGAGAGAGAGCAAAGGAGATAGAGAAATTGATCGGCTCTCTGCAACATGAAATCGTCCGACGTACACAGTTAAACCTTTTAAACAGAAGAGATAAAAAATGGATTTTTGATATAAGTTTTGGGCTTGTTTCAGATTAAAAATTTTGAACCATTGATAGAATAATATTTTGATTGTAGTTGAAAAAATTAAATTTTAGAAATTTGTTTGTATATTAAATGCTCAAAAAACATTTCCTTTACACATTTGATTCTTTCTTTTTTTAAGTAAACTTTCCAATTTTCTTTTAAAACAATTAGTATATTTTTTTAAAGTTAGGAAATCTTGTTATTTAAATATAAAATAAAAATTGCAGAAATTTATTAAAATGGTATTGGATAATTAAACCTAATTTTTAAAGAGTCTTTTCCTCTCTTATCTTTATTTTTATCTTTACCTACTATGTTTACTTTTCTAATTATATATATATATATATATATATATATATAAATGTTGTGTTGGTTTGTGTATGCGCGCATAACTCAAAAAGTTCTGCATGGATTAATCTGAAATATTGACACAACGTTGCATTTGTCTCTGGTCAGGATCTTATGTACTTTTTATTTCGAAATTTTCTCTAAATTTTTTAAAATTTAATTTTTAAGTGATTTTTTGGTATTATGACGTCATATGACGTCACGATTCGCTCTGAACGCGAAAATTTAAACTTTACGCTTAGATTTTTCCAAATTATTGTATAACTCTTCTATGGTTATGTTTATACGTTGTCATATTTATCTATTTATTGTACTTTGATACGTAATTGGGATTATTTTTCGAATAAATCTTTTTTTAAAAATTATTCTTTCAAGAACTCAAATTTTGTTTTGTAGGTTTGGCAACAGTTTGATAGCATTATGGCGGGATGTCTATGACTTTCATTAAAATCTACATCGTGTTTTTTCTGTAATTTTAAGCTAAATTTATTTCTCTTAATTAAGCGAAAATGAAACTAACATAATTGACTTCTGTACGTTACTTATTTTTCTACCAAATAGTAGAGTTTCCGTCAACCATTTACCTGAAATAAACAGACATAGCCAAATGCCGCGATATAACATTCAATGTTTGGAAACAATAATTTTTTCCCACTTGGAGATATTTTAATGTGACCAAATTAATCAACGGAGTTTTTAATAGGAATGTTTTTTTCTTTTTTAGACAACTTTTTAAACTTCATTTGATTCTTACGTATTATCGCAACAATCGCCAACTTTAATGATAACTCGCAAAGTTGGCCATTCCATTTTCCAGATGTTGTACGCGCGGAATTGGCAATCGTGCTTCGTCTTATACAATATCGCTAATAGGTTGCGATAAAACGTAAGTACCTTTCATTTGATGTTAGTATTGAAATACAAATGTTAAAATTAAGATTTTCTGATTTTGAGTCATCAAAATATTGCACCTTATTTTGTTTTTCATTGCTTTATAAGATTATTACCTTCTTAAACAGATTCCATTAGTAATTTGTTAAAAAAAAAATACTGGAAGTTATTATGGTTTGTTTTTGTACGGTACGTAGAGCCACCGCTGTATCAATGATGCAAGAGCCCCAACGAATGTTATTACAATTCCGCTTACATGGTGCTCATATCTGAAAAAGGGCATCAAAGGAATTCGGATACAAGGCCCGCTCAGAGCTGTTTTGTAATTTCATATGTTTTTCTTTAAACCTTCACTTTAACTGCAGTCAATCGTCTTGAGTACATATAATTGTATTGCAGAAACTCGAACTTAGGTCATCATACTGGCCAAGCAAATGCAGTGCGAGGAATAAATGCTGATCAAATTAGAGTAAGCATCAGTGAATGAGCAAAACAGACAGAGGGCTCAAATACATGTTGAGGAAGCAGGTTGTCATAAGATTGTAATTAGTTTTTCTCAAATTTTACTTTCGCATTGATAAAGGTAGTTCAGCTCTTTTTATGTCAATTACTGTTCGTATTGTATATCATTTTTCAATTTATTTTTAAGCAAAGAATATTTACTTTGGATAATTTTTATATATAAAATACTAAATTTAATTCTGTACACTATGTATGTGTTTAGCGAGTAGTATACCGGTTAAAATCTTCCACCTACCGTAAAATCCGGCTTATAACGCGCACTTTGAACACAAAAAATAAGATCAAAATTTACAGGTGCGAGTTATACGCTGGGTATAAAAATGAGGGCTTTAAAAATTAAAAAATAAGGAACAGCTTTACTATCGCCCACCCTAGAATTGAACTAAAAAAATGCGCCAAACAAGTGCGATAAATGATATTGTTTGGTAACCCGTTCCACACAATTTTGGTCCAATCATAGGATGTCGCTTACAGCGCTTCCTTCAGGTAAAACGGAGAACTATTTCGGAAAAAATGTGGAAGATTTTCGAACGCCAAATCCTCTTTTCTAGCCAAGGGTTGATCGCCATTCTTGAGAGGACAGGATTCTAGCAACCGTATGCAAGATTATTACGCGGGAAAATTACGCGTAGTAATACATTAAACTCCGTAGGGAGGGGAGAGGGGGGCGTTTTCTAAATCAGATCAAACCGCTTCTAGAGTTGATTTATTATACAAAAGATTATTTTTTACTGTGGTGCTTTTAAATTATAATTGACCAGTAAGAGATATAATTTGGATGTGAATAAAAATTACAGAACAATATATATATTATTTTACTACCCATGATTTTTTTCATTACTTTTTTCTTTTTTAACTCCTAGATTTTGAAAAAAAATAACTATTCTGTTCTCTTTAAAAAAAATTTTGTGGGAAATAAATCCTGAATTTTTAACAACCAAAACAAGGAAACAACAAGATTTTAAAAAGGATGGATTGTAAAGAATATAAATAGATTTATCTCAAGTTATAACATCAAATTTTCAGCATCTTTCAGAACAAACTAACACATTTAAAAAAAAAAAAAAAAACTGGAAAATCTTAACTTTTATTTTTATACATTAATTATATTTTTACATTTGAAAATACATTTTTAATTTTGTACGTTTTCAGTGTATGCTAATACACTTTTGAAATTTCTTCATTTTTTAAAATTATATTTGGTTTTCTTTTAGTGCTGTATCAGCTTATATATAAATGAATTAAAGAATTTGTTTCATTTAATAAAGCACTTTTATATTTATATCTGTGTAAAATAATTGAATAATATTTTTCTCTAAAAAAGCTATAAAAGATGTAAAAATTCTTATCAATCAAAAAAAAATTGAAGACTTTTCCATACTTTATTTTTCCATATTTTAATCACACTTCTAACAACAATTGTAGCCAAAATTATAATTGACGTAATTTAAGTGTCAGTGTAAAAAATAAAAAAGGTTTTTTTCCCCTGCTTAAAGATAATGATGAGATATTAAATTCTAAGTGTTCTAATTTATTAGGTGTTTTCCGATAAAAAAAAGTTAATAAATATTTAAAAGTACTATATAAATATCCAAAACTTGGAGAGAAAATGATTTTAAAAACATTTTATTACAGTTAAAGGCTGAATATTACATGAACAAGGAAATTCTAGAATGTGAGAATGCAATTACTTATCTCTATTGGTAAAATAAAAATGAATGTTTTAATCAGCACCGAATTTAGATTTATTCAGATTATAGCCGATTCTGAAAAAAGGATAACATTAGAACTAAATTTGCTTAATCTTTCTCTTTAGTTTTCACCCCAATTAGGACAAGTTTACATTTAAATCAAATATTCCTATTTAAATCCTTAATATTTTTATTCTCTCGAGCCTTTAAAAAAATCCTTCTTAAAGTAAAACCTTGAAAACGCTTATCTAAAATAAAATTTCAGTAATATGATGAACTCAATATATGAAATATATGTTATCGTTAAAGAATGTTTAATTCAGTTTTTTCATAGAATAACTAGGTATTTCATAAAATAACTAGACATATCAGTTAAAGTAAATAATAGATGAAGAATTTCATACTTTACCTAGTTATTCCATGAAATATCTAAGGGTAGACCATTAAAGTGAAAAATAAGCAATTTCAAAGATGTTTTATAAATTAATTGATCATAAATAGCTAAAATCTCTCGAAAAATGCATTTTATCTCTTTTGCGGAAGACTAATTGATAAATAATTAGAGAAAGTAGAGATGATATAATTTACAGTTTAAGCTGTTTTTGTGCGATAGATAGGGACCGCATAAAAAATTGCACAAAAAAAAGTATTCAAAAATTTCATAAATTCTTACATATAACAAACTAATTCGTGGAAATACTACAAAAAACTTTTTTTATGCGGTGGATAGGAACCGCATAAAAAAAGTCGCATTTATAAAATATGTCAATTATTTACGAAATTTATGTAAGAGTACTTCCATAACAAAATAAATAATTAAATATTACACATGGAAACATTTTTAAAACATATAGTGTCTCATTGTATATACGGATAAGTCTTTAAAATGCACATACATAATTCATCGCTACTCATCGTAATTCAAAGTCCCGTAATGAATAAGTTCAAAATCGCGCGCTTTCGTCACTTGAAGGTGCAATTTCAATTGATTTATTTTTTGGCAACATAAAGTAAGAGATAAGTTTTTGTGACGAAGGACATGTGGTCAGTTGTTTGTAAATGTCGCGATAACCAGCTATAGATGATTGAAGCCCTTTTTGGAATTTTATACTCCTTTCTTAACTGGAATCTAGTTTAAGAAAATGCTTTTCCAATTTGTTGAAAAGCTGGATCCCTTCATATTTTTATCCACTCTCAAAGAATTTGGCTTCATGTCCGTCTTCATAATTTATCAAATTATTGATAATGTCACTGTCATTGAAAGTTTCGTCTTCAATCAAGCGCGGGATGCTGGATCGTTGAGAAAAGCAACTGAATGCGCATTGTCGGGAGACTGTTTATAACAAATGAACAGAGCGTTTTGAAGTGTCTACATTTCAGTGGCGTAACGTACACCCCCGCATCACGGGGAAGGGTCAGGACTCTAGGGGCCCAAGGCCTGACTTCCGCTAAATACGTATTTACCTAATTTATAAAATATTAAAAGCAAAACCTTACTTTAAGGGGGGTCCTAACATTCTCCGTTACGCCACTAGTAAATAGACAGAAAACATTATAGTGCTCCCGAAGCCATTGAAATTCATACATCGCATAAAAAAAATTTCGCACAAAAAGGAAATCGCATAAAAAAAGACCGCACAAAAACAGGTACGACTGTATTATATTGCTAATATTGCTACTAGTTAAACAGAAAAGGGGAAAAAAGAATGTTGCAAAAATAGATTAAATTAATTATAATCGACAAAAATACATGCTGGGAAGAAAAACTGTTGCTTCGTACAAACATAGTGTAAACTTTTTAAAACAAAAATGTAAGAAAATATTGACTTAAATTTTATGAGATACATTTATTTTACTTTTCATTATTTACTAGCTGGTATACCCGTTCTTCGCACGGGTGAACTGAAAAATTAAACAACACAGATTGAAGGATAAAGAAGTTTTTAATGAGTTAATTTTACGTGAATTGCAAATTAAATAGAAAAAGCTTTTTGCATATCTCAGCTAAACAAAAAAAAAAAAAAAAAAAAAAAAAACACCTTTGTTAAATTTTAAGTATGTAGATCTAATAGCTGATATAAAGGATTTTTTTTTCTAAATTTATAACTCCCCGTAACACTCTTGAGGGTGGATTTCTCAAAATACCTTTCAAATACGTTAATACTTTATACACCGCATTATGATTTACTGCAGTTTTTTTCATACAAAATTTTTTTTTTGGATCACTACATGGAATATTAAGGGATATACATAAACAAAATACTCCACTTTGGGAAATTTAATCCGTTGGAGCTAATAAATTAATTAAAGATATTCCACTGTAAAATTAATTATATGCACCGTTCACTGAAAATAAATAGCCACACAAATCGTTGTCTAAGGACTTCATTAACATACAAAAACATAAGATACTTAAATTTTGAAGTAAACTATTTTTCGGGACAAAAATAATAATCGTTGCAATCCGCTGAAAACGCAATATCTGCTACAAAACTATTCACCTTCCCCGCTAAAATACTCATCATAGAACCCGAGCTGCCATATATCTTGGAAGAGAGGATTTCAAAGAATATTCCTGCTAAGTATTGGTAGAATACTCCTTCTAAGTTGGTGTGATAGTTAGGAGAAGTGGGTGCCAGCTCAGGTGTCTTCCACGTCAGTTGACCATGGTTCAAAATTACGTGGTCCGTTGCCAAAAGCCCTCGTGTAGCTGAACAGTGTGACGTTAATATTCACTCACTCACTCCAAAAAATACAGTACAGTAGTTATAACTATTTTTATACTTAAAAATGCAATATCCGCCTATTCAATTAAAATTATAGCATTATAATTAACTACTAACGACAAACAAATTTTGAAAATTTGTCCAAATGATGCAGTGTGAAAGAGAAAGTTTATTTACTTTAAGTACCAGAACCGATAAAAGCATTTATTTTGAAAAAAGATCAATTTCTTACTACCAAATGTGCATAATAAAATCATAAAAAAAAAATTCAAATAAAGAGAGATTTATAACAACCTCTCCCTTCAAAACTTAGTTTTATTCTGAAATAAAAAAAAATAGGGATTTTATGCTGATCACAGGAATTAATTAGAAGCGAGCACCTTGCGTAGCCAAAACAAAAAGGGTTTCTTCACAACAAAAAAGATAGATAAATGCTGTCGTGGGCTTTTTTGCAGCGCACGCCAGAATTGCTTTCAGATGGCAGAATTTTTTTCTTACTTGACAAATATCGTTCTCTTTTGGACACTTCACACAATATCTTTATAAATTATAGCCTATGTGTTATTCTGATGTATAAGCTATATTACTGTAAAGTTTCATTAAAATCCATTCAGTTGTTTTTGCGTGAAAGACGACCAAACATCCTCACAAACTTTCGCATTTATAATATATATCTAGATAGATATCTAGATTAGGGCAAGGATTGCCATGATGACACTTTTGATTGAACTGCTTATTATTTTTGTAACAAGCACACTGTTTAGTATTACACTGTCCCCGTCCTCTCCAGACAGCGCGGGCTTCTGACGTGAGAGACACACCAAATCAAAATGACCAAAAATATCATTTTTTAGTTTTATTTAGTTATATTCTTGGCATTATTATTTTTCGATTGATATAGAAACTGAAAATTAGAAACTCTGTATAAAACTTCAATTGAAAAATATAAACAAATTAGGGAATTCGACCATGTCCTCTTTATAGATAAAACAATAAGCTTTTTGATTAAAAAAAAAAGCTGTTATAAAATGGAAAATAATAACTAAAAAAAAAGGTGTTGCAAATGAAGCAGGATATTTCTGAAGTACTACATTAATGCATAATCTTTACGAAAAAAAAGTTTGAAATTCTATTACAAATATATTTTTTTAAAAAAATACCAGCTTTATTATCTAATTATTTTGTTAATTAATTTTGAATAAATAATTTGTAATTCAATTATTGTTGTTGTATTAATTACTCTGCTTTTAATAATACACCTTATTTGCTAAATAAACACTTTTAAACTCTTGACAGTATTATTTCATCATTTCACTGAAACAGGTTAGGGATTTGATAAAATCACTTCTTTCCTTTGGGAAATCACCTTACAGAGAGTTCTTATTTTAATATCTTGCGTGAATTGATCATCTTCCTTAGGGATTTGATGAAAGGCCTAATTTGATCATTTCCCTGCGACATATGTGTATTAATTATGTGATTATATACAGTATAAAGAAAGATTTACCTTTTAACTAGCTGTATTGAACCAAAATTAACGATTCGCAATTAAATCTTGCTTTTCTTGGTATAAATATTTCGTACAAGAAAAAGTTTAGGTATTTGAATTCCTTTTTAATCACATGACAATTTATATGAAAATGACACTTATAAATTAAATAAGGCTTAATTTCACTGAAAACGGGGTGACTCTCTCTCTCTGTTTTTGAATACAATGAACACAAACATTATTTTAAATAAATCTTAAGAAGTTGATCAGATCAAACAACAGTGTATAACGTCAGATTAAATTCTGATTGTTAAATATAATTAAAAACAGTTGGGGGGTGATTTATTATTATCAGTGAACTATCAGTTTATTATATCGCACTATTCTGCTACACCAGGGTTTTTGGTGACAGACCACGTAATTTTGAACCTTGGTCAAGTGACGAAGACGATACCTGGGCTGACACCCCATCACCTGACTTCCACACCAAACCCACGGGAAGGCATTGGAGCCTCAACACATTTATCGTGCATCAGCCGCTTCTGTACGGCGGGTCTTCAGCGTTACTAGTCTTGAACTCATGACACGCCAGTTGCGAGTCCATTAATTTGACCACTAGGCTACCGTAGCCTATTGATTTATTAAAATTTAAAGGATAAATATATTAAAAATGAATTTATTAAGTGTGAATAGGTGCTAAGAGTAATTATATCAAATTATACTAACATAATTTATCTACTTCTATTTTTGCTGCTTCGCTACTATGGTCTCATCTTGTCTTAACCTGAGGATCATTAGTTCAGAACTTCATTTTTTTTAAAAAAAAGATCTGCAGTTTTAATTAAGAATCTTCAACGAGTACTAAATAAGAAACAGTACGAATTTGTACAGTGATTAATAGTATAAAAGTACTACGCGTACAATAACCTGACTTTGCGAAGGAGGGGGTGCCTTACAGACTTCGTTACGCTACTGAGTTTCAGCAGTGTTTTGCAGAATCGTTCATTATTAATCGTTGGTTGTTAATTCAAAACAAGAGTCTGTAAAAAAAATTTGTTTTTTTTAAAAAAAAAAGGCCTAAATTGAATAAGTATTAATGAATGTTTATGAATGTTTAGTAAATTGATTTGGTAACTATTCTTTTTTTAAAAACATCGTATGAAGTGGGTTCTTTTTTTTTTTTTTTTGCATTTGGGTATTTTAACCAGTTAATTGTGACACCCCCGATTGAGAGCGTGTTACTATATATTGATAAAGGTCATTTTGCTGAAAAAATGTTCAGTAAATCATTTTTGAAAGTACCACTACCTCCAAAGATATTTATAACAAACTAAAAATGTTCTTAGGATGCCAATATTATATCAATGAAAAATATAACATCTTGTGCTGCAGTTGGGGCGCCTATTATGATGGGAAAGACAAATGGTTGCTTAAAATTGATGAAAGATAATCCAAATATGCTTCTTGCGTATTGTGTCATTAACAGGAAAAACCTAGTAGCTAAAAACATTTCACCTGTTCTAAATGAAATACTTAATTTAGTTATAAAGTCTAACAATGTTATTAAAGCTAATGTGAACGTCTCTTCAAGTTATTTTGTGAAAAACGAAATGAAGACTATGTGAGATTTATACAGATGACTCTTGTAAAGGCTGCTTATAAAAAGTTTAGGAAACTATTTGATACTATTAGTGATTTTTTAAGCACAAATCCTGAAATGAAAAAATTATTAACGATCAATGGCAAAGCTCATTTCTAAGTTATTTAGCTGATATTTATGAAAAGCTAAATATATTAAGTAAACAACATCAAGGAATAAATAAAACTGTTACCGATGCAAAAGTGAAGATATTTGGTTTTATTATATTACTTCAATGGAACAAAATAAATATTCCTGCAAAATGTCAAGTCTTTAGGTCTAAAAATTCAGAAGATATCGTGATGAGTGAATCACTCTCTCCTTTATATATGTAATGTTTCAACATCAAGCTTTTGAAAAAAAAAGTTTTATTCAGCGAGCAATCGACACATCTTTCGCAGAGAGAAAACGGAAGCCAAATGAAGATTTTAATTGGGCTGAAGAACTTTTTATATCTAGAACTTTTAAATAACTCTTTTTAGTTTGTGTTTTTGATTTGAAAATGGAAGGTGGCAGCGTACATATGGAGTCAATTAAATTTAATGAGCTGAGATTAAAAATGTTATGCTTAAAATATCTTTTCTGAGAAAAAATCGGGAGTTTAATTTAAGACTCGAAGATGCTACGGAAAATAAAAGTTAAATGGTAAATATAGAGGATTTTATTTTAGATCTAATTTAATTATCCTTGCATATTGATAGATAAATTTTAATAATTGCGGTATCTGATCAGAACAATTTGCTGTGATATGTATCAGTATGCAATATTGCATCGAAATTCATTTTTAACAATTTAAACGATAAGAAAAATTAATAAAAATAAAGAAAGGAATGGTGTAACTTCATCTAAATTATCTTCTTCACTGAAAAGTTTTTTAGAAAAATTCTTTATCTCCCTATTCAGCACAATTTTTTTACTGAAAAAATAAGTAAAAAAATGTAACATGTACAAACTTTTTTACCTTTATCCTCAAATAAGAGAAGGAAATAATATTTGAGAAAATGAATTGAAATAACATTGAGGAAACATTATCTAAGTACATTTTGGCTGTGAGTGAGGAGAATAAATTTCTGGGGAAAAGATGAGAAAGAAAACATCTGAGAAAATTTCTATAAAATGCAAACAAAACGATTTCAAGTTATAATGATCAAGAGCTTGTGGCCACCGTTGTTTCTGTCAGAACTTGGAATCCTAGTACCACTGAAGAACCATCGTGTAGAATGACTGATACACACTAAATCTGTGGAAGATAGAAGTACTCACGTTGGCGTGGTGTGGAAGTTTGAAGAGTAGGGTACAAAATCAGCTGGCATCTTCGTCATTTGACCGCAGTTAAAAATTACGAGAGCCACATTGGCACTTAAAAACTGTACAAAATTTGCAATAAAATTTGTTACTCTTATTGGTAAACTAATTTAAATTTTGCAAAGCTAGCAGTGAAATTTATGTGTCGAGGAGGCATGAAGACGAAAAACAGTTTCTTAAAATTGGCCTTTAATAATCAATCATAAAGTCACTCTGCTCGTTACTGGAGCGATAAAAACAATAAGTTCAAAAAGCAACATTACCAGAGACATCCGATTCGAACCGTCTTCTAATATTGTAAAAATTAATTTCTAATCTAAAATGGTGATGCAACCTGCAGTTGCATTGCCAACCAGCCTTTTTCTCCCTCTAAGAGAGAAACTACTCACACACTTCTTATATTTCCGTTTCTCCTTCCTTTTTTAAAAACTAACATGAGCCGAGTTTAAATACTAGCTCGATTTGCATGGCAGTTGCTGCCAACCTCAAATCACGAAACTCAAAAAGATCGGGTTCGAATCGGTGTGCTTACTTTCATTGAGATCATGGAACGGGATTGGAAAAACAACACAAGGAGATCATAAAAATTTGGATCCGATTTTTTTAAATGTCTAACAATCGGCCCCCTTTTTCCAATCTCGCACCATTATCTCTTACAAATCAGTAAATTTTAATCTATAAATCACATGTTATACAATTTAACACAAAAATACATTTTATTCACAATCTTTATTGTAATAAACAAACTAATATTTTAATCTTAAAGAAACAGTCTTATTCTCTAAAAAGAAATAATTTTCTACAAAATTCTAACAATTTTTCCTTTACCATGGGTTTGGTAAAAATGTCCGCCAAATTATTTTTGGTACCTATATATTTAATTTGGAAAACCTTGTCGTATATCAAATTCCTTAGAAAATGATAACGAACATCGATATGTTTTGTTCTATAATTTTCTACCGGTAACTTTGAAAAACTTATAGCAGCTTGATTATCACAAAAACATTACATTTTCACTTAATTCCAAATTTAAACTTTTATTATTAAGCTTATTAAACTTTTATTATTCCAAAATTAAACTTTTATTAGCTAAATGAATTCCTTAGCTGCTTCTGTTAAACTAACATACTCAGCTTCCATGGTCGACAGACTAACGGATTTTTGCTTGAAGGTTCGCGATGAAATTGGAGTTTCGTCTATAAAAGTTATGAACCCTCCTATCGACACTCGATCATCCCTATTTGTAGCAAAATCTGAGTCTGAATAACATCTTAGTTTTAATGATTTAACTTTTGAAAGTTCTAATTTGTATTCTTGAAATACCTCGTCAAATTACTCACTTCGTAATTGTGTGTTATCTCGCGCAACTAAGCGGGCCTTGTATCTAACAATTTTATTATTTTCATCATATTTAATGGTATAAACCCAACGGTTTTCTAAAATTTTTATATTATCCGGATGATCAACTAAATCCCAAACTTTACGTTCCATCATTACGTTAATTTCTTTATCCATTGCATCACGCCATTTAGATGCGTCTCTGGATCTTATCGCCTGTTTGTAACAATTAGGAATAGTTACTTCAACCATAAGAGCTTCTTGTTGCTCTGACAAATCTGAAAATCCCTGGGATTCGGCATTATTTTTTCTAAAATTAAATAAACTAGGATCATACTCAATATTATGCCTCTTACAGTATCTCTCTATTTCGTTAAAAGATTTCAATCGGGTTGCTTCCCCTTCTATACTATAGTATACGTTAGATCCAGTTACTTTCCTACCTATATTTCAAATCCACTTAACCTCTGTACATGGGATCAAGCTATGATTATCGGAAGATACATCTGGTTTTTCAGATGTTGAGGGCGTTTCCGTACTTGTCTTTGAAACTAAACGACTCGTTAATGAATCTTTTACTCTATCAAAATCATCCTCATCATCATAATAATCAGGAAGATTTAAATTATATCCAAGGTTACTATTAACTTTTTGTCTAAAATTAATTCCCCTCTTATTTTCATCGAATCTTACATTAATAGTCTCGACTAATTTATTTTCATCTATCAACCATATTCTATAACCCTTAGTACGTTGTGCGTATCCTATCATAATTCCTATTTTCGCACGCATATCGAATTTTTTTTTAATTTGTTTTGGCACACCAGCGTATGCCAAACATCCAAAAGGTTTTAGATGCAATACCGATGGTTTTCTACCTGAATATTTTTCGAAAGGCGTTTTGTTACTGTCTTTGTGACAAATTCGATTCCACGCATAAGTGAAACAAAGTAATGCTTCTCCCCAAAACTTATAGGGAACTTCACTAGACTTAAGCAATGTTTTGATGCCATCTAGAGCGGTTAAATTGAATCTCTCCGCGACCCCATTCATTTCTGGCGTATATGAATTTGTTACCTCATGCTTTATACCCAGTTCTGTCAAGAAATTATCCATATCCTTATTACAAAATTCTAGTCCGCCATCAGTTCTAACTGCTATTACCTTTTACTTAGAAAACGTTCTGCTCGTTTCTGAAATCTTATAAACGTATGAAATACGTCAGATTTATTTCGGATGGGAAATACAGTCACCTTTCTTGAATAATCGTCAATTATACTCAAGAAATATTTATTACCGCCTTGGCTTTCAGTTGGCATTGGACCACAGAGGTCCATATGCAACAATTCCAATGGACGTTTTGATCTTACGGCCCCCGTTTTTTTGAATGAAACTCTCTTGGACTTTGCTAATTTACACGGTATACAATGAGTCTTACCATTATCATTTAAGAGTGGGAGACCTTTTACACTATCATTTTTACTAGTTTTTATCAAGTAATCGTTATTAACATGACAAAAGTGTTGATGCCATATTTCTATTGATCCGTTTTTGTTTTAGCGGTTACATCACTAAAAAACTAATTTCTTTACTCTTTGGTATAATATAATGATCTGGCTTAAAAAAATACAAATGTTCATGGCGTGTCGCCGAGAACAATTTTATCCAGTCTTTATTAAAAACATTAATTTTACCTTTAGTACCCACAAAATGCGCACCTTTACTTTCTAATCTGGAACCGGATAATAAATTTCTCCTCAACTTAGGATTAAATAATACATCAGTCAAAGTTATTTCATGAAAACTCCCCTTATATTTTACCCGAAATCTAAGTGTACCGATTCCTTCTACGGGACAACTTTTATCCCCGTTACTAACGACATTTTCATGTTAGTTATCGGTTTAAGATCTAGAAATAAACTCTTGTCATTACAAAAATGACTCGTGGCAGCAGTATCTATTATCCAAACACCTTTATCAAACTCTGTGTTAAAAGTTTCATTTACAGTTGAAGGAGATTTTGGTAGAGACTTTTTCTCTTTACAGTTTACTTTAAGATGCCCGTACTTATTACATACATAACACGGACCTATAGTCTTAATAGATTGTTTAACATTTTTAATAGTTTTACAGTTAAATACCTTACCACCTTTCTTTTGGTAATCATTCTTGCCATTTGGATCTCCATGAGCTGCAGCCGTAGCACCAGGTAACGTCTTCGACTTCTTCGAAGTGAAACTGTTCAAGTAAGCATTCTCCGCTTTCTCCAAATCTTGTTTCATCAACTGAAGACGATTGGCTTCTAATATCAGCTCTGCTTCAATTTTGACAACTCTGAAGTCCTCTTCTTTCCATCTGTAGATTTGTTGCATGGTAGACTGGAATTCCTGAGGAAGCCACCTTATTAATTGAAAGCCTATGTACAGGTCGTCCAATTTATGACCCGCTTCTTGTAGTCTGGTTGCCGCTGTCTTTACACGAGATATGAAGATTCCAACATCTTCCCCTGGTTGGTATTTTGTTCCAAAAAATTGATCTAATAGTTGAATTACCCTTGCTCTTGTGACTGGTTCTAAGTGATCTTTTAATATCTTCCATGCCGCTACTCCGTCAGTTGTTTCCGTTATCAGATTTTTCAAATCTGAACTGATGTTAGTATAGATCAACGTATAACATCTATCCTTACGAAGTTGTAGATCTAATTTTTCCTTGTATGTTGCTTCTTCATCAGGTTGCTCTGTCTTGGTCTGTATTATAAACTGCCAGCAACCATAATGCATTAAGAGTACTTGCATATCATGCTTCCATGTGTTCCAGTTGTTTTGAGTCAACACTGATATCTGGTTGTTAAACTCCATATCTGTTACTCGATTTAGCGTACTAGCAACAGAGTTCATAAAAAATAGTTCTAGACTGGAACAGTATTTAAATAGACAAAGTTCATGGCCTGGTTCAACTGCTTAGCCTGTCTCGACACAGTACATGGACTGGGCCCATAACTAAATTTGTTACTCTTATTGGTAAACTAATTTAAATTTTGCAAAGCTAGCAGTGAAATTTATGTGTCGAGGAGGCATGAAGACGAAAAACAGTTTCTTAAAATTGGCCTTTAATAATCAATCATAAAGTCACTCTGCTCGTTACTGGAGCGATAAAAACAATAAGTTCAAAAAGCAACATTACCAGAGACATCCGATTCGAACCGTCTTCTAATATTGTAAAAATTAATTTCTAATCTAAAATGGTGATGCAACCTGCAGTTGCATTGCCAACCAGCCTTTTTCTCCCTCTAAGAGAGAAACTACTCACACACTTCTTATATTTCCGTTTCTCCTTCCTTTTTTAAAAACTAACATGAGCCGAGTTTAAATACTAGCTCGATTTGCATGGCAGTTGCTGCCAACCTCAAATCACGAAACTCAAAAGATCGGGTTCGAATCGGTGTGCTTACTTTCATTGAGATCATGGAACGGGATTGGAAAAACAACACAAGGAGATCATAAAAATTTGGATCCGATTTATTTAAATGTCTAACAATATTCTTATGGAAATTTAAAAGAACATTCTTGTATTTTTTTTTTCTTTTTCTCGTGCCCATACAGGAAATTTATGAAAATGAAACGTCTGGTTTCCTGGCTAAGTCGGCAGCCAAGCGGGGGATTGAAATATCAGTTAATATTCCAACATCGTTTTACAGGAAACAGAATAAAGAAAATGTTGTCTATGTTTGGAACATTCTGCACGCGCAATCAACTCACTCTGAAAGAAATTTTTTTTGACCATTTCACAAAGACTTGTGATCACTTTGTTCGCAAATTGTATAAAATCATACAATTCTTTACTGCTCATGGTAATTTTAAAGTGTTCTTCAACAGATTTCACCTGTGCTTTTCCAAACTTTATGACTGGAATGTAGGTGATGAGCAGTGTTGAACATCTTATCCTTTTTTTGTTCAAAGTTTAAGAAAGAAAGAAAATACCTGAAATCTTAAAATCAACTGGCCTCCTAATTTTTCAGTTTGGTTCAGGTTAAGCTTTGTTCACATTATTTTGTATCTTTATCGATTGGATTTTCTAAAATTTTTCATTTCTCTGTTTTTGTAACTCCCTTGTGTTGGTTTTGTTATGTAATTTTTTTATTTTGTATAATTTACTTTTTGTCTTTGTAACTTATTTGTTTTTGTTATTTAATTATTTCATAACTTTTTTTTTATTTAATTATTTCATAACTTTTGTTTTGTAATTTACTTTTTATTTTATTTATCTTATTTTGTTTGTTTTACTTACTTCTGTATGCCTCGTGTGATACTTGTGGTACACGAGAATTATTTTATCGGTCTTCAAATAAAAAAAAAATTCCTAAGTGAGACAGGAAACGCATGAAATGAGGGGATGGTCCTCCGTAGAGATTGGGAGGTCAATGTCAGGAAGGTCATTCATTGTAAACTTGCGAGCTGAACGATTCAAGGGAAATTCCTGAAGGAATGGTAAACTCGGCGCCCATAATTGGGACATATCTTTCTCCCAAACGTAGAAAAACCTTTTTTTTTTCTGGATTGGAGTTATTTTTCTCGTGTCCATGAATTTGGCAAGGAAAAATGAAAAGAAAATGGTGGCCTGGGTTAATTTGAAAGCATAGAGTTAAAACGACCATTTTAATTAATTAAAACATTTGTTTTTATCTTTATTGAAAAGCAGTGAAGCAATGGAATCCAATACACGAGTCATACATTTAGCTAATCGTCAATAATTAAATTCATTAACTAAAAATTGAAATAAGCAATTTGAATAATTAAAAAAGGACAGTGACATTGATTTTAATAATAAAATACTATTGGAAAAATTATCGAATTGACTGCATTGATATTCACTTTTTAATAAATTTAGAAAAAAAATTGAATGCAAGGGTTTATAACATTTCATGCCAATTGAAAAAATTTGACTGTTAACTAACTCCCTATTGTAGATGCGTTGTGGTGTGGAAGTACAGAGAATGGGTTACCATCTTTGACCTCCTCACAAAACAATATACGTAGATAACATTTCTAATCCTTAAATATTGATTAAAATATTATAAACTTGAAACAAGTGTACAAAATGTCAATGAAATTATCCACCAATATATTAATTGATTTATGTTAATTGTAACTGACAACGATTGCAATAGTTAACTGTGTGATCAAATGCAACCTTATAAAATTTGACATATTTTAAAGTTTAAAAATTATCTAGCAAAAATTCAGAGCAAATGATTAAAACATTGTGTTTTTTCTTATGTAATATCTTATAAAAAATTCTTCCAAAAGCCTACAGCTGATTATAAAAATTGAGAATGCATACTTAATTTGATCCATGTAAAATTATTGAAGGAATTAATTAAAAGGTAAAAAAAATGTTTTTCATCACAAAAGCTCCAAAAGTAAAAAAGGATCATCAAGAAAAATGTATATTTTTTTGCAATAAAATAAAATTTTCTGTTAAAATGTGTTTTTTTTTTATTTATTCTAATTTTATTTGTATATCTGAATAAATTGAATACTTATTTATACTAAAAATTAATATATAATTAAAGTAAATAGTCAAAAACGTTTTTATATTAGAAATGAAAAATAGTTTTACAGTAAAATTATAAAAATAACAATTCAAAAAAATAAGATATATACATGATAAATATAGTACATATTAAAAATAGATTTATAGTAAAGAAAATACAATATGTGTAATAATGAATAACAGATAAATACTTTAAAAAAATGAGTTTATTTATTCAATACTATTTTCAAAAATTTCTATAATTTTCTATTCTATGTTTGAATAAGAGGATTCTTCTAATTATAAAAAAATCAACTTCTTTAAAAAATAAAACTGGAAATTTTCTTTTTAAAAGAAAAGAATTATGCGTACTAGAGTTGCTCTTTTAGCGCGTTTATTGCGTACATACAAATCTCTAATATTTCAATATCTTTTACTACTTTAAAAACATTCTTCTAAAACTGTTTCAAAATTTCTAATGCAAAGTTATGCCGAAACTAATATCAAATATTCATATTTTGATGCATTCTCGTTATCAGAAGAAAAAAAAATTTTGCACTATTTAACAAAGCGGAGGATTTGTAGTAACACTCACACATTTCCAACACTCAAATACGTCATGGCTTGTGACGTAAGCAGAAGTACTAAGTTGTAATAAACGACCCCTCATTTAAAAGAGACTCGCTTTATTTGGCTATCTTGGCGCATTTTCTTTTCTATCCCGAAAGCGAATAGGGGGGCATCATTTCCCGCTCAGACCTCGTGTAGTAAGTATCACTATTGGGTAAGAAAATTTAGCACGCGTTTTTTGTTAAATAGTTTTTGTCTTTTGTCGGGTCTTTTTATTAAGAATCGCAGCATCCATAATGAGCAACGTCATTGTTAAGTTTCAGCTGCTTTTGGGTGCCAATTTAAAATGGTGTTTTTCAAATAAAAAAGGAAGTTTAGGTAAGCAGGGTATTGCAAACGAATACTTTTTTTCTCAATGTTTGAGGAACAAGAGATTTTTAGGAACTTTTTGATGGAGAGTGGCCTAATAAAAAAGCGTGATTCGGGAAAGCTGTGTTTGGTAGCTGTTCACAAGCGTACTCAAACTTTAATGGAAATCATTACGGAATGGATAGAGCCAGGCACGACAATTATTGCGGACTGTTGGAAAGGTTATAATCACGATGTGTTGACCACAGAAGGATTTAACCATCTAACATTCTATCATTCGTTGAACTTCGTTGATCCAGATACGGGTACTCACACAAATACTATTGAAAGCACGTGGAGGCACGTAAAATCACGATTTCCCCAATGTAATAGGTAAAATGTTGCCACTTTTTACTTGGCAATGTATATGTTTGAAAAGAGTTGCCGTGCTTAAAACATTGATATATTCAATGCATTGGTTGAAATCATAAAGGAAATAGATTGGGAAAATTTTAAATATAAACTTTAAAGGGTTTGCTTTGATTAGGGATTGCCGACATTTTCCTTCTTTTGTATTTGTGTTTGAAGGACAAAAAAAAAATTTTAAAGTACATATAAAAAAAGCAATATATATATATTTATAAATCATTAAAAAAACAATAAAAAATAAAAATGTTGCTAAGCTATCAAAAAAATGTCCTTAAATTTTCAGTACTGTGATATAAGTGTATACTTAATTAACCATTAAAATAGTTTTTATGTAAACACTAATATTACTATGTGGAGTGACATGTGAAACAGGGTCCTCGTCCCTCACTCTGGAAACTGTGCAGTTATTATAATTGCACAGGCTAATGGTTTCGCAACTTTCGGCTTTTTTTAGTTTTTGGAAAAGAGCATCGTTAGAACTCTCCCCCTCTTCCTCGTGCATCCCGCAAAATTCTGTTTCGGTGAAAACGAGATTTTTGAAACACATTGTTTCCTCGGCAATCGGAAAAAGAACATCCACAGAAGTCCCACTCCCCCGTGTTTCCTCGGCAAACTGGATGTTAACCCTGTTTGTAAACACGGTCTTTGGTGTGGATTGGCGTCTTTGGCGCCCCAATAGAGTTACGCCAAGTTGGATGGGTGGGCGATACTAAAGCTGTTCCAAAAATAAATGAGCATAAAAAAGTTATACTTCTAAATATTTCGAAATACTATTTATTTAAAAGACATGACATTCTTATTGAACTTAAAAGGTGGTAGTTCTAAAAGTATACTATTTTTGCAATTGCTTAGATAAACACCTTGAATAAATCGCTTCTAAACATAACAGCATTGCATTTGTACATTTCAGGTTTCTTCGTAAAAAAGGGGTGCACATTATATAGCGAATGTACCTAAAATTTAAAAATTGCAGCTTGAAAGTATGGGTGTGCGTTATATGCCGGACTTTACGGTATTTTATCTTTCTCCAATGAATCTAAATTAAATTAATATATAATTTTTAATTGTACTTATATTTTTCTTTAGTCGGCCATTTACCTAAAATCAAAAGACATCGCCAAATACTGCAATATGCATTCAATAAGGGAAGAACATTCTAAGCCAGTTTGTGCACAATATTAATACTTTTTGCACTTGGTAGTGAATTTTTCCACGAAATAGTTATTGTAGTTTTTTTTTTAATAGTTGGGGCAATAACATTAGACTCACGAAATATCTATTTTGTGTAATTTCAAAATTTTATTTGGTGTTACTGTGAAATATAAATGGAAAAATTAAGATTTTCTGATGTATATTTTGTGTTTGTTTTGATATTTATGTATTATCGCAACCATATTGGCAACATTAGCACTTAATTGCCAATTCACCGTGTATGATGCGAACAAAATCGGGGTTGATATAGTTGCAACAGTACCCAAGAACCTTTGTTTGCAACTTTTTTTGGTGATTTTATCAAAATGATAATTTGTTGTTAATAATTGGTTTTTGATAGCTTTTTATCATTTAAGTTTGTTATAGCTAGCTAGCTGTACCCAATCATGATTTCCTGTGGCTCAGTCTGATGGAAAAGAAAGAAATAACTGCTTGCACTTGAGGTATGATTTTTTCTTATAAAAAAATGTGAAAATATACATTAACAAAACTTTTCTAAACAGATTGATTTCATTTGTAATTTGTTAACAGAATACTCCCAAGTTATTATGGGTTGTTTTTTTTTGTCATGGTATGAATCTAAAATTATTTGCATTGTCTCCATAGAAGAGGTGCCAAGTTTGAAAACAAATTAAATGACTCTTCTTGAGGTGAAAGGGTTAATTTTACAATGCTTATGAGTAGACATTTTGTGTTGCTTTATTGTTTGTATATATACAGAAATTTTTGTCTGCTGTGCCTGCTTTAGAACAGTAGTTGCCATTTTTCAACACTTCATGAACCACTTAATGTATAACTTTATAATTAGCGTTTCACTAATAGGATTGACCTCTATGTGGTGGAGCACTATAGCTATATTTACGTCTTTATTTAATCTTCTATGCCCTGAAAATAAGCGGTAAAATCCTAGGAGAGCCCACACCCTTGGCGACAAACCAAAAAAGGCGCCAAGCCAGAACAAGATGGTGCCAAGCGAAAGCGACAATGGTGGCAAGGAAATATAGCAGGATAAGGTGGATGCATAATGAAAATATATGTAAGCAATACAGAAATTAAACATTTGAGATAAAAAAAAATATAAAAACAGTACTTTCTTACTGCTGGAGGGGACAGCGTAACAACAGATTTTAAAAAAAGTCTTAAAGGTCTCATCGCTAAGCGAATGATCGTGTGAACGCAGCCATATTTATTCTGCGAGGTAATGGTCGAACATACATTCGGCGTGGCTGGCACGATTTCGAAGAAAGCGTTTTATTGCCGACCATGTTACATCATACTGATCATTACATTTAGGACATTCATAACTCGAAGCAATCAATCCTTCCTTCATACACCATTCAATCAATTCTTTCTTACCTTTCGCAATCAACAAAGTAAAAAATTCTAAAATAGATTCCCTCACACACGCAACCAGCCCAGAGAGCAACAACAAAATGAAATTCGAAATGCGCACCCACAAAATACAAAAATGCTAGAAATAGTTAGGGTGTTCGTATGTAGTGTTTAAAAGTAGGGTTACCAAGATGGTGCAATTATCGCCAACCAAAGTAATTCGCCCCAAGGGTGTGGGCTCTTCTAGGAGTGAACCAAATAAGCTTCATGAAAAGCAACAAACTGAAGTGTTTTGCCTACAATTTTCCAAAAAATGGTTGAGGTTACCAAAATCGCTAACCTCAGGAATTATGTTTTTTTTGTTTAGTTATTTCAGTAACTAAAAGCTTTTAGTAAAGAATAATTCCTGTTCCGTAATATGTTGTTTTGTTGTTCATCTTTTTTTAAACTTAATCTCTTCATAAAAGTATAAATAATTTCCCAATTTTTCTGCATACCATCCAAAATTTTTCACGCATCACCAATTGGTGACTGCTGCTCTGTAACACACATCAGTAATTATGTATTAGCATGACTGTAACAAAATTGGTGCCATGTATATCGTACCTTAATATCTAAACATTAAAGATTCTAGCAATTTTTTTATGAAAAAAGAAATGGAGGGAAAATGTTGCGATTTGCATGGTGGTAATTTGGCTATGGTGATGCTAATATTTAAGTACACAGATAAAAAATAATTGTCCATGTGAAAAGCTGTCTGTGTCTAGATACAAACCACTCTGTTTTTAAGATAGGCCCTTAACTTTGTTGATAACAATTGCTAATACTAATTGAATTGTGAATTGTGCAAAAATACTCCCATCATTATCAACACTTTGTCATAGTTTTCTGCTGCAAAATCCGTGTTTATATTGGAATTTTCCTGGCGTATTCGATTAAAAATACCTTCAGCCTCTCATTGCGTTGAATTTCAGTTGTGTCAATTGATTCACGTTTAAAGTTAAATATTTCATTAGCATTTTTTATTTTTTCCTTTTCTTTTTTGTTTCTGATTTTTTTTTTTTTCTTTTTTTTTCATGTTTTGAAATTTTATATGTTTTTGTTTTAATTTTCTTTTCTTTTTAAGTGTAGTTTTAAGTTTTTAAGAAATTTTATATGCTTTGTTTAAATTTTTTTCTTTTTAAGTGCAGTCAATTGGCTTCACTACATAAAAATAATGCCTTGCGGGAAATCAAGCTTAGGTTGTCATACTTGCAAGGCAAAAGTACTACAATGAGTGTAATTGCACATCAAACTGAGAAAGAATGGATATCAGCAAACAAGAAAAGCAGACAAAGAATGTCACAAACACAGGCTGAGGGTGCAGCTGAGCAACATGCAGACAGACTTGAGGATGCACATTTGCGAGCACATCATTCGTGTTTTACAACATCAGAAAGATGTTAACCAGAAATAGCACATCTGCTTCAAACATGATTTTGTGGTGAGCAGTCACACAATAACAGTCAACTTGCATCCCGGTACAACCCAGTGGAAGATTCTAGGTTCAGGCAGCATGTTCTCATTTACACAATGATGGAAGTGTATCCTTATTGCAATGTTCTAGACTTTAAGGGAGAAACCAAAGGAATGTTTTGTACCACTGAAAAAATTAAACTGCCTCAACACGGAGAACAGAGCCATTACAAATTTTACTTGCTAGATATACTGCGGAATCAAAACATATCCAATATGACATCTGGAAATTCAATTCATGTTTCCAAGTGACATTGTTTGGATAAATATGCATTTGTGAACACACCTCTGATTTAATAAAAATATACATAAGCATTGTAAAATTAACCCAATTCCCTCAATGAATCCAGAGTGGGGCCATTTAAAAATTATCTTCAAAATTGAGGTCGCCACTTTAAAGACAATGTAAATAAATTTAGGTTCATAACATGACATAAGGACAAAAATAAGCTGTAATAACTTCAAGCATTTGGTTAACAAATTATAAATATCAGTTTAGGAAAGTTTTTCGTATATATATACATTTTTTTTATAAAAGATCATACGTGCAATGTAAATTATTTAACATACTGAAAATATGTCCTTTCTGTCAAACATGACTGAGCCACAGCAACGCGTGGCAGGGTACAGCTAGTATAAATGTATAAATGTTGTGTTGGTTTGTGTATGCGCGCATAACTCAAAAAGTTCTGCATGGATAAATCTGAAATATTGACACAACGTTGCATTTGTCTCCGGTCAGGATCTTATGTACTTTTTATTTCGAAATTCTCTCTAAATTCTTTTAAATTTAATTTTTAAGTGATTTTTTAGTGTTATGACGTCATTCGACGTCACGATTCGTTCTGAATGCGAAAATTTAAACTTTACGCTTAGATTTTTCCAAATTGTATAACTCTTATATGGTTATGTTTATGCGTTGTCATATTTATCTATTTATTGTCCTTTGATACGTAATTGGGATTATTTTTCGAATAAATCTTTTTTTTAGAATTATTCTTTCAAGAACTCAAATTTTGTTTTGTAGGTTTGGCAACAGTTGGATAGCATTATCGCGGGATGTTTACAACTTTGATTAAATTCTACATCGTGTTTTTTCTGTAATTTTAAGCTAAATTTATTTCTCTTTATTAAGCGAAAATGAAACTAACATAATTGACTTCTGTACGCTACTTATTTTTCTACCAAATAGAGTTTCCGTCAACCATTTACCTGAAATGAACAGACGTAGCCAAATGCCGCGATATAACACACACACATTCAATGTTTGGAAACAATATTTTTTTCCCACTTGGAGATATTTTAATGTGACAAAATTAATTGACGGAGTCTTTAATAGGAATGTTTTTTTTTCTTTTTCAGACAACTTTTTAAACTTCATTTGATTCTTACGTATTATCGCCAAATTTAATGATAACTCGCAAAGTTGGCCATTCCATTTTCGCGGAATTGGCAATCGTGCTTCGTTTTATACAATATCGCTAATAGGTTGCAATAATACGTAAGTACCTTTCATTTGATGTTAGTATTGAAATACAAATGTTAAAACTAAGATTTTCTGATTTTGAGTCATCAAAATATTGCACCTTATTTTGTTTTTCATTGCTTTATAAGATTATTACCTTCTTAAACAGATTCCATTAGTAATTTGTTAAAAAAATACTGGAAGTTATTATGGTTTGTTTTTGTCAGGGACGTAGAGCTACCGCTGTATCAATGATGCAGGAGCCCCAACAAATGTTATTACAATTCCACTTACATGGTGCTCATATCTGAAAAACGGCCACAAAGGAATTCTGATACATGGCCCACTCAGAGCTGTTTTGTAATTTCCTATGTTTTTTTTAAACCTTCACTTTAACTGCAGTCAATCGGCTTGAGTACATAAAATTGTATTGCAGAAACTCGAAAACTCGAACTTAGGTCATCATACTGGCCAAGCAAACGCAGTGCGAGGAATAAATGCTGATCAAATTAGAGTAAGCATCAGTGAATGAGCAAAACAGACAGAGGGCTCAAATACATGTTGAGGAAGCAGGTTGTCATAAGATTGTAATTAGTTTTTCTCAAATTTTACTTTCGCGTTGATAAAGGTCGTTCAGCTCTTTTTATGTCAATTACTGTTCGTATTGTATATCATTTTTCAATTTATTTTTAAGCAAAGAATATTTACTTTGGATAATTTTTATATATAAAATACTAAATTTAATTCTGTACACTATGTATGTGTTTAGCGAGTAGTATACCGATTAAAATCTTCCACCTACCGTAAATTCCGGCGTATAATGCGCACTTTGAACACAAAAACTTAGATCAAAATTTACAGGTGTGAGTTATACGCTGGGTATAAAAATGAGGGCTTTAAAAATTAAAAAAATAAATGAGCATAAAAAAGTTAAACTTCTAGATATTTCGAAATACTATTTATTTAAAAGACATGACATTCTTATTGAACTTAAAAGGTGGTAGTTCTAAAAGTATACTATTTTTGCAATTGCTTAGATAAACACCTTGAATAAATCGCTTCTAAACATAACAGCATTGCATTTGTACATTTCAGGTTTCTTCGTAAAAAAGGGGTGCACATTATATAGCGAATGTACCTAAAATTTAAAAATTGCAGCTTGAAAGTATGGGTGTGCGTTATATGCCGGACTTTACGGTATTTTATCTTTCTCCAATGAATCTAAATTAAATTAATATATAATTTTTTATGGTGCTTATATTTTTTTTTTTAGTCGGCCATTTACCTAAAATCAAAAACATCGCCAAATACTGCAATATGCATTCAATAAGGGAAGAACATTCTATGTCTGTTTGTGCACAATAATAATACTTTTTTGCACTTGGTAGTGAATTTTTTCCACGAAATAGTTATTGTAGTTTTTAATAGTTGGGGCAATAACATTAGACTCACGAAATATCTATTTTGTGTAATTTCAAAATTTTATTTGGTGTTACTGTGAAATATAAATGGAAAAATTAAGATTTTCTGATGTATATTTTGTGTTTGTTTTGATATTTATGTATTATCGCAACCATATTGGCAACATTAGCACTTAATTGCCAATTCACCGTGTATGATGCGAACAAAATCGGGGTTGATATAGTTGCAACAGTACCCAAGAACCTTTGTTTGCAACTTTTTTGGTGATTTTATCAAAATGATAATTTGTTGTTAATAATTGGTTTTTGATAGCTTTTTATCATTTAAGTTTGCTATAGCTAGCTAGATGTACCCAATCATGTTTTCCTGTGGCTCAGTCTGGTTAAAAAGAAAGAAAAGAGAAAGCACACATTTATAATATCTTTAACTGCTTGCACTTGAGTTATGATTTTTTTTAATAAAAAAAATGTGCAAATATACATTAACAAAACTTGTCTAAACAGATTTATTTCATTTGTAATTTGTTAACAGAATACTCCCAAGTTATTATGGTTTTTTTAGTCATGGTATGAATTTAAAATTATTTGCATTGTCTCCATAGAAGAGGTGCCAAGTTTGAAAACAAATTGAATGACTCTTCTTGAGGTGAAAGGGTTAATTTTACAATGCTTATCAGTAGATATTTTGTGTTGCTTCATTGTCTGTATATATACAGAAATTGTCTGCTGTGCCATGCTTTAGAGCAGTAGTTGCCATTTTTCAACTCTTCATGAACCACGTAATGTATAACTTTATAATTAGCGTTTCACTAATAGGATTGACCTCTATGTGGTGGAGCACTATAGCTATATTTACGTCTTTATTTAATCTTCTATGCCCTGAAAATAAGCTTCATGAAAAGCAACAATCAACAAACTGAAGTGTTTTGTGTACAATTTTCCAAAAAATGATTGAGGTTACCAAAAATCGCTAACCTCAGGAATTATATTTTTTTGTTTAGTTATTTCAGTAACTAAAAGCTTTTAGTAAAGAATAATTCGTGTTCCGTAATTTGTTGTTTTGTTGTTCATCTTTTTTTAAACTGAATCTTCATAAAAGTATAAATAATGTTCCAATTTTTCTGCATACCATCCAAAAATTTTCACGCATCACCAATTGGTGACTGCTGCTCTGTAACACACATCAGTAATTATGTATTAGAATCACTGTAACAAAATTGGTGAAATGTATATCATACCTTAATATCTAAACAATAAAGATTCTAACCTTTTTTTTTATGAAAAAAGAAATGGAGGTAAAATGTTGCGATTTTTGCATGGCGGTAATTTGGCTGTGGTGATGCTAATATTTAAGTACACAGATAACAAATAATTGTCCATGTGAAAAGCTGTCTGTGTCTAGATATAAGCCACTCTGTTTTAAAGATAGGCCCTTAACTTTGTTGATAACAATTGCTAATACTAATCGAATTGTGAATTGCAAAAATACTCCCAACATTATCAACACTTTGCCGTAGTTTTCTGCTGCAAAATCCGTGTTTATATTGGAATTTTCCTGACGTATTCGATTAAAAATACCTTCAGCCTCTCATTGCGTTGAATTTCAGCTGTGTCAATTGATTCACGTTTAAAGTTAAATATTTCATTAGCATTTTTTATTTTTTCCTTTTCTTTTTGTTTCTGATTTTTCTTTTTTTTTCATGTTTTGAAATTTTATGTTTTTGTTTTAATTTTCTTTTCTTTTTAAGTGTAGTTTTAAGTTTTTAAGAAATTTTATATGCTTTGTTTAAATTTTTTTCTTTTTAAGTGCAGTCAATTGGCTTCACTAGATAAAAATAATGCCTTGCGGGAAATCAAACTTAGGTTGTCATACTTGCAAGGCAAAAGTACTACAATAAGTGTAATTGCACATCAAACTGAGAAAGAATGGATATCAGCAAACGAGAAAAGCAGACAAATAATGTCACAAACACAGGCTGAGGGCGCAGCAAAGCAACATGCAGCCAGACTTGAGGAAGCACATTTGCGAGCACATCATTCGTGTTTTACAAGATCAGAAAGATGTTAACCAAAAACAGCACATCTGCGTCAAACATGACTTTGTGGTGAGCAATCACACAATAACAGTCAACTTTCATTCCAGTACAACCCAGTGGAAGATTCTAGGATCAGGCAGCATGTTCTCATTTACACAATGATGGAAGTGTATCCTTATTGCAATGTTCTGGAATTTAAGGGAGAAACCAAAGGAATATTTTGTACCACTGAAAAAATTAAACTGCCTCAACTCAGAGAACAGAGCCATTACAAATTTTGCTTGCTAGATATACTGCGGAATCAAAACATTTCCTATATGACATCAGGAAATACAATTCATGTTTCCAAGTGACATTGTTTGCATAAATGTGCATTTGTGAACACACCTCTGATTTAATAAAAATATCCATAAGCATTGTAAAACTAACCCAATTACCTCAATGAATCCAGAGTGGAGCCATTTAAAAATTATCTTCAAACTTGAGGTCACCACTTAAAAGACAATGTAAATAAATTTAGGTTCATAACATGACATAAGGACAAAAATAAGCTGTAATAACTTCAAGCATTTGGTTAACAAATTATAAATATCAGTTTAGGAAAAAGTTTTTCGTTTATATATTTATACATTTTTTTTATAAAAGATCATACGTGCAAAGCAAATTATTTAACATACTGAAAATATGTACTTTCTGTTAAACAAGACTGAGCCACAGCAACGCGTAGCAGGGTACAGCTAGTATATATATATATATATATATATATATATATATATATATATATATAATATATATATATATATATAGTATAATAAAATAAAAGTGAAGAAGTGCTAGAATCTACAGTGCTAAAGAAGGAAGAAATTGGAATTCACCAGACATAACAAATGTAGATGCAAAAAAGTCTTTGGACTAAACCGGAGACCTATTATGATTTCTAAAGCTGTCGCTGAATTAGCCCAACAATTTAGGGTTAGCAATGCTTTATGGATCCAACCTTCCCCGTACAGCAGAAATTTTCGACATAACAGGGAAAAATAATAATAATAAAGCCATCTTGAAAAGTTAAGCCAATTACAACACGTGGATGATGAACCTGATATTATAGTAAAAAGAAAGTAAGAAAAGAGAACAACAATGAATCTCTCAAGGGGAGGAATAATAATAAAAAAAAATTATAGAAAAAATTAGGATAAAAACTTACATGTAAAATAAAAACTGGAACCCTCTACGTTAAGATCCCACGCGAAATGACGTAAAGGACTGAAACGTCAACACAAGGAAAAAACAATGGCACCACCTGGATAGTTATATTGCAATCAAACTAACCACTAAGATATTTTAAAATAAACTAAACATAAGAAGTTTTAAATAAAATAATGAACAAAGTTAAGGATATATAATATGAAATAGAAATATATTTTAAAGTAAATTTACTTGGATAATTTTATACTAGATAGTTATATTGCAATTAAAATAAGCGCTTAAAATATTTAAAAAACTTTTTTAAAAAATTACTAAATAGAAGAATTTTTAAAAAAATATTGAACTAATAACTGTAACTAATATTATTCTATAACTCTTTGCGACAACCTCCGATGATCGCATCTGTGGGCAATTTTGAGGCGTAGCGTTAAATAAAGAGCACTTTTTGAGTTCCTCACACCTCGGGCATTCCTCTTCGGCACGGTCAAAGGAAAAGAAATTGCTTGTCATTGGTAGATGTGCAATGACGTCATTATTCTGGATTGCCTGGTTTGGAGTTATAGCATTTTTCTATGCCCTAGTGGTTCATTGAAACATAAAAGTTTTGACCCCATTTGGGAGATTGTTTTTCAAGCAGTCTTTTCTTCCGTGTCTTGAGTAAGCAGAAATAAACCCCCAAACTCCTTTAATCCTGATCAATCAAAAATTAAAAATGATATCTCTTACTCAAATGCCTTAAAAGGAAACCACCAGATGGCACCACCAACTGAAAAGCCCGTGTCGGCCGACTCAGAGCCCGAGACAACTCCAGCTCCCCCCCCCAAAAGAAATTGAAAATGATGATAGCGGAACCTTCGGGTTCATGGACGCTATCATCAAACTGAAAAAATTCTTTGCTGAAAACCCCTCTCTCATTGAGTTGGGTAAACAGCTTAGAAACGCCCAACCCCACGAAAAGATTGACGTTTTTTACCGTCACATCGCAAGCCACCGATAACGGGTACGAGTTGTCTCGGACCCCAAATTTTCCTAAGATCCAAGAAACTTCAACCTACCCCGCCCCCCATGCGAGTAGCCGCCTCCCGATTCGTCGAGAGAAACTCTCGCAATGACCCTCAAAATCGACCGCTTCGGCGGCCGCCTTCGGGAGGAGGGGACCGGCTCGCCGTCCCCCTCCTCCAACGTTCTTTACCGCCGACTTCGTCGGTAGGCACTGAGTCACTTTCCCCTCGTTTTCCTACTGGCAATTCATTTTACTACAATTTTCTTAAATGATTTTTAAACTCAAAAATGGGCAAATTACCGATCTAAAGTCGCTCCCCAATTCTGACTGATAGAAGATCAAGATTTCCTTCGGAAATCAGGCGCTTCATTAAGCCTTCAACACCTTGAGTAGCTAAATTCCCTTGCGTAGGAAATTTTCACTGTAAAAATAACAATCGGTTCTTTTTTTGATTCACGTAAATCAAAATATTTTTAATGGATTCAATTTTGTAGAAGAAATATATATTTGAGCTTAGTAAATGAGGAACTCAATTACAAATAAAAAAATTGTTATATAATTTTTAATAATCAATTTCCTGTGATTAATAATACTTTGAAAATGAATTACATGTTTCGAGTTTTATCCTTATGTAAGAAAAAAGAAGTCACTTATAAATAAAGAAAATTTATGTTTTTTTATAATATATATTTATTGGTAATATTAATGTACATTTTAAAGGTAAATGAATTCGTTCTTATATCAGAATGAATTTGTACAGGCAAGTGATATTTTAAATTATTAGCTTAATTTCATTTTTGTAATTAGTGATGTTTTTTGTGTATGTGTGAAAGACTCATTTATTCCCATTTCTATAAAAATTCGTCTAATACTCTGTTTCCTTTTAAATTTTAGAATTAAATTTACTGCAAACGTTTTAGCTATTATAAACTTAACTATATAAATAAACTTATACATAACTTTTTTATTTTCTCTATCTTTAGTAAAATACTTTAAATAAAGTGATTCGTGGCTATTGTATAAGAAACACCTCACTGTTCTAACTTCCACATCACATCCATATTATTCGTTCAAGTTATCATCGACACATTTATTCACATAATTCTCAATTTTTGCAATTATTTTAGAGGTTTCCTCTTCTAACATGCTCACACATACAAATCTTCATTCAGGGTTTAAATCAAAAGTCCTGAAATAGAGTACCACTTGAATCCCTTCATCAGGGGTTTGTTATAGAGAATAGTTTGTTTTTATAACAGGCAAGTATAATGAAGATATAGTCATTAATGGAATTTGGATTCATCTTAAGAAGTATTTACTGATCGATGTTGTGTCACTCTCGAAGCACATCAATTTTCTCCTTTCCTAAAGTATGTTTCCTCCTGTAAAGCTACTGCTCGAGAATTAATACGAAAATATGACATAAAATAATACGTTTTCGAGCAAAAATAAAAATTAGCCATTAAATTATAATTTCCAAAAACTTATTTAGATTTTGCATATTATCTTACAAGAATTTTCACACACTAATTATTGACTTTCTTATAGTTACAATTAGAGATAATCAAGAAAGTATAATACGTAGCAGAAAACATTTAACGAAATCATTTAGAAAAATTCCTTTTTCCAACATTTTCATTCTTAGAATATATATATGTATATATATATATATAATATATATATACACTGGCCTCAAAAAGTTAAGGTACAACCGGGTTTTTGTGTCTAATTTGCAAATGAATGAATATAGAAACAAAAAATTTGGAGGATATGTGCATTAAATAGTTTTTTATTGAATGCGTCATAGAAATTTGTATAAGTGTATTGCAAAAACGATTTATAACAAAAAAAGCAATCTCTGCGGAAAAGTCCATTCTTGTCGAAAACAGCACATCACAGTGTTATGTGGTAAAATGGCATAAAAACAATACAAAAATGGGTTCTAATAAGGAATGTGTCCACCCCTAATTTGAATGCATTGGCGGCATCGATTTCCCATGCTGTTTATTAAGTTGTCGGACACCGGAATAGGAAGCGAAGACCAGACACAGAGTAAGCCTTGTTTCAGCTCATGTAACGACCTTGGAGGAGGATTTAAAGCAGCAACCTCTCTGCCAAGATTGTCCCAAAGATGTTCTATCGGATTCAGGTCTGGAGATCGAGCTGGCCATTCCATTCGTTCCAAACCGTGATACTCCTCAACAATCCGAGGTCGTGCATTATCATCCATCAGAATGAAGTCGTTACCAATAGCAGCAGCATATGGGTGGACATATGGATCAAGGATCTCATCCCGATATCTAAGACCAGTTACGGTTCCTCCATGGAACACATGCAGGTCAGTGTGGCCACCGAGCGAGATCCCTGCCCAAACCAGGATTCCCCACTTCTATAACTGTGTCTTTCAACAGTGTTGGATTGATGGTATCTAGTGCGCTGCTCCCTCCAGATCAGTAGACGCCCTGAATCACTCTCCATTGTAAATCTGGACTCGTCTGTGAACAGCACAGAAGCCCATTGTTGCTGCGTCCAAGAAACATGTTCTCTTGCCCAGCATAAGCGGTTCCTTCGCTGTCGTCCGTTGAGGGGAACGCACACAACTGGTCTTCTTGCATACAGACCTGCATTGTGAAGACGATTTCGCACCGTAGTAGCGGAGATTCTTCTTCCTGATGCTTGAAAGTGGTCTGCAGCGAGCTGCGGCACAGTAGTGGTTCTTCTCCTTCGTGCCGAAAGAGCTAGAAAACGGTCTTCTGCAGGTGTTGTGGCCACGGTAGCCAGCCGAGTGGTATAGGTATCGGACCGTGGCTTGCTTTGTCACGGGTTCGAGCCCAGTACCACTAAAGACCCGCCGTGTAGGGCAGCGATGCACGTTAAATCTGTCGAGAGCTGAAACGTCCTCCCGTTGGTGTGGTGGGGTAGTTAGGAGAGGGGGGTGCCAGCTCAGGTGTCGTCCACGTCACTTGTCCATGGTTTAAAATTACGTGGTCCGTCGCCAAAAGCCCTCGTGTAGCTGAACAGTGCGACGTTAATATTCAATCAATCAATCTGCAGGTGTTGTAGCTCGTGGTCGGCCTGGAACAGGTCTTCTGGACACAGAATCTTCGGATTGGTATTGATCTCAAAGTCGCTGAACAACACTACGAGACACATTGAGACGTCTAGCAGCATCAGCCTGCGACAATCCCATTTCCATCCATCCAACTGCCCGCCACCTTAACGAATTGTGTAAACGACGTCTCTGAGACATTTTCTAAACTCTATTGACTATTGTCACCGAAACTGCCAACAACTGTTGAAAATCAACACAACTTACACACAAAAGTACGAAAGCTTGATATTTGCATACTCACTCATAAATATACGTTCTTTTCTATAAAATAAAAGTGGTAGCAATCGGTTTTGCATTAATGTTTTTAAAGTTCGTTATTATCATTCATGTAAACTATGCATTTTATTGTTACTGCCATTTTTTTATGGTGAGCTTGGAAAAACATGTTGTACCTTAACTTTTTGAGGCCAGTGTATATATATATATATAGTAGTAGTAATTTAAAGTTTATTTTAAAATATCCAGAAATGGGCTTAATTTTCGAGAAATATATATCTTTATATTCACGTGGGTTCTGGTATCGTTTTAAAATGTATTTGTACTTTCTTTCCATTTTATTTCGTTATTTATGAGCACAATGGCGTTTAAAGTATAAAGTACGCACTCGGTAAATTTTTGAAACACCACTAATATTATACGAAAATGTAAGAATTTTTTTAAAAAAATTGTTATTTGTCAGTTAACCCAACAAACTAAACATATATGTCTGAAATAAAATAACCGTAACAGTTATAGAAACAATTACCGTAAAGGCCGGCGTATAACGCACTATTTGAACACAGAAAATAAGATCGAAATTCATGAGTGCGCATTATACTCTGGGGAAAAAATGTTAACTTTAAAAATAAGAAAAAAGCTCCTGGAAAAAAAAATTAGACTTCTACATATATCGAAATATTGTTCAGTTAAAAGAAATCAAATTCCTTATCAAATGTAGATCTGGAAGAGTACACTATTTTTTTCTAATTTTTTTTCTTGGAATAATACCTTGAATAAGTGATTTCTAAACATATAGAGCCAGGACTTCGAACCGTAATTTTTTTGTTCCAGTTCAACTATAAAAAAATATATCGTTTCTCTTCCGGTTTCCGTTCTGCCAAAAATAAAGGTTTTCGGTTCAGATCTGAATGAATAATTTTACTTTACGTATATTCTTATTTGTACTACAAATATAATTCTATCGTAAACAAAAATTAAATTCTATCAAAATTAGGAAGACTTTTTATTTTTTTTAAAAAAGTCATCAGCAAGTTCATTCAACTGAATTAAATTTGATTTCTACAAGTAGTTACATCAAGAACTGAAACAGAAAGTACTAGTGAACACAGTGGCGTACCTACCAATGGGCTAAGCGGTGCCGTGCACCAAAGCCCTCAATCGGGGCCCTCGCACCCTGACCGCCAAGCAAGTCGAACTTGCGATAATTTCTCCCACATTTAATATGTGGCCGCGGTAGCCGAGTGGTATAGGTATCGGACCGTGGCTTGCTTTGTCACGGGTTCGGGCCCAGTACCACTAAAGACCCGCCGTGTAGGGCAGCGATGCACGTTAAATCTGTCGAGAGCTGAAACGTCCTCCCGTTGGTGTGGTGTGGTAGTTAGGAGAGGGGGGTGCCAGCTCAGGTGTCGTCCACGTCACTTGACCATGGTTCAAAATTACGTGGTCCGTCGCCAAAAGCCCTCGTGCAGCTGGAACAGTGCGACGTTAATCTTCACTCACTCACTGAATTCGACGTATGTACTTAACACGTTCGCTGCCGGGCGCTGCGCTATAGTAGGACTTAACGTAAAAATAAACTTACAATCCCATGGAAGCGCAAGTTTTAGGGAGATATTTCAGTAGCCAATCCCGTGTTATCACGGAAAGAACTGATCAACATTTTTCCCCTCTTTAGTTAGCGTGTGTGAAAAACTAATTTCTTTGGCTGGTAAGAGAAGATTGAGCTTAGAGAAGATTGTGCTTAGAATTAGAATGACGCGTGCATTATATTTCTGAAAATATTTTTGAAGTTTATTTATTTTCACATCACACAGAGATCAGAGCATTTATCTTAGAAATTCAGCAATGTTATACTAACTGGTACATCAAAAGAATTATAATTTATTGTAACTTTGTTGTTGTGGCTAATGCCACCTGTCTGACGTAGTCAGAACGAGGCCCACGAAATTCATCGTGGCATGGGCAAGAGGTACGCTTGTCGTTGGCCTTGAGCACCATACAGGTGACAGTGCAATTTGAGCTCGGTGAAACTCCCCGAAGGGACGATAGATGGCGACACGACCTCTATCTCCACCTCCACAATTTCTGCAAGTGAACTGAAGGGTATGGAAATATTCTCCAGTTCCTGCGCTTATGAATAAGCCCACAAGACTACGGACCCACTGATTTAACGAGCACGTACTCCGTGTGCACTCGTAGGGTATTTGGTGACATCGAACCCAGGCCTTCCGGTCTGGAGTCCGATGCTATAACCACTAGGCTACCCACGGCCTAATTGTAACTTTAAAATAAGGAGCTAACAAGTTTAACTTCTAACCATAAAACTAATAAAATAACCTTTTTATATGAAAGATGAAAAAGTAAGAAATAAATGTGTTGTAATTAGTCATAAAAGAACAATTAAACACGAATAAGAATAGTTTTTTCCTTATATAAATAAGTAGTATATTCTGCACGAACTTGGAACACCATTTCTAAAACAGAACACTGTTCTAATCAATTGCGAGCCCCAAACAGAGATTGTGAAGAACAGAAGGTGTTCCAAGTTCGTGTGCGATGTTCGCCCGTTCTATCGAGCGCACCGAGAACAATGCTGAAATAACCCAACCTAGTTCATTTAAAACGCGAACCAAAATAGTTGCACCAGCACCGTTTTTACCTAATGTTTAGAGCTTGATTTCCATGGGACACCACTAAGGTATCAAGCTGTCCCTCGTTTTTTTAAAGTGGTGTTCACGCCTCATAGACAAACAAAAAAGAGTTGAATATGAGACGTCCTAGTCCACTTAAAACACCAACAACTGATCAATATATAGATTTTTTTTGTTCGGTCAAACCAAACAGTTTTTTAAAGTTATGATCGACGTTAGGACAAAAGCATTATATACAGTTAAATATTTTTTTTGTTGTTGTTGGTTCGGTCAACCCAAACAGTTTTTTAAAGTTATGATCGACGATAGGACAAAAGCATTATATACAGTTAAATATGTTTTGTTGTTGTTGGTTTGGTCAAACCAAACAGTTTTTTTCTTGGTAGATATATAGATTTTTTTTGTTCGGTCAACCCAAGCAGTTTTTAAGTTATGATCGACGATAGTACAAAAGCATTATATACAGTTAAATATTTTTTTTTTTTGTTGTTGGTTTGGTCAAACCAAACAGTTTTTTTCTTGATAGATATATAGAGTTTTTTTGTTCGGTCAAACCAAACAGTTTTTTTCTTGATAGATATATAGATTTTTTTTGTTCGGTCAAACCAAACAGTTTTTTATAGTTATGATCGGCGTTAGGACAAAAGCATTAGATATAGTTGCATATTGCAACCGACACAATGGAAAATACATCTAAAAACAATAAGGAGTAGGGAGAACAGAGAAAATAAATTTAAATGTCCTTATGTCCATATGAAAGCGTATTTAAACCATCTTCACACACAAATATCTTATCATAATAGGCTGAAAGCGATGTTTTGTTTCGTATAACTGTTTCCAATACATGTTTCCGAGATACAATAGAAAATTGCAAAGGTTTTACTCTTGATTCCTCTTCGAGAATGGTTTTATAGTTCTCGTGAGTTATCGAATTTAATGAACTAGAACGTACACCTTTAGCTGTCTTTTTACAATCGTTTGCTCCATATAAAACGGAGTACATTTTTGGTTTGATTCCGACAAATTCTTGAATAGGTGTACAGATTTCATTCTTGAGAGTACCTAATTTTTTCCGCAATTTGTGTCGTTAAACAAAAAATGTTCCACAGGAAAATTGCTTAGATCTAATATTTCGGAAAAATTATTTTTTAGATCCATATATGCATCGTTAGTGTGTATATGCAAGTAAAGCGAGTCTGTGTCCATGTACAATAACTCGCATGAATTTTTGTAAAACCGTTTGAAGTTCGTATAGTACAG
The DNA here is from genome assembly GCA_019973935.1 of Trichonephila clavipes. NCBI lineage: Eukaryota > Metazoa > Arthropoda > Arachnida > Araneae > Nephilidae > Trichonephila > Trichonephila clavipes. The sequence goes on along the minus strand of BMAU01000875.1, from coordinate 18,576 downwards.
ATCGTACATTCGTAATTTGGACAATTCTAAGACCGTGAAAAACCGACGTATATCGGTTTATCTAAGTACAAATTTAGTTTTCTCATTTTAAACAATGTGTAAAATTTTCATTAACAGGCTCAAAAAACTCTAAACATGGACTAGACAATAACTTTTGACTTGTATCCTGTGTCAAAGCACCCTTTACATTAATTCGTTTCCGTACATTTTGCATAGTCTTCCAAAGAAAGCGTTGTTTAATTTTTTAAAAAATAATTTTTCAGTCGCTGCAGTACTTTGATTGCGTTTTTGATTATTGAAATTTATATATTCTCTTAGCCAAGGTTTTTGAGAAAATGTTAAAATTTTATGGATTTTTTTTAATACTAATCCATGCTCAAGATAAAATTTCAAATTCATATAATGAACAACATAATTCTTTTAAAAAAAGAAATTTGGCGTGAGTTTTATAGCAGGCAAAGTAGATTTTAAATTAAATTTATCACATAAACGTTTTTAATACGGTGATAGCATTTCGTAAGAAATCTTCAGATGCTCTGGCGCCATCGGAAGATCGTTCTGCTCCTCATGTATTGAGGGAGGCAGTTCTAAATCCACTTCAAGGATGTATCCTTGAGAGAAACTCGGGCTAGTATTAAAAATATCAAACTCTTGTTGTTCTTTGGGTGTCAACCATGCAAAATTATTATATGGCAATGGCATGCTCATTGCATATCCATATAAATTTACACAGTCTAGAGCTAAAATGTAACTATGCTCCCTTGAACTATCATAAGCAGGAATGTATGGGTTATTTGCTTGTGCAAATCTTTTGCCAACTAAGCAAATTCCTCCTCTCATATTACTTTCGAAGAATAAATAATCATTTACTTCGGAAAGCAATTGGAGCTCGATTTTGCAAAATTTTAGACCTGCATCAAATGTCAAATCTGAGAGGGATATATAGTGAATAGGGTCAAGCTCATAGTTTTTTAAGCTTAATTTTCTGAAATTATTGAACACTTCTGCTAACAAAATAACATCAGTCAATTGGTAGAGCTTAAGATAATCGGCGAATGTTTTGCAATTAAAAGTATTATAAACTAGAGTCGCATGTGCATAATCATTGTCGCTTATATGTGATTGCGTCAGCACGTTGAAAACTTTATCTTTTGAGGGGAAACTTTTTGATGATAATTTAGATAAGTGATCCAAATATGAATATGGAAAAATACCTTTGCTTTTCAGCAAATTGCGATGTTCAAGATCCCCGAAAAAGGCATCGAAAATTGTAAAATCGTGTTGCGAGATACTCAAGTTGCGAACTAAAGCGTCCAACGATGCATCAAGAAATTGAAAAGAGTCAATAAATTTCAAATGATCTAAGGTGAACATTGTCAATTTCTCCATATTCAAGGGGATCACACTTACTTCTTTCGCAATGTTTTTCGGTAAATGCTTTAGCAGCAAATGAGTATCATAGTTACGCGAATTATGAATCACGACGGGAATGAAAAACGTTTTTCGATGTAATAAATTACAAAGTTGTTGCTCCATACCGAGAACACGATTAGAATCATGAGAATGATGTCGTACACGAATCGATTTTGCATCGAAAAATTTGCAGCAAAACACACACCGATACTCGCTATAGGAGCTAGAATCATTTACTTCCATTTTGTTCACGCGTCTTAATTCCGCAATAAATTTTGAACTAATTCCCTTAAGCTCTACGAAAAATTTCTCAACTACATTTTCTCCCGCATAATAGCTATGATATAAAATATCATTTTCATAATCGACTACTACAAAGGCATAACTCACAGGGATATGTTTTTCGATAGGCGTGGTGAAGGATTTCGTAGGATTGGGCAATGTTGAAAATTTTGAAAGCAAAATCAGCATAAATTGCATAACGATGCTCAACACATTTGTTGAAATGGTTGAATTTTAGGCTCAAATCAGAAGGCATCGATAATCGCTGTGGTTTATTGTGCAAACATAGACGCTGATGCGACTCTAATGTGCTTTGACGAGTAAATCCAGTTAAACAATTGACACAAAAATAATTCGTGTTGGATTTATGTCTAAGTAACCTATTAAAATTTTTGATTGCAAAGTAATGATTATCATATAATAATAAATTAACTTCGCCTTGATTTGGTTCACCGATATACATCGGATAGATTAAGTTTTCAGCATAGCCGAACACATTTACTTTCAAATGATTGGCTTTTTCAAACGATTTAATATTTGAAAGCGCCACTGGAAAATTTAGCATCGAATAATCGATTAATTTTAAATATGGTTTGTATTTAGAAATTCTGTGAGCGTTCGATGTTTGGGGAAAGAGTATTGCTAGCACAGCATATAAAAAACATTGATTAGATGAGCATTGTAGATTTAACAAAGCATGTTTATTTTTAAGACTAGGAGGGAGTAATGCATTCGTACAGCCTCCTGCTATCTCTGGAAAATTGCCTTCATGAACATCTAAATATTGCACTTCATGTAAACTCCAGCCACTACCATTGTAGATAAAAGCATCGATAGTGTTTTGAATTTTTGTAAACGCTCGACTAATGCAAGGCATGATTTGCGAAACCGCTAAAAGTCTTGCAGCATCGCTACAGAAATAAAAGCTTTGGTCTAGGTTTTCTTCCTCAATTACTTTGCGAAATATAATATTGAAGCATATGACGAATCTCTTATTCTTAATACAGGTCCTTCTCGGCTTAGAAGATCAAAAAGAGCTGTTCGACTTTCTTCGAAAATACTTTCGATATCGATAGAATGTATTTCAGCCCTCCAGCTGCACACAGCTCCGCGGAAAGAAGAATTAATCGTTCTAAAAATCACATTAAGTTAATGAATTTGCTATTTCTCCCTACTCCTCTTTAACAAAAATATTTACATGGATTTTAGATGTTGTTAGATATGTTCCAGTCCTTCTAGCAATACAGGAATTTGGTTCACATGCAAATTAAACCTATTTTTGACTTCATTCTTCTCGTTTGATTTGACGAAGCCAAGGTATAGCGTCTTCCTGAAATCCTTCACTTCTAAGCAAACACCCTTGCCGATGTAAACGCTATAAGGCGCTAACAATTTAACGGTTTCGCCATCTTTTTCCTTGCTGATATCGATGTTAAATTTACGCTTTTTAGCGATCGAACTGGAAACAATCATCTCTAAAATAAAGAGATGCTATGAGAAGTTAAGTAAGAACTCAACTATAGAACTTATTTAAAAAGGGATATCATTTAGGAAAAAAAGTAGAGCTCACCATCTTCCATTGTGACGGACGAGTGATAAATAATCCCACACAGAGATTGGCACAAATTCAAAGAGGACTAAAACTTGAAGTCCCAAGATTTTATACTCTTGAATACAAGGACAAATAGTTACTTAAAAATTAATATATGGAAGAGACGCAGTTGTTTTTGCACCCTAAGAATTTCATATCTATTAAATGTAACCTTCGGATTTTCTTAAAAATAGCTCTTGTGTAAATGCTATGCAACATGATTATACTAAGTAAAATTATATAATAAGACTACAAAAAAATAAGACTAACGCAATTGCAAGGTTAAATAACATTTTTTTTATTCAGGGATTATCAAAATAGTACGCAAGTGTTACAATCAATCTTTAGTGCTCTATACATGAATCGAATGCTGGCGTATCAAAAGAGTTACATTCGATAAATTTCTTTTCAGAATACAATAAAATCAAGAACTGCTAATTGGTTTACATTTTCACAGGTATGGAGGTTCGTTTTTAGAATTTCTTTGAGAAGATTACAACAGTTTTATGCTTTGCGTTCAGATGGTTGTTGATAGTTCAGCACCATTATGGAATTCTCTCAGATAATTTCGTTGTTATTCAAAATACGAAAATAGACAATCTTCAATCTGCATTCAGAATCAATCAGTGGATAGGAGTTCGCTGCTCGGATGTATGATATCATATTTTTGTGCTTTACATTCAAATGGATGTCGATAGTTCAGCACCATTATGGAGTTATCTTACAATTTCGTTGTTATTCAACATACGAAAATAGACAATCTTCAATCTGCATTCAGAATCAATCAGTGGATAGGAGTTCGCTGCTCGGATGTATGATATCATATTTTTGTGCTTTACATTCAAATGGTTGTCGATAGTTCATGGAAGAACCATTATGAAGTTCTCTTACAATTTCCTTGTTATTCAAAATACGAAAATAGGCAATCTTCAATCTGCATTCAGAATTATCCGTTGGATAGGAGTTTGCTGCTTGAACGCAAGAGATCATATTTTCGTAAAGCGTATCGCTGCAGCTATGTATGGAATAAGCACTGTTTGCTCCATTGCGTTTTAAAAACAAAAAGCCGTATCTCGGTTCGAGAACCATTGTTTCTGTTGAATTATTTCAGTCAGCAATGAAATTTTCACAGTTCGTTTTTCTCTTTTATACATTCTGTCCATAAAAAAACACGTACAGACATGCACAAGGACGTTGAAAACATGTCTAGAAGCGTGTATTGCGAAAATTATACGCTTGACATGTTTGCTTTGTATACGGAGTGAAGCAACAATTTTGTAAATGAAATTTACGACTAACAAATTTTTTTATAAATTTCTCATTATTTTTTATTTCATTTGAATCCAGAGGTGATAAAGACTGCTTTCTCACAAATTTATATAAGAAATATAAACAGAAATGACCGCAGGTATAGGACATGAAGCTTTGATACCGACATTCATTCCGCTCAAAATTAACAGAATTATTTTGCATAAATGATAAAATATGTTTATTTTCTAGAACTGAAGCATAACTACAAAAATAATAGCATTTATAATTCCTAATAGCTATAGCAACCCAATGACTTCCTGGTTTTTTTTTAGGATCTAAGTTCACAATAAAACATGAATAATTATCTCGTTTCTTTGGTAGTTCATCGCAAGCGAACACACCACCAAATTCAGATCGAATATTCATATCACTACATGCAAGTCTGCAAAGAGTTATACTGTCCATCTCTTAATAATCCGTAAAGATAGTACGGTTTTTATCAATCTCAATTGTGTTGCGATACTCAGAATAAACTAGTAAATTGACAGTTTCTGGTAGAGCTTTAGAGAACTTTATATCAATAGTTAAATTACCATTGCGCGAAATACTTTCGTGCATTCCGTCTGCACTGAGATCAGGTGTCAAATCTATAGCAAACAATGTATACCCATCCTTATATTCGCTAAAACTGATGTTAATGTCTTGATCTTTATGGTATCGTCCTAGATCAGTAAAGAGACTCATATAACTTCTGCTGTAACCGTTAGAATCATCGAATCTCGGTTGAAAGGGTTTTGAGGGAAACATTGTATTACCTTCAATGGCACAAATATAGAAAATGTCATAATGCTTAAAATTGAAGGGATTTTTTCGAAAATCACCATTAAAGGCAGTATTGGATACCATAGCCATAATGATACGCGTTGGAAGCTGTCCTATGAAAGAGTTTGGAATTGTAACAGACTGAATGCCCGTCGAGAGCGCAAATGATTTCACTTCTGTTCTGCGAATTGGCATTTTTATAACACCCTTGGTTAGGGCTACTTCATGCGCAATTAAAACTGGAGGAGCCACCTTAACTTTCCTCACGAATAATTATGCATGCTGTATAAGTATTTTAAAATCTTTTGTGGGAGACATAAGAGCAAATGCGTCTTTATTTCTTTCTAGCTTAATGCGAAGATTCACCGAATTGATCAAACATTTGCTCTGATTGCCTAGATCAAAATGTAGGGGACCAATCATATCCAAAAGTTTACTATTTTTACAAATGTTATATCGGGTTTGATAACCAGGATTTGAATTATCCCCCACATTAGCAAGTTCTACCGAATCGGGCTTAGAAGCACGATCTTTGTAAAAAAGACCAGCTGTTAAGATTGATTCTTGAACAGATTTTGGTGCGAGCATAGCATCGAAAATAGATCTATAAGCATAGTTAGCTTGAGAAGATACTTGCTTATCATTTAGTACAACCGAACATTCAGAGAAAAGAGTGTTCAGAAAATAATTAATTGGTGCGACTTGGTCAGTTGTTCCAATCGCTGTTCCACTTTTCTTTGTTATTTTCGCTTGTAAATGAATTAATACATGCGACAAATCTAGATAATGTTCTCCTGATGCAGAAATAAAAATTCAATTGGTGTGTTATCACCCAATGAGGCAATAGGATGTACTTCTATAAAGGATGAACTGTCTATACTGAGCTGAACTGGACTAAGTTTAAACAAGTCTAAATCGCTTGTAACACAGGTACAGGCTCGCGAATCCATTATGAGAATATATCTGCTTCTTCCAATTTCTTTCGCCGTCTCTTGACTCGCTGATAATGATTTTTTTTTTTTTTGTATGCTCTCTTTCTTTTTATACCTGAACCAGTCTGGATTTTATGAAGAATGTCGTCTTTTATCTTTTTAGTTGTTTCCCGAAAACGTGATTTCGCTGAGTCTTTAAGAGAAGCACCTGCTGCGACATCTGAGACTACCTTCGATCCTGCACTTAGTAGGTGTTTACCTAAATATTTTCCTGCTTTCATCGCTATAGGAGTTATGAATCGAAATAAATTTGAAAACATTCCATATCCTCTTTGGTGGCTAACACCTTGAAAATATGGTCCACCTCCTGTCTGCACCTGAGCGCAGTAATAATTCTCACAAGCTTTCAGATCCAAATGCATACTCTTTCACCGTTGTGATCCAAATGATTAAGCACCCAATAGACTGTGGTTTTATAATGTTTTACGACGGAAGGAAAGAACTAATAGTGTTTTTCCGCTGGTAAATATTATACCATCTCCAGAGCTGCTTTTGAGTTCAATTTCAATGCAATCAATATAATTGTTGCGCAGAGGAAAATACGAGGGTCTTTGATAGTTTGCAACTATTTGATCTTCTTTAGAAGACATAACAGGAATAATACGAAGCAATAGTGCAATAGTATCTCCCAACAAAATGTGATTCAATGATTTCGCTATAGACGTATATTTCAGTGATTCCTCCGTCTAACTCCAGCGGATAGTCTGATATATGAGTACCCCCGTGTAATGTTGCTTTTTTGAATCCTAAAAGATCTCTCAACCCGTCTTGTAAATTCAAAATAGATGTTTGAGGTATATGAACTTTCACTTTGTTGTTTGCCAAATGATTAAACGCAAGGTGTTTGAAAGATTTAAACAACTGTTCTGAATTTTTATAGAATCCAACTTCTAGTTCCATATGACCCGTTTTTTGCACTTTCTCCGAAACCAATGGTTTATCTGTAATGCTTACACGAAAGTATTCGTTTATTGGAGGTCTATCGATTTTTTGTAGTACATGCTGGGTTGTACCGGTTAAAACAACATCTTTCTCCATACTCAACATTCTCATTAAAATAGGGGCATACATCAGCCTAAATTCGAGTTCTACATTCTTTTCAACTGTAATTTCGATCTTGTCGGATGCATAATCGAACACGAAATCAGCTGCACCACCAATCCCTGTCTGCATCATATTAGAATTAATATGTTGCAACCATTCATGAGTTAAATTCTCAAAATCAATATATTTATGGTTAAACTTCGTAGCACGGACTATGAAATGTCTTTTTTGATTTCTAGCAAGAATTGTAAGAACATTGTCTTTGTCTTCGATGGTTTTCTGAACAAGAAAGTCTCTGATACTTTTATGGTTCGATCCTCTCTGGGTAACGAAAGCATCGTCAGCAGACGTGGTGCCTCTGCTGCTGTTAAAATTAGTTCATAACCGGGAACGACGAGTACATTGACATTCTTGTGATCCAATGCAAAAAAGACAGAACGTCCACATTTTTCTTCGATGCTCTGATTAATCTTGCTAATTACTTCTTCATCGGTGATTCCTTGATCAATTTTTACTCTAATGCGGTATTCAACATAATCCTTTTCCACAATTTTGGTTTCTTCATATGTTATGGAATATTTGTTATTGTGATTTCCAATATTAAACCACGTTCGCGGAATGAATATCTCTGATAAACCGACTTAAAAATATTTAACTGTATATAATGCTTTTGTCCTATCGTCGATCATAACTTTAAAAAACTGTTTGGGTTCACCGAACAAAAAAAATCTATATATCTACCAAGAAAAAAACTGTTTGCTTTGACCAAACCAACAACAAAAAAAAAAATATTTAACTGTAGATAATGCTTTTGTCCTATCGTTGATCATAACTTTAAAAAACTGTTTGGATTGACCGAACAAAAAAAATCTATATATCTACCAAGAAAAAAACTGTTTGGTTTGACCAAACCAACAACAACAACAAAATATTTAACTGTATATGATGCTTTAGTCCTATCGTCGATCATAACTTTAAAAAACTGTTTGGTTTGACCGAACAAAAAAAATCTATATATTGTTGATCAGTTGTTGGTGTTTTAAGTGGACTAGGAGGTCTCATATTCAACTCTCTTTTGTTTGTCTATGAGGCGTGAACACCACTTTAAAAAAAACGAGGGACAGCTTGATACCTTAGTGGTGTCCCATGGAAATCAAGCTCTAAACATTAGGTAAAAACGGTGCTGGTGCAACTATTTTGGTTCGCGTTTTAAATGAACTAGGTTGGGTTATTTCAGCATTGTTCTCGGTGCGCTCGATAGAACGGGCGAACATCGCACACGAACTTGGAACACCTTCTGTTTTTCACAAACTTTGTTTGGGGCTCGCAATTGATTAGAACAGTGTTCTGTTTTAGAAATGGTGTTCCAAGTTCGTGCAGAATATACTACTTAAATAAGTTTACCAAGATACATGAATGATTTGCTCTTTGCTGACTTAAAGATATGTGTAGTCATAATTTTGTCTTATGTCAACTAATTGTTTGCGTTTTACTAATCAAGAATTTTTCTAAAAATTCAAAGGATTTGATATTTTATGCTAACGAAAGCAGTACATTACAGTTGGAAAAAATATAAATTTTACATTTATTCATTTGTGTATTTAAAGGATTTAGTTTTCAGAACATGCAAATAATTCGATAGTTTATTAATGTCTCCTTCAGAGGAAACATGAGGGATATCGCAATGAGACGGACCTCATTATTTGAATAACAATCAAGTAACGAGGATGATATCTGACCTGGAACCCAGTCGATTATGTTATGACGGCAATGAAAGTACTTTAAGTCTTTAGAAAGTTAACGTGTATTAGAGCCCTGCTAGATGATGGAATCCTCAATTGTGATCATTCGGCTACCACAGCTGTAAAAATATGTGGAATCTACAATGTGATACTGTTTAACAAGTAATATTTATTTATGATTTTGAGTTAATTTGAGTTTGATTTTGATTTTTAAGTTAACGCCACATTCGTGCCATTTATCACATTTACCTGTAATTGTTAATCGATTATCATAATTTTCAGCATACATGGGAACAATTAGATCAAAGATGAACATTATCATATAATTTTAATCCTTGAAAAATGCTTGGTGTAAAAATCTAAACTTAATCTTAAGATTCAATAATTATTATGAAATCTAATGCATCAAAACAGAATGAATTATCGAGGCAATATAAAAATGACATTTATCAATGTTTTTATTCTTTTAAGAAAGAAAATATACAAAAATTCTTAACAGAGTGTTATATAAATGACTAATTAATTCTCAGAGAAGCAATTATAAATTGATTAACCACAATATAGCTTAGTTGAATATTTACATGTCTATTGGTTCACAGATGCTCAATAGTTATAAGATTTTTTAAACTCCCATACAGTTAATGTAATTTTGTTATTTGTTAAAGAATTATGTATGTGTTTTAAAGCAAATATTTTCCATTATAAAAAGATAGAGAGCTTCAGAGTACTATATGATTATAATTAGCCCATTATCGATTTGAGATTTTACATTATGACATAGAGAGACAGGCAGAAATTTTGCTTTTTCTTTCATTTTTTTAAATCCATTGTATGTATCTAAATGTTCAAATAATTATATTATTATTTGTTTTTCAAAATTAATTAATTTAAGAGTTAACACGATAATTTGAGTTTGTATGTACGACATTACTGCGTTTAACAGGATAAAAATAAATCTATAACATTTTCAACATTTTAAAACATTAACTGAAAATCAAATATAAGTAAATTTTACCTTGATAAATTAATTTGAATTTGCTTTAGGTTATTATACCTGTGACTGAAATGAAATAAGCGTTTCCTTTTTTGTGCAATAGTTTACATTGTGATTAGTGTTTTATATAATAATCAATGTTTTATACTATTTCATTCAATGCCTTTAATAATACTGAAAAAGAAATCTTGATGGAATGTGGTTTGAATTCGTAGGAAATGTTTTCTTTAAAAGGAAAAGACATGTTTTGAACTGAAATCAGTAGTAATTATCACACGCGATTTCCAAACACAAGTTTCTCTAAGAAAAGGAAAATGTGGACTTTCAAACTTAGAAAGTTCTACAGTATTGGATAATTTTTTTATAAAAAAATTATCCAATCCAAAATATTTGAAAAAATAAATACAATCAGAACGTAGTCTAACAGATAGTTACATTTAAATTAAAATATGTTCGTTCTCTTTTTTTTCCGCCTATTTATTCGTGAGTCACGCATTTTATGTACAATAGTACAAAAAAGGAGTGTTCGGGGGCTCTCTCTCTCTCTCTCTCTCTCAAGACTTTTTAACGTTTGAAACTCGTAAAACTGCAAGTCGTAAAATCTTTTATATCAACAAAAAATGCTTCTCCTCGTTGATTATTGTTGATTCTTCAGTTTTTGGTCATTGTTGATTATCATATGCCTGTCTGGTGTAAGAAAACCTAGAAATGCACATCTGCCTTCTTGTAAATCTTCTAAGGTTACTTTCAAGTAGCCGGAAAACTATTCTCCCTCTTATTGCCGTAATAAATCTTTGGAAAGGGAATTTCCTTTTCTGTTAAATTGTCGGACATAGGATAAATAGAAACTATGCCGACAAAGCCCTCTAAAAAGGCCCTCTTCTACTTACCCGGTCACTTTAGGGGACTACTGTTCAAACGAAGAGGAGGGGGATATTTGAAGCTAAAGTCTTTCTTCGTTTTGAAAAAAGTAAGGAAAAATTGTTGTTACAGTTATCTGCAACTCGATTGAGGAGTCAGTGCGTTGAGAAGGAAATGTTTTTGTAATTCTTTTGAATGTTGATCGAAAGAGTTGTCTTCGTAGGAATGTTTTGGCTCTACTTTACGCACAAAATCAATTCATCATCGCACAAAAATCAGAGCAGTAATCTTAGAATTTAGACATTATGCAATTCTTTTGAAATTTTAAATAAAAAGTAAGGATTATCCAAAGGCTAAGAATATAACTCTTTTTGTACAAAAGTCGAAAAAAATTAAGAAACCCAGTATTTTGTCATTACTCGCAAAAGAAACAATTCAGTACTAAGAAGAAGAATATAATTCTTTTATGTAAACAAGTTTACCGAGATACATGAAGCTCCTCGGCAAATTAAAAATGTTTGTAATCATAATATTTTGTCTTTGATACCAGCTTATTGTTTGTACTTCATTATCAAGTATTCTAAAATTCAAGAGCATTTCCTATTTTTTACAAATGAAAACAATTTAATACTGCTGAAAAAAAATATAACCTTAAATTTTTTATGTGTATTTAAAAAATTTATTTTTAGGAACACGTAGGTGCACCACGAAAGGAATCCGCTTACCAAATTTTAAGACTACGTCTAATAGTTTAGAAATGGAAATATTTATCAATAACGCCCCTTAAGCCCCCGCAACACCACTTAGGAAGCTATTTTCACAAAACCCCATCTTTTAGCAGATCTCTACTTAATGAATGGAATCTGCTTACTCAATTTCAAGATTTTACGTCTAATAGTTTAAAAAAGGAGTTAATTGCCTATAACGCTACTTAATTCTCCGCAAACTTGGGGTCGATTTTCACAAAACCCATTTTGTAGCGGATCTGTACTCTATGAAAGGAATCCGCTTATCAAATTTCTCTCAAAACTGTACTTCTAATAGTTTAAAAATGGAAATAATTATGCATAACGCCCCTTGGAGGTCGATTTTCGTAAAAACCATTATGTAAGGTATCTCTACTTTATGAAAGAAATCTGTGTACCAAGTTTTTTTCAAGACTGTACATCTAATAGATTAATAATGGAAATAATTATCTATAACGCCCCTTAAGTCCCCGTAACGCCCCTTGAGATTCGATCTTTGCAAAATCCGTTCTTAGCTGATGTCTACTCCATGAAGGGAACCTACCTACCAAATTTCAAATATGTAGGTTTAATAGTTCCGGAGATATCGTGGATTAGTCAGTCAGTCAGTGAGTGAGTCGCTTTTCTCCTATATATATATATATATATATATATATATATATATAGATGGTACATTAAAAATTTTTTTAGATAATATACTTGTTTGTTATTAACTTACGTTGCAGCACTGTACATGTAAAAAATTGCATACAATGACAAAAATAAGCACTTGTCAGCTAGAGAGATTATGTGATAAAAATCTTCTGATTAAATCCCTTTTTTAAAGGTTTTGACATAGATTCAGTGGCGTAACGTACACCCTCGCATTGTGGGGTGACCAAAGCGTTAATGACGCCACGTACGTATTAAAGCTTGGGGTCCAAAAGCTGACTTGATAGGGGGCCCTAATATTCTCTAGGCAGCGGGATACGCCACTGTCTAGATTCCTTTCTTTCCAATCAACTACTTGTCTTACCATCCCTTAACTTAAATTAATAAATACATCGATAGAATTAAATATTGTTAAATTACAGCTTTAATTTCTTCAAACGTGTTCTTGCACTAGCAATTTTCTATAACATGTAATGTTTACAGCAAATAAAAATTAATAAATCGGAACTGTAATTTTTTTGCAATATCTTCTACTTGTTCTTATTGGAATAATATAACCAATTTTTAAAACCTAGCATAACTGTTATTTAAAAAAATTAATAATCGAAAAACTGCTGAAAAGTTAGGCCACAAAAGCCTTCGTATACTTGAAAAAATCTCTCTCTCAATATGGTTTTAAATATTGTATTTTTCCCCCTTAAGTAGAATACTTGGTAAAATATCTTTTAGTGTCCATAACTTTTATAGACTTCTTAGTACAGATTTCATAATTTTTTTTCTTGTAATTTCTGCATTGATATTTATATTATTCTATTATTAAAGTTTTTAGTTTACAATTTGTTTTATAAATCATGTCTTCTTACTCTATCTTCAACTTCCGAAATGAGACATACGCAACCTGCCTTATTGTTTCCCAGTATTAACAAAATTGTGGTTCATTTGTCTGTTTATTGTAAATTTTGATTTTTCTTTTCTGAATCATCATGATTAATTCAATATAAAAAACGTATTTTTAGCTTTTTTTCTCTCTTTCTTATGGATTAAAATATATAGATTTCTTATAGATTTTATAAGTATATTCTTATCCATTGCACTATTCATGGAAAAAAAGGTGCCATAGCCTCCAGGAGGTTAGACTTCTACCTGTTGGTCCACGGAAGGTATTTTATTTCCCTTTTACCACCCATAGGAAACCAATGGAGGCGTTCCCCTATCCGTCACCTGGAGACGTGCCCTCTAGGGGTTACAGGCTCCCCCGAAGGAAGTATATTCTTATTAGAAGTGTTGATTCATAAATTGTTACTCGTTCTAAAATATATCTAATAATTTCTTGACGTATGTATGTAGTGTAGTTATAATGAGTGATACCCTACAGAGAGAATTGTTGAAAACTTTATTAACTTCATGCGAGTGATTATTTATTTACTCTTTTTTCTTTTTTATTTATTTATCCTAAAATTGTAGCATTATAAAAAAAATAATGTATATTCCATCAGAAAATAATCATACAATCAGAAAAAAAAAATTTTTTTTTACTCTTCTATTTTAAACTATTAAATCTTATGAATTCAATGTTGTCTTTTCTTCTATAAATTAATCTTTTTTAATAGTAACTGTTTCAAGTTCCGTTATTTTCTTTTGTGATGCATACATAAATATTAAGCTTGTCATCGAACTCAGTTACAAAGCACTTATTTTTGTAAAGAGAAATTCTTTAAAAAAAATTTAAAAATTATAAACGCATAGCAAATATGTATATTTAATTATAAAATGAAATACATTTTAAACAAGCAAAAGATAATTCAACTGAAATTTTTTTTTGGACCTCAAAAGAAATCTATAACGGGAGAGTATTGTTATTATTACATATATATATATATATATATATATATATATATATATACAGTCGGACCTGTAGCGCACACAAGAATTTTTCAAGGGGGCGGTCCAGGGTCGAAAGTCCACCCTTTTGATATCCTGCTCCAATATGCCGCCGAACATAACAAACACATAATCAAATTTTACGTAATATATACATAGAATTATAACCAATCGAAAAAAATCAAGGGCTATGGGGGAGTCCCTATTACACCCCCCTTGTGTGCACCACTGAGTCGGACCTCTGCATAGCGAAATCGCTAAATCTCGAAAAAAAGTTCGTTACATGGAAAATTCGCTATGTAGAGGTTCATCTTTCAATATGCTTTATAAACCTCATAAAACAAATTTTAAGTTCCTAAACCCCATATATTTAAAAAAAAGTAATTACTCACTCCTTTTTTGTAAATCAGTATCTCTTTATTTTATATATCTTACCCATCGAAAAAAATAGAAAGAAAAAGACAAAAAAGAATGTTGAGGAATATACACTGTATTTACAAAAAGAAAATAATTTTATTTTAAAATTAATGAGCTTTAAGAACATTTTCTAATTTAAAGCATACAAGTAATTTTAAGCATACATTATTTTATAACAAGACTTTTTAAACTTACATCACCACATGCGTACTTAAATTTAATTATGCATAAAACATGTTAATTTTGTTTGAGTTTTTTTATTTGAAAAAATACTTTGTTTCATAATACGTTTCATATCTTTGAAATGCACCAAAAATCCCTTCAGGCGCAATTTTCCGTCTCTTTTCTTAAATGTTTCTAGTCATCCATTGCTACGTAGAAATTGGTCTTATCCCAATACCTTAACAAATGGAAAAGCTTTCTCTATTACGAAAGGCTCAGAGATCAGAGCATTTTTATTTTGCATTGTATGTATCCACTTCATAACTGCCTCGTCGAAATCTTCATGGACACATGTTCTTCTACGTTTTGAACAAGAATTCAATGAATCATAATTTCGAAGCTTATCTCAATTTCTTATAATAGTTGATAAGCTGTTTGGAGGAAAACCAAATGTTAAAGCCATTTCCTCTTTTTGACGCCTTTATCTACTTCCTGAAAAATTAAAAAATATTCATGCTCAAGCACTTACGAACAATCAGAAACGAAGTTACTAGTATGACTGATCAACACTACAAATGAACGGAAATTAATTCAAGGACACGGAGACACGATGCAATTCCACTGAGGGTGAAAGAGGATATCGAAGATGTTTCTAGTGAAAAGTAGTACTTCTTGGATGAAACTCCCAGAAATCTATTGCTCTCGGCGCGCTAAACAAAAAAAAAAGCAGTTCAAGATTTATGAGAACCATAAAATGTGTTAAGAGAGAATAACTTAAAATGTCCGGAACTACTTTAAAAATAAGGAGAAAAAAATACAATCACAAGAAAAAAAGTTTGTTGTATAGAAAATGCACTTTACTATAGGAAGTTTATTTTATGAAGAGAAAATCCTGAAATGCGCGTAGAAAAATTCGCTATATAGAGGTTCGTTATATGGAGGTTCGACTGTATATATATTTTTTGATAAACAGTAGAAACTTTTCCCTGTCTCATTACTTAAAACCATAAATCTCTCCTTCTCCTGAACCCTTTAACCGCTTCCTTTACACATTTTTTGAAAAAATTGAAAAAAATCACATTTTTAAATTTTATTATTAAATACAATGAAACGAAACAAAACAAAATATGTAGGTTTTAAGTTGAGTTTTTTAAATTTTTTACAGGCATAAAAGCATTTAGTTTTAATATTAGTTAATTATCCCGAGTTATATCTGGCAAATGGAAAAAAAGTTAAATATTAGTCTTAATATGATTGATTTTGAAACAAGGGACAACACAAAATGAGATACCTGACATTGTGTAAACTGGTATCTGGTCTCGTTTCTTACTGGCTTATTTCTGGAATCTCTATTACAGGATCACGGTCACGGGAACATTGTCTCGTTGGATTTGATTTTTTTTCAGATGCAGGAATAACATCTGAAAAATGCATTGAAGTTAACCTGAGTGGTGAAGGACTAATGCTGGGTTTTCCTGATGTGGCACAAAACTCGTCACGATGATTTTCTGAAATTAGTTTTTCAGTCAGTTTCATTCTAAATTGTTTAGGTGATCATGAACCTCCTGATTTACAGTACAAAATGAAGGAATTTCACAAGGCCAAATCCAATAAATGGAAGAAAATCTTAGTATTTTCCTCTCTTTTTCTGGATGTAAAATAAGGAGCTAAATACTGGTCAACTTTATCTACACCACCCATTTGGTCATTGTAGTCAACTACACATTTAGGCTTGGACTTTGTCTCTCCCCGTTCATTTGTTACATCCTGCATTTCGATTGTATGTATTGTGGAAATTAGACTAACACACACACACACATCCTTCTTATCTTTCCATGTAATTACAGTTACTTTCCCTCTCTAACACCCAATAATTTCTCCGTTTTTTAAAAAAAAATTTCTTTGTCTTTAGATCTCGAGATAAATCTTTTTTATTCAATCGAAATGTTCCACTCACATCAATCTTCCTTTTAACCAACGTATCAGCCAAACCGGGCGGGATAAAAATTGTTCGAACTGCCAACCACAGCTGAGCGTTTCCTTTCATTTCTTTCAGGCCGAGTAAAACCGTGATAAAACAAATCGTACTGACAAATTCCACTCGGGATAATAATTAGCTGTAATACACTGCTGGACAATTTCTAAGGACGGATCACAAATTGCTATGTAGCATAACATTAAGCGAGACATGTGACTTAGTAGGATAAAATATAGTTGCCACACTGTTCAGACATTAGAATAAAGAATATTTATTGTTCTGGAAAGTACAAAAGCTGTAAAACATCTGAAAGAAAAAAAATGTTCATTTGATCTGCGTACGGAGCAATGGAACAATGCATCTAAAAGTCAGCAGGCACCTTAAAGAAAGGTATCAGTACGGGATATGTCCACCGTGGAGTGTGATGCAACATTCCACACATCGTACCATACTTTGCACAACATTATCCAGCAGCTGTTGAGGCAATTTATCCCATTCCTCTGTGAGTGCACGGATGAGGGTGTTCTTGCTTATTGGAGGATAGTTTCGACCAGCAACTTGCCTCCCCAAAGCAACCCACACATTTTCAATGGGGTTTAGATCTGGAGAACGCGCTGGCCATACGAGACGTTGAATACCCTCGCGATCTAGACAATCCTGAACAGCGAGTGTTCGATGACGTGTTGCATTGTCGTCCATAAAAACAAATTTATCACCGACAGCACCACGGAAAGAACATGAGGAAGTAGATCTTCATCACTGTATTGTTGGCCTTCATAGTCCCATTCGCAACCACATGTAGGCGCACGGCCATTGATCATGATGCCGGCCCACACCCTGATAATGCATGTCGGATATCGGTCCTTTTCCTGGATATTTTCTGGACGATAAGCAGTACCACTCTCGCGCCAGATCAGTTGGCGTCTACAATCCGATGACAGACTGAACCTACTCTCATCTGAGAATAGTACGCATGTCCAGTTCTGTTCAGTTCAATTGTGATGCTCACGACACCATTGCAAACGGGCAGTACGGTGCTGTCTGGTCAATGGGACACACACAACAGGTCTGCGTGCGTATAGTCCTCCTCCCCTCAAACGTCTGGCAACAGTTTTTCGGGAGATCTGCTTTCCTGAGGCAGCAAGAAACTGATTTGCCACCTGCTGAGCTGTGGTGCGCCTGTTCCTTTTTGCTGATAGGACGATATATCTGTCTTCTGCAGGCGTCGTACTTCTAACACGACCTCCCCCGTGTGCCGTCTACTACACATTCCAGTAGTTTTAAATGACTTCCACAGCCGTGAAACAACGCTGTGAGCGATGTCGAACTCCCTGGCAGCATCTGTTATTTTTCGCCCTTCTTCGATCTTTCCAATAATTCGGCCACGCATAAAATCATCTATGTGATGTCGGGAAGACATGCCAAAAATTTTAAGTTCGTCTATTAAATCTTTCCTGTAAAACTTTGACTTGAAACAACAACTGTCCACACGCGTCAAAATCTTTAAAGCTCTTATGAACACTATCACGTGATGAACAGACGTGGAAAAAAATTTGCATACTCATACTTCTTCTTACTAATATCCCGCACTTATTCTAATTTTCCGCATTTTGCTTCCTTTCATTTTATGATTGCTATGGATGATAGTGTTATCCGTCCTTAGCAATTGTCCAGCAGTGTAAGTAGGTAGAAAAAGCCGATTCTGCTGTAAAGGCGGTGCAGGCGGTGCAGGCGGTTGCAGGCGGTTGT